>CM052808.1:14922758-15038514 GCA_028533885.1 Nasua narica | reverse complement strand
GGGGCCGTTCAGGGCTTGGGCGCCGAGCGGGGGGGGGGGGCCGGGGGCAAGCGCACCGGGCCTGGGGGCGGGGTTTGAGTCGCCCCAGGGAGGGAGTGGGCGGGGGGGCAGGGGCCGGGCTCACGTGGGGCTAGGGCAAGCTGGGGCCCTGCGTGGGAGGGGCGAGGGCGGCGGTCCTGCCGGAGGGTGGCTGGCTGTGGGTGCGAGGCCAGCTCCGGGCCCTGAAGATGTAGCTCGGGGGTCGGGAAGGGCAGGGCTCGGCCAGAACTGGAGTGATGTGGGCGGGGGCGGCTTGGGAAGAGAGATGAGCCGGGCGGCGGTGGGAGCGGCGGGCCCGGGGGGCCAGGACTGGCGGGGGGTTGGGAGAGGAAGAACGGAGCCGGAACCGTGCAGGGTCGGGGGCCTTGAGCGTCCGAGTGAACTGGGTTATTCAGAGATGTGCTCCCCTAATAGCGGAGCAGCTGGCGAGGGACGCAGTCAAAAGGAGCGAGGTGCAGGTGGGGCTCTGCTGCGCCTAAATGACTGGGGATGAGGTCAGATGTAGAGGGTGGAAATGCAGGAACCCCGCTGTCCACACAGGCGCGCAATCACCAGCTCTCGGTCTCTCAAATGATTTGAATGTGTTGGGGGAAGTGGCAGGCTGCGAGGGAGAGCCGAGAAGAAAGGGGCTTCCTCTTGGAGGGAGGCGCTGGCCCTGCCGTCCTTTTTTGGGAGTGTTCAAAGGGTTTTGATCGCTGGAAAAGGAAACGTAGGCTTTACTGCATGGTGGTTTAGAATCACATCCTATATTTGGCTTTAATGTAGGCTGCCCTTGTTTTGTGGTGTCTGAAGTACTTGCTCTACATGTTGCAAACGTGGGATTCAGTGTGAGAAGCAAATTGCAAGTTGTTCATCTTCCCCAGGATAGGAAGATACAAAAGCCTTTCTTTCCTATAAGACATTTAAAAAGAATTGGATGTAGTGCATGTTTTTAAATTGGTACTGTGAATAATACTTATCACAAAATATTAGACCCTTTTACCACAGCCTTCCTGCCTGGGATTACATTCTAAAACAGTAATTGTAGGGCTCTTAATCACTCTATATAATAATGCATTTCATTGTCCTTATCTGGCAGAACTCTCTCCTAACACCAGGGCCTGGTGGAATAGACAAAAACATGATTAAGTATAAGCAGTTGCTTTGCACCGTCTGTTCATTTGTGAAGGCAAGTAGATATCTGTGTATATATGTTCACTTTCTGCATTCCCTGTGAAACTGAAGAAATGTGAAAAATCTGTTTTGGACTTGATTTTGTATATTTCAGAAAACTAACTTAAGGAAAGTAATTTTTTATTTTTTTTTATTTTTTTGAGTGTAGATACATTTCAGAGACATAGTGTTTGGATGTGAAGTCTAATAGTGACCCTTGGGTCTGAGAGGTTGCATAACTACTTGCGGGGGGGGGGGGGGGGATGAAATAAAACTGGGAATTCTGTTCAATGTTAGGCCTCCGTGACATGCACTGTATTGTGGTAGGTGATAGTCATGTGTACTGAGGATTGAACAAAGATTGGTATAAAGGTCGGGTATAGGCCTATTTTGACAAATGCAGAATGTGCCTTGTCCATATTTATTTTTGATTATTTGTGGAAAGTACATTGAAGCCTGATGAATTTTAATAAGCACATAGCAGTGAGCTATCACACTGCACACAGTATTGAATTTTTCATGTTCATTTGTTTCTTTGACTGCAGATTGTGCTAATCACCATTTATGTCTATTTACATAATTCAGGATTAGATTCAGGGTGACACCCTGTACTTTTTAACACCCTTGGATTTTTTTGATTTACATTTTATATTTAATGCACTTGTCACTTTTGGGATCCACTCCAACCATGAGGATGAGAGTCACTCCAATGTCTGTGAAATGGAATGTTCAAAAGGATGATTTACCAGTTCTCAGTTATGTAACTGGAATGGCAAATTATTTCTTAATATTTTGATTTGTCACAAACTGGTGTTTTAGAAACATTTTTTTAAAAGGATGTATTTATTTATTTATTTGTCAGAGAGGGAAAGAGGGAGAGAGCACACAAGCAGGGGAAGCAGCAGGCAGAAGGAGAAGCAGGGTCCCCACTAAGCAGGAAGCCAGACTCGGGGCTCGATCCCTGGACCCCAGGATCATGACCTGAGCCGAACGCAGACGCTTGACTGACTGAGACACCAAGGTGCCCCTCGAAACAGATATTATACTGGGCTGTTTCACCTTTGACTTTTTCAGAGGTGGAACAATAATAAATTTGGGTGTCGCTTTCATATGCAGGGTACAAATCCATGTTTGTTTCCCATTTGGTGACTCCCCTGTGTTATCCTGTTTCTAAGTTATAAAAACTCTTTTTTGATACTTCTCTGTCTTTTTCAACTTAAGATGTCTTTTCTGTATTAAAACATGGAAATCCTCATGAATATTTCAGTATGACCTAGTACCTAGAATCTTAAGTAATAGAATCTCTCTGGGTTTTCTTTGCCCTAGTTTGTATCCTTTAAAATGAGTGAACAAGGTTCTTTATTCCTTTTTGAGAGCTTATTTGTATTTCAGTAATGCATAATGGAATCTTTTTTTGTTTTATAACTGATTTTTAGGATATAATTCACAAACCATACAATTCACCCACCTAAAGTATACAAATCGGTGGTTTTTATTATAGTCACAGGATTGTGCAGTCATCACCGTAGTTTTAGAGCATGTTCATCAGTCCAGAAAGAAACCCCATACCTATTAGGGGTCCTCCAACCCCGCTGTTCTCCTCTCTCCCCTGCCCTAGGCAGCCACTGATCTATTTTCTGTCTCTGGATTTACCTATAAGTGGGATAATTCAGTATGGGGTCTTTTGTGTCTCTTATTAAGTATAAGGGTTTTCAAGGTTTATTTATGTTGTAGCATGTATCAATACTATATTTTCTAATGGTCGAGTAATATTCCATTGTATGGATATAGCATGTTTTGTTTATCCATTCATTAGTGGATGGACATTTGGGTGTTTTCCCCTTTTGGCTGTTATGCATAATGCTGCTATGAACATTCCTGTACAAGTTTCTATGTGGACTTGTTTTCATTTCTCTTGGGACTTGTTGGGTCATATTGGTTACTCTGAGTTTAACTATTAGAGGAACTGCCAGACTGTTTTCCAAAGCAGCTGCATCATTTAACAATTCCACCAGCATTGTATAAAGGTTTCAATTTCTCCACATCCTTGTCAACAGTGTTATTCTCTTACTTTTTTACTCTAGCCATCCTAGTGTGTGTGAAGCAGTATATCATTGTGGTTTTGATTTGCATTTCCCTGATGGCAAATGATGTGCAGCATCTATTGAAGTAATTAGCAGACAATTGTATATTTTCTCTGGAGAAATCTCTGTTTAGATGCTTTTCTTATTTTTAAATTAGATTATCCTTTTATTGTTATGAGTTATTTATATATTCTAGATTATATAGTATTTTACCAGATGTATGATTTGCAAAATTTTTCTCTGATTCTGTGAGTTGCTGTTTCACATTGTTGATGGTGTCCTTTGAAGCACACAAGTTTTTAATTTTGGTGAAGTCCAATTTGTGCATAAAGGAGTCAGTTGATAATGGAGTTAGAAGTTACTTAAACCTTGGGCGCCTGGCTCAGTTGGTTAAGCATCTGCGTTTGGCTTAGGTCATGATCTCAGGGTCCTGGGATTGAGCCCCTCATCAGGCTCCCTGCTCAGTCGGGGGCCTGCTTCTCCACCCACCCTCCACACCCCCCCTCCATCCTACCCCCCTCTCCATCTGCCTCTCCCTCTGCTCGTGCTCTTGCTGTCTCTCAGAACTTTTTTAAAAAAGTTACTTGATCTTAAATCACATCCTCATCAATATTTTGATTCTGTAAATTGAAAACCAAATGTGAAAGTGTTAGGGAAAGATTTAAATTAGTTCTAGATCATAAAGGTTCATCAGAAACATGTCTTTCCCCTGTTTAAATCCTCTGGTGGCCTTCCACCTCCTGTCTGTGGTTAAACTTCAGGCTTCTTCATGTGGTTGTGGATCAAGGTATCTCTGATTTCAGCCTGCCTCATCTCTCACTACTCTCCTTCCTATGTTTTCATCTTTGATGCCACTTCCTGAAACTTCTCAGCCTTCAGATCATCTTGTGATGAACTTGCTAATACCCACCCCCCATACCCCCAGTCTGCTGAATCCCACTTGTCCTTTGGGATCCTCCATGAAACTTTCCTCATCCCTGTGGGCAGACATTGTCCCTGTCTTCACACATCAGACATTCATCACTATTGTCTGCTACAGGGAACTGGACCTGAACTTGAGCTTACTGTCTGAAATCACTTTCCACAGAAGCAGAATGTAAAAGAGAGGTTCCTATGGAAGACAGACCAAGATTCCCTTGCTCACAGCTTGGTCTCAGGTGCCTTTTGGGCTATTTGCTGAATGAAGGATTATCGAAGTTAATTGGAAAGATCTTGAGGTCAGTGGGTTTCTCTGATGATTATTTACATCTTTGTTGCCTGTGTTAAAGTAACATGAAGGACAGGGCTCTGTCTTTCTGGCACTCAAGTCCAGCTCTTGCCAAAAAATTGCTCAGATGTAAAACCGAGCATTTGAAACATTTTCCTGAGGGCAGAACCTTCTCATCCAGGTTCTTTCCTCTTAATGAACAGTGATGACTGGTGCATAGCCTTCTCAGTAGGACAGATGGCCAGGGAACATTTTTAGTTTGGTATGATTTAGCCACACCAAAGGCAGCAGGCCAGCTCTGATGGTACTGAGTTCGTCAGTACTAGAACCACCTCTGTGTACACCTGATGACGGGTGTAAACTGGGTTTTCAGGGCACATGCCTTCTTGCCTTTCATTCTTTTGTTCATGCTCTCTTGCTTCTCTCAGAGCATCTGACTGTAGTAGTCTTTAGTTACATTTTGTGGTCCTATGGCCACTCTTAATAGTTTCATTGAAAATACCCCTCTTGGGGCTCCTGGGTGGCTCAGTTGTTGGGCATCTGCCTTTGGCTCAGGTCATGATCCCAGGGTCGTAGGATCAAATCCCGCGTTGGACTCCCTGCTCGGCAGGAAGCCTGCTTCTCCCTTTTCCTCTGCTGCTCCCCTGCTTGTGTTTCCTCTCTTGCTGTGTCTCTCTCTGTCAAATAAATAAATAAAATCTTTAAAAAAAAAAAAACAAAACAAAACCTCAGAAGCTTCTTCTTCTTTTTTCTTAAAGATTTATTTATTTATTTTAGAGAGAGCACGCGCGTGCACGTGTGTGTGTTTGTGTGTGTGTGCGCACACGTGCCAGGGTGGGAGGGAAAGGACGAGAGAGAGCCTCAAGGAGACTCCGTGCTGAGTGTGGATCCTGATGTGGGGTTCGATCTCACGACCCCAAGATCATGACCTGAGCTGAAATCAAGAATTGGATGCTCAACTGACTTGAGCCATGAGGTGCCCAGCTAGTATCTTGAGAATTAGGAGAAACCAGTTGGCCATTTGGGAACATTTCTTTTTCTTTTTTTTTTTTTTTTTTTTCATTGAAGTGGTTGGATTATGGTAGGGTAGTAAAGAAAAGAAAAATTTCACATTTCTTCATCCCTTTAGGCTCAATGAGCCTAATGCAGGTTCTTGCTCTCAGAATGCGTGTTCTTGCTCTAAGAGAGTCTTATTTTTAGAGAAACTGAGACAGTGAAAGGTGTAGGCCTTTAGAGCTAGACCGAGCTAGGTTTCACTCTTGGCTCCACTTCTTAGTAGCTGTGACTCCCCAGTTATCCCACCTTCCTGAGCCTGCTTTCTCTTCTGTAGTGCAGGGCTGCTAATGGTTCCTTGCTGGGCTAGCAAGTAGACCATGAATAAATTTGTCTTCCCTCTGTCATCATCTTAATGTCTATTAATGAATAGAACGGGGGAGAATCAAATAGAGTAAGTTTAATACATTTTATTCCTGAAATTAAGCTATTAAAGTATGGATTCCCACTCCTACCTCAGCATTTTAGACTTCAAATCAAAGTTGAATTACTGAAGAGGGGAAGAATGTCTAATTTTAGGTTAGGAAGGTAATATTGATGATACAAGGTTTTGTTTTGTTTTGTTTTTGCCTCTCTCTGAATTAGAAATGTCTATTTAGACAAGCTTCTCTTTTTCAGGCCTCCTTTGTATTCAGTCTATCTATTTTAAGGAAAAATGTTTAGTTCCTGGAAAAGATTGATATCTTTTTAGGATTTGTAAGGAGATTGCACTGTGGTGCCCAACACCCTCATCTGGTTATAATGTGAATGGCAGTGTTGTGATAAACTAACATTCTGTGTGGGAAAGAGCCTCAGTAGCTACATGGGATGTTAAATTGGGCCCATCATTTGAATTTCACATTAATAACAAAAATGGTTCCTCCTCTTTGCCATAGTAAAGAGAAATTAAGTCAAATTAATGCAAAGGTCAGAGTGAGAGAAAGTCGAATACAGATGAGTATATTTTGTGTGACTGAAGGCAGTAATTTCACAATACATATCCTCCCCCTTTGGTCGTGAAATTGCCTACATTAATTTTTTAAAAATTATAAAAATGGATCACACAAAGCACCAGTATCCTACTACCTTTTTAAGAATACATATCATTTTAAGGTGTTTGGGAGATTATTTCTCAAGTCCAGAGGTCCTCATCCTTTTTTTTTTTAAGATTTTGTTTATTTATTTATTTGCCAGAGAGTGAGTGAGAGAGCAAAGCAGGGGAAGCAGCAGGCAGAGCGAGAGGGAGAAGCAGGCTCCCTGCTAAGCAGAGAGCCTGATTTGATGATGCAGCGCTCATTTCCAGGACCCTGGGATCATGACCTAAGCCGAAGGCAGCCGCTTAACCGACTGAGCCACCTAGGCGCCCCCAGAGGTCCTCATTCTTTTTTTTTTTTGAAAGATTTTATCTATTTATTAGAGAGAGAGAGACTGAGAATGAGAGGGGAGAAGAAGGTTAGAGGGAGAAGCAGACCTCCCGCAGGGCCGGGAGTCCGATATGGGACTTGATCCCGGGACTCCGGGATCATGACCCGAGCCGAAGGCAGTCGCTTAACCGACTGAGCCACCCAGGCGCCCCAGAGGTCCTCATTCTTGACTATCCAAGAGGGTCATCTGTAGACCTTTATAAATACATCTGCCTGGGCTTGTGCTCCCTGGTGATTCTGAATCACAGAGCGGAAAGTACCTTGTTGGTCAATTCCTCCTCTTACGGTTGAAGGGACTATTGTCATAGGAGCATGAGAGATTTGCCCAAGATCAGGAACTTAACTGTTCCATCCCTCTTGCCCCAACTACCTCCCACCTCCTTCCATGTGTCTTGTGAAATTCATTTTTATAGTTGGTTGTGTCGATTTATAGTGTCTTGTGAATTTTTTTTTAAACAATGTGAACCTGATGTACTTTCTCTTTTTAGTCCTTGACCGAATGCACCAGTTCCCTCTTAACCTTCCACCACAGTCTTTTGCCAGATCTACTCACAGAGTTTGCCTCTTCAGTTTATCATTGCTATCAGTAGTTTGTACCAATGTTTGTGTCTTTTCTCACATCGTTAGATTGTGCATGTATATTATTTACACTATGAAACTTGTCCAGATCTCCGGGTTTTTTAAGATGCATTTTTGGGGAACTTAAACTGAATCTCTTGGATAAGCCTTTGGTAGATTTGATTTCTTAGTTTTAATATTTAATATAAAAAATTCCCTTTTATTTCCTCAATCTTATAATCTGACCATTAGTACACAGTGGTTGTAGGTATTTATCTCAAAAGTTTCAAAGACCAATTAATATTGCAAAGGTGTCTTTGCGTTGCGTCTTGCCGGAATAATCGGCACCATTAGGCCATATGCACATGAGATGCCAATTTTGATAGGAGCAATGTCCGGGTACTGGAACTACACAGATTGTAACAGGCGTGGTGAAAACCCTTTAGGATAAGCAGAAGCTGATCACAGCTTCACAGTGTGGTCATTCTGGCTCCACGGAACCAAGACAGACTGGGAATCTGGGCACAGGTCAGTTTGGTGCGAGAGCCTTTTTTGTCCCATTGTGGAGTCAGATGTGTGGCCCTGTATTCTGAGAACTGCTGAGGTCTTCGTCCTGCATGAACAGAGATGTAATTTTTCAGTTTTGTGAAAGGCCATAAACACATGTGGGAAAGGAAGTGTTGGGAGAGTGCTGCCTTTGAGGGGGTATTTTCCACTCTTGATCTTGTAGGGGTTCTTGACAATTCACAAGCACCTCCTCCTCAGGATAAATGTTTAATCACCATTGTTTGCTTACTTCACATGAAAGATAATTAAATTCCTTTTCATAATGGTCAAGCATTCTTTTCCAGTTAAAGATTATAATTCCTTTCATTCTTAGGAACTTAAAGAATTGAGCCTGACTTACAAATACAAAAACTCAAATACTGCATGAGTGTGACCGAGAAGCACATGTAAACTTGAGCTATCCTCTCCCTTAAGCGGAAGGATTTATTGGGAGACCCAGCACTTTACAAGCTAGATGGTGAATTAATTTTGTGGTTAGTAGTATCTTTAGCTTAACATTGTCATCCTAGTTTCTCTTGGCAAGCAAGAGAGTGGTCTCAGCCAACGAGTGCCGGCCATAGCTCTTTGGGGTGGTGTTTTATAAGATGCATGTCGTCTGTTTTAGAAATAGAGTAATCTTAGGCTTTCTCTCTTATCCCAGCGTTGCTGCTTTACAGTGCTACTATAGGAAAAGATAAGTTAGAAGTTTTTGGTTCTTTTAGCGTCCTGAGAGTTTCCTTTTGTTCTTACACCGTATAGAGACGCCCTGCATACGCTGGGCTGAAATTGTCAAGTGCAGTTATTTGGAACTCAGAGAGCATTTACGGTATAGATTCAGTATTATAAGTGGCGGGTAACTTCCCAGCCTAGACTGAAGAAATGTGTTTAATTTGCAGCCACAGGTTTTTTACTTTTTATGGTGATAGTGGAGTCCTGTGAAACAGAGGAGAGGAACCATGTTCTACCCCCACCAGCCTGTGCTGGCATCTGGTGGCTTCCTGCCCCGACAGCCCTCCACAGGCTTCATCCTCCTTTCTTCATTGGAAGCTTCTACTCCCCTGGTTAAGCTGATCTCCTTTAAATAGTAAAGCAAATTCATTTCTGATGTGTTCCTGGATGGCCACAGTCAGTACTAGGCTACCACTGTTAATCAGTGTTAGGATGACTATGGGCTTTAATTAGATTATTTTCCTCACATCCCTTTACCCTTTCAGAGGTACAATATTAATATTTTTATTGTTAATTTTTTTCCTTTCTTTTTGAGAGAAAATGCAGATCGGGGAGAGGGAGAGAGATTAAGCAGGTTGCACACTGAGCGCAGAGCCAGACTCGGGGCTTGATCTCAAGACCCTGAGATCATGATTTTAGCTGAAATCAAGAGTCAGATGCTTAACCAGCTGAACCATCCAGGCACCCCAATATTAATACTTTTAAAAAGGAATATTCCTGTTAAAAATCATCTCTGAAAATTTGCCAGTCAGCACGACAGGGTTTCCAGGGGAAAGTTGAACTAAGGCCTCTGGGGTCAGGGAGAGCCTATATAGAGAGGCTAGCTCTTATACCTTGGAATCAGGAAGAAGCCTTGCCTGCTTTTGAAAGGTTCTTCCTGTTACCTCCAAAACAGTTAGTCTGGTAACTTTTTTTTTTTTTTTCTGAAATATTCATGGTCCCCTTTTTTTCCCCTTTCCTTTTGGAAACCACTCTTGAAAGGGTGTTAAGTTTTAGCAGTGACTTGGTTTCTGTGACCTTTGAGAAGTGGATCAGGGCAGGGTAATGGCTGTAAATTGGGTCAGCTTGTCCTGGCCAGAGCTAGGCACTGATCTCTGTATTTCTGTTCCCTTATAAATTCTTACCAAAAAGCCCCTTCATACAATAAGAAATAATTGGTCTCTTTTTTTGTTGTTGCCTCTTTGAGGGGTTTTTGGATTTTCTGGTTTCCAAGAACTCATTCAAACATTTTTATTTACTAAGTTATTTTACTTGCTTTTAAAATGTGTAATAGTTTGTTTGTTTATTTATTTTAAAGATTTTATTTTATTTATTTTAACAGAGAGAGAACACAAGCAGGCAGAGAGGCAGGCAGAGGCAGAGAGGGGAGCAGGCTCCCTGCCGAGCAAGGAGCCTGATGTGGGA
Source organism: Nasua narica (assembly GCA_028533885.1). Lineage (NCBI taxonomy): Eukaryota > Metazoa > Chordata > Mammalia > Carnivora > Procyonidae > Nasua > Nasua narica. The sequence continues at coordinate 15,028,339 of CM052808.1, read as the reverse complement.
CTCGATCCCAGGACGCTGGGATCATGACCTGAGCTGAAGGCAGCTGCTTAACCAACTGAGCCACCCGGGCGTCCCAAAATGTGTAATAGTTTAAAAAATATGTTACAGACTTCCTCTAGCCCTCAAGTGTGTAATTCCTTTTTTTTTTTTTTTTAAGTAATATCTACCCCTAATGTGGGGTTCAAACTTAAAACCCTGAGATCAAGAGTCATGTCTCTACCAACAGAGCCAGCCAGGTGCCCCTCAAGTGTATCATTCTCAATACTGAATTCCATGTGAGGCTGAGCTCCAGGGGAGTTGAGAGGACAAGGTGTTGGAGAGTCAGTATCTATGGGACATGGGGTTGAGGCCCTAAGGGTGTTTAAGATAGCACTTGGCTGATTGGAACAGGTGTAATAGAGGAGGAGGAGTGTAAGATGGATAGAGGAAATGGCCCAGATTGTGGGAGGTCATGATAATAGAATATGTGTTCTATGTATGTAAAATATAAATATAGCTTAGATGTGGAGTTAGAAAGGTAGATGAAAATCAATTTGTGAGTGTCGCTAGTGTTAAGGATTCCTCTGCTAATATGAATTATATTTTGGGTTATATGAGTAGAATTTTAAAAATAAATATCTGTATGGAATTATTTTTCAGTTGCTGAAAGTGAACACTAATCTTTCACATTCCTTGACGGCAGAGAGTTCCCTGCATTTTCTGTGCCTCCATTCCCAGCATGCTGCCTGGGACACAGTAGGTGTCCAGTAAGTGTTAGTTGAATGATTGAATTTCCGTTTATGTGATACACTTGTGATAGAGATGGTCAGTCTTCCCATTTTACTAGAAGATGAACGTCACGAAGGGGACATTTTCTGTGGTGTGGAAAGATTATTAATTGTAAACATTTGCTTATTAAATTATATAATGGTAATCTAACCCCATAATTTTCATTTTAAATACTGTAAGCAAAGTGTGTGTGTATATGTACATGTTTACTTATTAAAACGTGTTTTATTTGGAAAGCACATTGGAACTCTAATTATTTACAGCATGAATTCTGATGAAAAACAGGGTGCCTTTACATATTGGTGTACTTCATTGCAAATTTGCTTAACTGACTTCTTGAATAAGTTGAAAATATTGGTAGTTTGGGGTTTTTAGGTCTTTGTTTTGTAGTTTAGTTAGCAGCTTTGATTTTTAGAAGCAATTGAAGTCACATCCCAGTGGAAGCATGCTTTCATCTGGTGAGTTTTTCTTAAAATAGATATGAGAAGAACCATTATTTGTATCAAGATGAGGATTTGAATTTAAGGTAGACATGGAAAAAATTAAGCTTCCTTTTCCTGTCTTTCTCCTCTCAAGTTTCTTATCCTTTCATGCATTGACTGCCCGTTATGTGTCCCCAGTGGATCCTGAGTGTCCTCCAGGTCAGCCTGAGGGGAATCACAGGACAGCTCTCAGCCCTCTACAGGGGCTTCCGGGCTTCAAGGTTTTAATGTGTTCTCATTCATCTGACTTGAGAAATTGACAAGAACTGGGTAAATTAAGATAGGGCAAACTATGTACTGTTCTAACCGTTGAATCATTTGGGGGTTCATTTGTGCGTTTTTGTTTTTAAGATTTTTATTTATTTATTTGACAGAGAGTGAGAGAGAGCGCACAAGCAGGGGGAGCGGCAGAGGGAGAGGGAGAAGCAGGCTCACCGTTGAGCAGGGAGCCCGATGTGGGGACTCGATCCCAGGACTCTGGGATCATGACCTGAGCCGAAGGCAGACACTTAACTGACTGAACCACCCAGGTGCCCTCATTTGTGTATTATTAAAATTTGAAAAACCATAGGCTTTCATTTATATTGTATTAGTGATGCGTGATCACAAAGAATTGTTTTGTAGTTGTGATAAGTGATCATAAGAATTGTTCTGTAGGGGTGCCTGGCTGGCTCAGTTAGTAGAGCATATGATTCTCTCTCTTTTTTTCTTTTTTAATAGAGTGAGAGCAAGAGTGAGGTTACACCCACACAGGGAGGTGAGGAGGGAGAGAGAGAATATTAAGCAGCTCCACACCCAGCATGGAGCCTGCTGTGACTCATTCTCACAACCCTGAGATCTTGACCTGAGCAGAAAGAGAGTCAGATGCTTAACTGATTGAGCCACCTAGGCGACCAGAGCAATCGACTCTTGTTCTCACAGTCATGAGTTTAAGCAGCATGTTGGGCATTGAGCCTACCTTAAAAAAAATTGTTTTGTAATTGCATTTGTGTGTGTGTGTGTGTATTTCTGGCAGTTTTTAGAGATTACTACGAATTACAAATGTAGGGGGTTTTTTTGTTTGTTACAAATGCAGTCTTTTAAAAGGGTATTAGGAATGGGAAGCCCCCTGATCTTTATGCTAGTCTTCTACTCAAAGTGCTTTAAAGAAGGGTTCTTCTGACTTTCTTTTGAGGCATATAGCATTTCTTTTTGAGTTCTATTATGTAGTCAATTAATTTAACATAAAGAATTGACTGTGATTTTCTTTTCAAATCTTCATACAGTTTGAAAGGAAAATAGATTTGGGGGTTGTGTTACAGTTTTGCCAACTAAGGCTACTAAAAGCTTCTTGTAATAGAATATTCACTCCCAAAATACTTAGCCCAACTGTTTCCTCCTCAAAAAGGGCTTTATTTGTTTGTCTCACTTCCCTGGAGGTATTTTCATTTTATTGGTGAAATGAAATGTATGACTTTTTTTCCTTAAGAACTGAGGTCTTTGGAAGGTAGTGGGTGGTGGGAAAGTATTTATTTGCTAGTAACTGCATTTTCCTCAGTGAAGTTACATTCTTCCTGTTTCTTGTACTTTGCTGTAGATATTGATATTCTGTGGGGTTTTTGTCCTCTACTCCTTTTGAATAGAGGTGTGCAGATAAGGAAATAATTTGTATTTTTACCAAAAGGATCAAACAAAATGATTTGCCCTAAGTGGGTAAGATTTTAAGAGTTATACTTTCCTATTTCTATAGGATGTCTGAAAATTCTGGAGACATAGATTTATATTAAACAGTGTTAATTTCATTTTGAAATCGAATGCTCAGTATGTTTACCTTCAAGCTCTGGGTATGTAATTTTAAAGCCATGACTCCAGTTATTAATCTGAAAAGGAACAATAAGTAATTTTAATTTTTTCCCTATTTTTTTTTCTCTTTTCAAACACCCTACTTGTAGAGAGAAGGCTCTTTTTTTTTTTTTTTAATTTTATTTATTTGTCAGGGGGAGAAGCAGGGTGAGGGAGAAGCAGACTCCCTGCTGAGCAGGGAGCCCATGTGAGACTCAATCCCGGGACCCTGGGATCGTGACCTGAGCCAGAAGTCAGACACTTAACTGACTGAACCACGCAGGCGTCCTGAGAGAAGGCTCTTTGAAGCTACTACTAAGAGGTGGTTCTTTGCCCTGGCTATTGACTTCCTCTGTGTGTGCTTCTGCATCCCAACATTTTTCACAGCAGCACATTAATGTTAGTGTGAATATTTGATTATAATGTGTGTCTTCCAGCAGATTGTAAGCTGCATGAGAGCTAGGGGCAGGTCTCCTTGCTTAGTATTGTGTCTGCCATGTCTAACGTGATGCCAAGCACATGACCAAAGCTCAATAAATATTTGAATAAATGAATGATGAGGATTAAAGACCTACTTAGCATTCACAGTTTAGTGTATGTGTTGTGTGTTTAACCCTGTGAGTGCTAATAACTAATTGAGTTCTCAGTGAATTTCGTGTCTTTTATTGGAGAGTTGTGGGTTGAATCCCAATGAAAGAAGCATTTTGTATCGATTTGTAGGCTTCAGATTACAATAGGATCCCTAGGATAATAACATGGTAGTTGTTTGTTTTGTAGATGAAGAAACCAACAACCTTTGGACAAAAATGATTTAATGGTTAAGTGACTTCCCACTCTATCTCCTTGTTCCCTTGAAGCATTGTCAGGAGTATGTGTTTAGTCACTGCTCAGGGTATAGAGTATTAAAAAGGGAAGACAGATTCTTCAGTGAAAGGTGATTACTTTGTTTTTTTTGACATTGCTAGTTTTGTCTATGCCTACCGTTTCGAAGGTCTTCATAAAAATGTCTTTAAAAAAAATCCCAAAAGATCTGGGAATCCAGTAATTTTGTTTCCTGATACAAGTATAGTGGCAAAGAATTATTAAAATGTTATCCCAAGAGTAAACTCCATGACTAAGTGGGAGAAACAGACTTAGCAAGTTTGAACAGTCATACAGTATGCTTTTCACCAGTTGTTGATAAGAGAAGTAGGTCATCGGTATAGAAAGAGTATTTCGAAACACATTCATCATTAATTTTTAAGTGAGATTGCTGGGTCAATCATGTCTGTAAAGTTCTGCAACTGATATGAGAACTCTTGGGATTAATTTGGCTCTTTGATGAGAAGAGGTTCAGCTTCTGAAACTAGTCTCTTGTGGTACACTTGAGGGAGATGGTGTGGCCTCGGAATCCGATCTGCAGTGTTCTCTGGGCAGGTAGTGCCTGCCTCTCTGTCTCTTTGATGGAGGTTTCTTACGCAATTCTTTTTTCAAAGCTCCAGGGATAGGGAGAGGTGGTTGTGTTTATGAAGATGCTGGCGATAAGCAGCAAATTGGGAGAATAGGAGGGATAGTAAACATGTCATCCTTTCACATGATCGTAGGAAAATATTTGCTCTTATTTTCATAGTGCAATAACAAAAATATATTTCTGTCATTGAAGAGCCAGAGATGACCGCTAAAACCTTATAATCTCATGTTTTAGCACCTGTAAAATTTCTGTAATGTCATCATTATAATTTATTATATTTTTAAGTGAGTTAGAGGCCCTATTAGGGCATCATTTAGTTGATAAAGGGTCTCTCTTTAATTCAAATGTGAGAGTTAATTTGCAAATTTTTATTTTTTGCATTTAGGATCTTTATATGTTGCTATTTTGCTCTTCATATGTTGATTTCATTTTTAAAATTTTGGCTTTATTGGGGTGCCTGGGTGGCTCAGTGTGTTAAAGCCTCTGCCTTTGGCTCAGGTCATGATCTCAGGGTCCTGGGATCAAGCCCCACATCCGGCTCTCTGCTTCCCCCTCTCTCTCTGTCTGCCTCTCTGCCTACTTGTGATCTCTCTGTCTGTCAAATAAATAAATAAAAATCTAAAAAAAACCCACAAAAAACTAGAAGGTTCCTTTAAAAAAAAAAAACCTGTTCATTATACCTCACCTTTTAGAAATTGTCCTTGATATATAGATTTCTAGCTTTTTATGCCCGTCCTTTTGTGCTATTCTCTTAGACAAAAGAGCACATAGTCCTCTGGCATTAAGCCAAAGGGTTTTTAGTCAGAAGTAAAGATTTGCTTCCTTTGGCATGTTTAATGCTGTTTGTCTCTATCTTTGAATGTTTACAGCCAGTTTTTATATTTTCTAAAATGTGAGCAAAATGCAATTTCATATTTAAAAATTGCACAAACAGGGCAAGTGGAACTGTGAACTGTTGAAGCAGCAGCCCCACAGAAGAGTTCTGAGTGGCATATTGGCTGACGTGGGAAAGCCAAATTGTATGTATGATGGGGAGTTACTCATTGAAAAAGTATGAAACTTCAGGGGGTGGAAAGTTGAACTGCCCTGTACTTTGTGGTTCAAGGTCATTGTGTCTCTCTAGAAGTCTTTTATCTTTCGGCAAGTCACATAATGTTTCTGTGCGGAAAATGAAGGGCCTGGAATTGATGAGCTTTGGAACCTTTTCCACTCCAGGCTTCTGTGAGGATTGAGCCTGGATGCTTCTTGGTGGATCTTATGTTTTCTTTTTGTTCTTTCCTGGAAAGATTTAAAAACTAAAATGATAATGGGTCACTGAATCGAAACAAAGTACTTTTATAATTGATGCCTCCTTGGTATTTTGCCTATTACCTGGATGAATAATGGTAATGGGAGGAAACTACTTGGAAGACAGGAACAAGGGTGAATTTCTCCCCTTTGTCCTTACCATTCTCCATGTCATAATAAGTTGAGCCAACCTCAGGGCTGTTCCATACTTGCAGTCCGTTGTCTTAAGTGGTCAGCTATTTTTCTAGGGAAAAAAAACACCTCCCCCCACCCCCCCAGCACCTCAGTGTCATCAGTGGAGTCCACATCTCTTTCAGCCATAGCTGCTGTGTATGAGTTCTGTTGTGTATCTGACTTTCTTTTGTACTTTATAAGAAAGGTTGCATGTGGTCTTTTTCTTCTTTTTTAAAACAACTTCTGTTCAAGTAAGTAAATTAGGCATATTTTTTTTTGGAATGTGTCATTTATGAATCTGTTAATTAAGGAATTGGCTGCAGTTAAAATGATTTGTTAGATGCATTCGAGTGTCACTGGTAGATTTTATTTAAGAAAATTCAAAACACTTTATCCACAATTGATGAATGTTGAATTTTTGTATTTAATCGGAGCACCTCCCGTATTTGCTTTGGGTGTCTGCTCTCTTATAAATGTCTGTTCTACATAGGCTTACATATTCCATTTCCAACTTCCTAAAAGCAATTTTAACTATTTGTATTGCCATTTAAATAGCTGTTTTTAGAACATTTGTTTCCTCGTCTGTGATCTTACTTGTCATTTTCTTTTAAATAATGCATTCGGTCTCTTCCACATTGAAAAGTGCCTGCCATTAAAGCAACAACTTAGAGGGAACATGTTCTTTCCCTTTCGGGACATTCTGGAGAGGAACACTCTGAGCACTGGAGTAATTGATGCTCTGGAACAGTCTCAGCAAATGTGCTGGGCAGGATTTTGCTACTAGTAGGGGTTTTCCTGTATGTGTTCCTAGCAGGATGTGTTTCCTTTCATATGAACGATAGAAATACATCTGCTGGAATCTTTAAACAGATAACTTCTCAATAAACAGGAAAATGTCAAAATCGTGGTCATTTTTTTAATGAAATTGATGGAAGTAGACAGAGAGAATAGAGAAAATGTAGTAACATTTACTCAGATGTTTTGAGTGTATTTTATTTGGTACCAGTACAATATAAACACCCAGTCTTGTCTATATTTTTTCGTCTTAACACCCAACACATTTCTTGTATGGCCTATGAAAAAATTTTCTAGGTATAACGTGGCAGTACCTTAATTAAAACTTTACACTCTCCTAGAGGTTGAGGATTATCAACTGATTGTAAGATGCAAGTTTTATTCTGCAAACTTTTATTTTTGCAGACTTGCATTCTGCAAGTTTTATTTTTGCAAACTTTCCCCTGACACTTATAAAATAAGTTTGGGGCACCCGGCTGGCTTAGTCAGTAGAGCATGTAACTCTTAATCTTAGGATTGTGAGTTCAGGCCCCATGTTGGGTATGGAGATTACTTTTAAAAATAAAATCTTTAAAAGATAAAATGATCTTTTAAAATGATCTTTAAAAGATAAGATGATCACCCGACCTGTAAAGAAATTTTTTTTTTGTTTCCTTGGATGAGCTGTTAAGTATTGTGAATGTCAGTAGTCAGCTTTTAGATTTTCTTTATTTGAAGCAAAAACAGGAGTATATTATCAACTCATCAGAAATCTTTGTGGAAATGTAAATTTGCACAGCCACTATGGAGAGCCCTCAAAAAATTAAAAGTACCTTATGATCCAGCGATTCCACTTCTGGGTGTTTATCCAAAGCAAATGAAATTACTACCTTAAAAAGGTATATGTACCCTGATGTTTATTTACAATAGCAAGAATTGGAAAAAACCTGTGTCTTTGAACAGATGATTTAATAAAGATGATGTATATGTATATATGTATGTGTGTGTGTGTATATGTGTGTGTGTGTTTATATACACATATACCACATCTTTGTCATTTCATCTGTTGAATATATATATATATATATATATATAATATATGTATATATGGGTATGAGTATATATATGCATTGTTCAGTCATAAGAAATTCTGCCATCTGTGCCAACATGGGTGGATTTTGAGGGTATTATGCCAAGTGAAATGAGTCACAGAGAAAGATAAATGCTATATAATATCACTTACATAGTTTTTTTTTTTTAAGATTTATTTATTTTAGAGAGTGTGTGCACATGGGGTGGGTGGGGCAGAGGGAGAGAGAGACTCTCAAGCTGACTCCTCACTGAGCACAGAGCCTGACATGGGGCTCTATCTCACAACCCTGAGATCTTGACCTGAGCTGAGATCAGGAATTGGACCCGTAACTGACTGAGCCACCCAGATGCCACCACTTATGTGGGTTTTAAAAACAAAAATAAAAACAAAAACAAAAAGCCAGAACAGAGCTCATAGAAACTGAACAGTGATTGCCAGAAGTTGAGGGAGGGGGGTGGATGAAATGGGTGAAGGGGATCAAAAGGTACAGACTTCCAATTATAAGATAAATAAATCTTGGGGATATAAAGTGTAGCATGGCAACCATTATGATCGTCACTTGATAGTCAAGACCTAACCCTTAATCTTCTTTCTTGGCTGTCAGTATTACTTGGGGACTTGGGCAGTAGAGATGACTGCTCATGTTTCTAAAGTAGGGGTTCCAGGGGCACCTGGGTGGCTTAGTCGGTTAAGCATCTGCCTTCAGCCCGGGTCCTGATCCCAGAGTGCTGGGACTGAGTCCTGTGTCGGGCTCCCTGCTCAACAGGGAGTTAGTTTCTCCACCTACCCTTCCCCCCTGCTTGTGATCTGTCCTCTCTCACGCTCTCTCAAATAAATAAATAAATCTTTAAAAATAAAATAAAGTAGGTGTTTAAACTAAATCCCACAGAGAGGATTTCATAGTTGAGCCTCTGCTCTCCCATGTGTTCTCACATCGTCTTTCAAAGTCATCAGTTTTTATTACAGCGAAAAACATTTTAGGATAGTCCCAGTCTTTTTTTTTTTTTTAAAACATGATATTTTTTTTGGTAAAGATTTTGTTTATTTATTAGAGAAAGAGAGACTGAGAATGAGAGGGGAGAACATCAGAGGGAGAAGCAGACTTCTGGCAGAGCCGGGAGTCCGATATGGGACTCGATCCCGGGACTCCGGGACCATGACCTGAGCTGAAGGCAGTCGCTCAACCAACTGAGCCACCCAGGCGCCCACGGATAGTCCCAGTCTTGTTAGAAATGTAGGTAGAATGATAACTTTCATATTATAAGGTCTTAGGTGAGGTTTGTAATTCCTACATTTTGTGCAAATTAGAAACCATGTTGCATTTTCTCACCTCTAAAGTCAATTTATCTTGAAATTTGTAAACATTTCTTTCTTCCAGTTGCTTAATGAATGACTTGTGCTACATCTTCTCCCTCTACTGCTGTTGATGATCCTACAATTGCAAAGAAAAGGCCTTACACATTTTTAAGAGTTTGTCCTTGAAAGACCTAATGAGCAGGCAACTTCTCCAAGGTTTAATTCTGGCAAGAAATTTAAAATTATACCTAGAAATTCCTTGGACTTTGTGTCTGTTGTATTAGTTTAGGATTTTTTCATTTATTCTTTTTAATTTAATTGAAAATTAGATTTCTTTATAAAGTGTTGTAGTTTGGGGGGATACTTCAGTTGTATAATTTAGGATAAGATTATTTAGTAAAAGAACTCCTAAGGTTGGATGATAACGACATCTTGGAAATTCATGGCTGAGCATTTAAAAAAAACAGTGAAATTCTAATGCCATTTGATAATGCAGGGAAATTGAGAAATTGAGATAGATCTTATTTTTTCCTTTGGTGGGGGGACATTGAACTGTAGTAAATACTGTGCTAAGATAGGAGAGCATAAAATTTTGTGAAGGTCTCATGATAGCTGATGCCAGTTCTCTTATGTGAAAGTTATACTCTTGGCCCATAATCAGCAGGGAATTGATTGGCTCTTTTCCCTCAGTTAGGGAAACCTATTAGGGGACTACTGAAGAGTCCCCTAATAGGTTTGGGACTCAAAGTCAATTAATAATGGTTAACATTTATTGAACAGTGCTTATTACTATGCTTCGTTTATACTAGGTACTTTGCAGATATTTTTAAAAACAGCTTTGTTGAGATACACAGTTGATCCTTGAACAACATGGACCCCTTGTGCAGTAAAAAATCTGTATATAACTTTTGACTCCCCCAGAACTTAACTATTAACAGCCTACTGTTGACTGGAAGCCTTACCCATAACATAAGCAGTCAGTTAACACATATTTTGTGTGTTGTGTTATATTCTATATTCTTACAGTAGAGTAAGCTAGAGAAAAGAAAGTGTTACTAAGAAAATGATAAGGAAGAGGAAATACTCTTAGAGTCCTGTACTGTATTTATTGAAAAAAATCTGCAAGTGCACCCATGCAGTTGAAACCCATGCTGTTCAAGGATCAACTATAATTCATATAGCGTACATTTCACCCACTTAAAGCATATAGTTCAATGGTTTTTAGTATATGTATTCACAAATACAGCTATCACCGCAGTTGATTTTAGAACATCTTCATCACTTCAGAAAGAATTCTTGTACTTGTTAGCTGTAACCTTTTAATTCCCCTGTTGTCGTTCCCGTTGTCACCCTCCCCAAGCAACAACTAATTTACTGTCTTTTTTTAAAGATTATTTATTTGACAGAGAGAGAGAGAGAATGAGAGAGAGAGAGAGAGAGAGAGAGATCACAAGCAGGCAGAGAGGGAGGCAGAGAGAGAGGGGGAAGCAGGCTCCCTGCTGAGCAGAGATCCCGGTGCGGGGCTCAATCCCAGGACCCTGCGATCATGACCTGAGACGAAGGCAGAGACTTTAACCCACTGAGCCACCCACGTGTCCCTAATTTACTGTCTTTATCTGTCACTTTGCCTATTCTGAACTTTCATATGAATGGAATCATAATATGTAGACTTTTGTGATTGATATTTTGTGATTTACTCAGCATAATATTTTCAAAGTTCTTCCAAGTTGTAGTGTGTCTTACTACTTCGTTCCTTTTTATTGCTAAATAATATTTCATGGGTATATCACATTCTGTTTTCCCATTCATCTAATGAGTATCCAACCTATGGATTGTTTCTTCCCTTTGGCTATTGTGAATATGCTGCCAAGAACATTCACATATAAATATTTGTTTGAATACCTGTTTTCAAATCTTTGAGGTGTATTTCTCGGAGTGGATTTCTGCGTCATATGGTAACTATTTAATAATTTCAAAAGCTGCAAGACTGCTTTCCAGAACAGCTCTATTATTTTATATTCTGCTAGAGTGTATGGGGGTTCTGATTTCTCTGCATCCTCATCAACACCTGTTATTCTCTGACTTTTTGATTCTAGCCGTCGTAGTGGCGTGAGGTAGTATTTCTTTGTGGTTGTGATTTACATTTCCTTAATAACTGATGATGTCCAATATCTTTAAATGTGTTCATTGGACATTTGTATATCTTCTTTGGAAAAATATCTATTCAAGTTCTTTGCTCTCCTTTAAATTGGATTATTTGTCTATTACTGAACTGTGGGAATTCTTATATATTCTAGATGCAGGTGCCTTATCACATATATGATTTGCAAAAAATTTCTTCCATTCCGGTGAATTGTCTTTTCGCTTTCTTGATGATATCTTTTGAAGCAGAGAGGTTTTTAACTTTGATAAAATCCAGTTTATCTACTTTCTATTTTGTTGGTTATGCTTTTGGTGGTGTCATATCTAAGAATCATTTGTCAGATCCATGGTCATGAAGGTTTACTTCTGTGTTTACTTCCAAGAGTTTCATAGTTTTAATTCTTTTACAGTTAGGTCTTTGATCCGTTTGAATTAATTATTTTATGTGGTGTAGACCAGTGTTCAACTTCTTTTGTTGTATGTGGCTGTCCCCTGGTCGCAGTACCTTATGTTGAAGACTGTTCTTTCCTTGTTGAATGGCTTTAGCAGTCTTGTTGAAAATCACTTGACCAAAGATGTATGCATTTATTTCTGGACTTGGAATTTCGTTCCATTGATCTATATGTCCTTCCTTCTTCTTGTATCTCACTGTCTTGATTTTCATTGCTTTGTAGAAAGATTTCCAATCAGAAAGTATGGGTCTTCCTAATTTGTTCCTTTTCAAGGTTGTTGTGGTTATTTTGGGGTCCCTTGCAATTTCATGTGAATTTTAGAATCTGTTAATTTCTATAAAGTCAACTGAGCTTTTGATAGGGATTACCTTTAATCTGTAGATCAGTTGGGGGAGTGTTGCTTTTTTTTCTTTTTTTTTTTAAGTAGACTCCATGCCCACTGTGGGGGCTTGAACTCACAACCCTGAAAAAATGAGGTGTTCCTTGCTCTACCAACTGAGCCAGCCAGGCTTCGCAGAGTATTGTTATGTATTGTTAAGTCTAATGATCCATCAACACTGAATGTCTTTCCATTTACTTGTGGTCTTGTATTTCTTTCAGCAGTGTCTTAGTTTTTCACCTTCTTGGTTAGGCTTATTCCCAAGTATTTTATTCTTCTGATACTGTTGTGAATGAAATTGTTTTCTTAATTTCATTTTCAGATTGCTAGGAGTGTATAGAAATACAATTGATTCTTGTGTATTGATCTCTTATCCTGCAACCTTGCTGAATAGTTTTTTCGATTAGTTTTCGAATAGTTTTTTAGATTTCTTAGGATTTTCTGTATGTAAGATCACGTCATCTATGTTCAAAGATAGTTTCACTTCTTCCTTTCCCATCTGAATGCCTTTTATTTCTTTCTTTTGTCTAATTACCCTGGCTAGAACCTTTAGCACATCACTGAATAGAAATGGCAAAAGTAGACATCCTTGTTTGGTTCTTGATCTTGGAGAGAAGGTGTCGTTCATCATTGAATATTGTGTTAGCTCTGGGGTTTTGTTTTGTTTTGTTTTTTGTTTTAATCAGTGAGGAAGTTTCCTTGTATTCCTACTGTGTTGAGTGTTTTTGTCAGGGAAGCGTTGGATTTTGTCAAATGTTTCTTCTGTATGAGATGATTGTATGATGTTTGTTTTTATTTGATTGATATGTTGCATAATTTGATTTTCAGATGTTGACCCTGCCTTGCATTTCTAGGACAAGTCCCACTTGGTCATGGTATATAATCCTTTTTATAGGTTGCTAAATTTGGTCTGCTAATATTTTGTTGAGGATTTTTGCATCTGTATTCATAAGACATATTGATGTAGTTTTCTTGTGATATCTTTCTTTGATTTTGGTATTAGAGTAATACTGGCCTCATAAAATTAGTTTGGAGGTGTTCTGTTCTTTGGAAGAATTTGTGAAGAATTGATGTTAATTCTTAAAATGTTTGATAGGCTTTGGTGATGAAACCATCTAGACCTGGGCTTTGTCAGATGATGCTTTTAATTATTATAGATATCTATCCCTTCATTTTATAGAAGAGGAAACTGAAGCTCAGAAAGATTAAGTAATTTGCTAATAAGTGGCAAAACTGGGATCTTAGTCTGAATCACTTTATGTCAAGTTCTAGGATGATAACAATAGCTGACATTTACCACATAATTGTCTCTGACCATACAAGGTGCTCTGACATATTAATCTCCTGCTACAATCCTCACACCAAGTGCTCATTTAATAGTAACTTCAACTTCGTATGTACTGTGCCCATTTCCAGATAGAGAATCTGACACGGACTTGCCCTGTTACACCTTGGCCAGGAAGTAAATGATAGAGCTGTGCTTCTCACTCACAGGCCTGTCTGACTCTGGAGGCTGCCCTCTAAATTGCTTTCCTCTGCTGTGTTCAGCAAAAGCAGCCGTGCCACGTGTGGACAGCTGAGCCCAGGTCAGGTTCAACCTTGATTGTAAATGGGCTCATGCTGTCCCTCACGTTCCACTTCGACATACCTGGCTTCAGTCAGCATAGTGCTCTGGAAATACTGTCTTTTCTCACTTACTCTACCGTGTAGCTAACACTCTTCTCCATGCTTACAGCAAAAGAACCTGTATATCATTCTGACTCCATGTGGTTAGGGTGAAAGTAAGTGGCCACCGTGCATAATATAGAGATGACTTTTAAAGGTATTTTAGTATGGACATCAGCCAGCAGATTTGCATTTTGTCTTTCAGTGAGGAGATTCAAAGCACCTTGTTAGTTTATATTCATATTCATACTGTTGGTGAGATTAGATGGTATCTAGCCTATTTGAGGCTATTTGAAAATTGTCTCTAGTTTTTAAGTTAACGGCTCTCCTCAGATGTCCATTCATATTTCAAAGAAGGCACAAAAAGCTGACCTGATAGCTTGAGTGGTAGAGCTCACCGAGGGAGGTTTAGGTCTCCTCTGCACAGGGGGGTGGGTAGTATCCAGACGTGGCAGCCGGTGTTCCGGGAGCCCTAGGAACAAAGCCGAGGCTCCACTGTACAGAACCAGGTTGTCAGTGGTACTTGCTCACACCTGCGCTCACCTGTGCTTAGTGATGTCTTACCCAGGGCCTACAGCCTGGCTTCCGCGGAGGCTGGCGGGGGGCAGTCCCCTCGCTGCGCAGCACTGCAGGAGGGTATCTGGGTGTCTAGCTGCTCTTGACTTAGGCTTTCACTCAATTTTCTCTGCAGCCTCTTTTCCACATCCCTGTCTTTAGAGATAACATAGCTTTTCTTCTGAGCACTCTGGGGTTTCACAGTGGGCCTTGGCAGGCATCCTTTTGTGAGCCTCTCCTCCTGAGGCACTCAAGTGAGTGGAGAACATTCACGCTTCAGTCAGTTACATGTGCATGATCGCTTTCTGTCTTCCCAGATGTTCTTGTCACGTTTACTCTTTTTTTTAAGATTTTTTTTTTTTTTAAGATTTTTTTTTATTTATTTATTAGAGAGCGAGAGACTGAGAATGAGAGGGGAGAAGGTCAGAGGGAGAAGCAGACTTCCCGCAGAGCCGGGAGTCCGATATGGGACTCGATCCCGGGACTCCGGGATCATGACCTGAGCCAAAGGCAGTCGCTCAACCAACTGAGCCACCCAGGCGCCCAAGATTTTTTTTTTTTTTTAAGTAATCTGTACACCTAATGCGAGGCTTGAACTTTTACAACCCAGATATTAAAATTGCACTCTCCACCCACTGAGCCAGCCAGGCACCCCCACATTTGCTCTTTTGTAGGCTGCTTTCCAGTATTCTTTCTCTTATCCTTGGTGTTACCTACTTTCATTCATTTATTAGGATTTTATTAGGAGCTCAGGAAGGAGTGGACATAAATGTATTTCTTTTGTAAATTACCTCTTCATGTCCTTTGTATATCTTTCTACTGGGATTTTTATGTTTTGAATCTGTAAAAACTTCATACACGAACAATAATAACTCTTTGAAATATGGTACAAATCCTTCCTTTCTTTGTTAACTTACTTTTGAAAAGATTGCTGGAAGATACCAGTGGGAAGTCTAGCTTTTGCTAACTTGTGCAGATGGTTATGTAGGGAAATGGATCGTGAGACCATCTGGTTGTATACTGACTTTTGTATGGATGTGATTTTCTTTTGGTTTTCACCACCTCATGGAAGCTGTCTTATCTATTCATATTTGAGAAATACTCAAGCTGTTTCTCAAATGACAGACTCTGGCCAAGTGGAAGCGAATCATTTGCCATCTCCTCTACCAAATACTCTAAATATATGGTCCTGGTAGTCAGCTGGAAAGGTCTGGCAACAGCTGGGCTGAGGAACTCAGGGTGCTCAGCTGCCTGCCAAGTGTTTGTTGCCTCAGCCCAGCCACATGCCCCAGGCTTGGAAAGAGGCCACTTTTGCACATGCCTTGGAAGGGTAGAAGGAGGCTCTGGCAAGTATAAATGATCTCCCTCTGCATTTAGCAGTGGGCCCAGAGCCATGAGGAAGAGAATCAGAGGGAAGGAATTAGCAGCAGCCCACCATGTGTCCCATTTGGCATGAGTAGACAGGTGGTAACCTTCCTCTGTGCATGGTGATCAGGGGTGCTGGTTTTCAGCTGAGTTGTCAGGTTTGACAATGTTCCATTTCCTCTTAAGTTTTCTCCAGGCCCCTTCTGTCCTAGCCAATATGAACAGAATGTCCTGCATATCAGCAGACGAGAAAATTATATTAGCTGCAGTCTAGGAAACCTGAATCAGGTGAGGCCTTGTGATCCCAAAGCATGAAGCTTTCAGGGCACGTGTCTCTGGGATACCTAGTGGAATTTGGAGTCTGAAGTAACCCATGAGGAGGGCCAGGAACACCGGCTTGGTGTCACTTCCCCTTTCCCAAGTCCCCTGGTTACTTGGGAAGTGGCTGTGGTAAATGATCAGCTCTGACATGAAAACCTGTCCTGGTTTCATTTCCACTCCCTGAGTTTTTCCTTTCCTCTGTCTGACTGCTACTGCTATAATCATTCTGGAACTTTCTCAGGCTGGTTTCCTGCCATAGTTCAGCCAGCACCTTGCTTATAGCTTCTTCCTATCTAATATGCCCCAATATGCTACAGTTAGACCTCTTGTCATTCTGAATAGCACTTTTATCACATTGCTTTCTATTTAAATCTTTGCTATTCTTTTCTGAGATCTGGCTTTTGACTTATCTGCTGCCTTAGTCAGATTCCTGTTAGCACTTAGGACCAGAAGTCCTCTTCTAAGTTGCTCCGATACTATTCCTATGTTTGAAGGCTTTTGAAGACAAGGATGGTTGCTTATGTTTCTTGAATTTGCCACTACACATAGCCAGTCTTAAGGCACAGTCCTCAGCGAGAGAGCTGATATCTGGAGAAAATGCTTAAAAACTGAAAAATTACCTTGACAGACTGAGGAAAAAGCCACAGTATCATAACTTCTGGGGGGATTTGCTTTAGCTTCAAATTCACCAGATAACCACTTTGGAGTTTCCTTATCTATGAAAGGAGAAGGTTGGAGTGAATCAATCCTGGAAGGCTAATTTTCCTTCATTCTTTGCCTTGATCTTTCTCCTGAAATTAAGACTGATGAGCTGTTTCTGGATCTTGAATTAGGAATTTTTCATTTCTTTGTAATTCTTTCCCTGACGCATTTTGTTTTCTCTGGGTATGTGCTGCTAAAGGAAATTTGGGTTTGCCATTTGGCTACTTTTTAGGAGAGCAGACAAAATGCCATATTCTGATTTTTTTTTCCTTGCTTGGATTTTAATGTACTTTTTGCTCTTCCACAGACACAATGAGGCGAGTGGTACGACAGAGCAAGTTTCGGCACGTATTTGGACAAGCGGTGAAAAATGACCAATGTTATGATGACATCCGGGTTTCTCGAGTGACCTGGGATAGTTCCTTTTGTGCTGTCAATCCCAGATTTGTTGCCATTATCATAGAAGCGAGTGGGGGAGGAGCATTCCTTGTGCTCCCTTTGCACAAGGTAAGTAATTTGATTTTATATTCTCTTAGACACCCTCTGGTAATCTTGATTTATTTCATAATATAGTGACTTTGGGGATTGATAGTTCACTAAGAATTGTGTGATTGTGGAGACCATTAGACTATGATGTAATAACTGAGGTTTATTCCACACACTTCACTAACCACATCAGTTTTTCTCTAACAGAATCATTAAACAAAATGATGAACTCTGTTCTGGGTGTGCCTTCCCTGGATGAAGAGATTATTGTAACATTGCTGTGAGCATGGGCAGGGACAGGCATTTTATGATTTGGTTAGTAATCATCCTCTTTTCATAGAAGTTTTTTCAAAAAGTGCAATTTTTAGAAGAAGCACAAATTTAAAAAAAAAAGATTTTGTGAGAGAGCATGTGTGCAAGCAGGGGGAAGAGCAGAGGAGGGGGGAGAGAGAGAAAAATCTCAAGCAGACTCCACGCCCAGCGCAGAGCCCATTGCAGGGATTGATCTCACAACCCCAAGATCATAACCCAAGCCAAAATCAAGAGTCCGACACTCAATCGACTGAGCCACCCAGGTGCCCTTGAGCAAAAATTTTTAAGTTAATCTTCCTCTTCTTCTCCTCCTTTCTTTTCCTTCTCTTCCTCCTCCTGTGAAGTCATGAGGACTGAGACTTTTTGGTTTTTTGAATGGGGCGAGACCTTAATAAAATGTCCCTAAACAATGCAGGTTTCAAGTCTGGACAAGACTGAGTTTCAGCATAGAATCTAAGCAGTGCAAATAAGTGATAGAAATAAAGGATCTTTACTGAAAGTTGTTATGTGTGACCTTCAACCTTATTGGGCTTTCCAGTCTCCTGACTTTATCCTTCCAGGGAGCCCTTTCCAAAATGGGGGAAAGGATAGGAGATTTGTGAATTTCTGACTGTTCTTGAATATTGTAGATGAAACTTGGTACTTGCTTAAACAGGAAATCCCAGGACTGCAGATAAGTGGGGAGTTGGGGGAGGGTGGGGACAGAGAGAGAGCGAGCCTGAAGCATTATTTTCTAGTTGGCTTCTAGGAGGAAAATAAGTACAGTGACTCCTGAGCTCTAATGGTAAGGGCTCAATACTGGTGAGGATGCAGGTGTTGGGTCACATTACAGCTGTTTCCACTCTGCTGAGTACACTGGGTCGATGTATATTAGGAGTATACTCATCATAACGACCTGGGTGATGCTGAAAGTGGTTACAGTAAAGGAAATTTCTGTCAAAGTATTGTTTCCCATTCTTTTTTTTTTTTTTTAAGATTTTATTTATTTGACACAGAGAGATCACAAGTAGGCAGAGAGGCAAGCAGAGAGAGAGAGGGGGAAGTAGGCTCCCTGCTGAGCAGAGAGCCCAATGTGAGGCTTGATCCCAGGACCCTGAGATCATGACCTGAGCCAAAGGCGAGGCTTTAACCCACTGAGCCATCCAGGCACCCCTTGTTTCCCATTCTATTTCACTGTTTTTTCCTTGGGAAGATTCTCATTAGGAAAACTTTCTTTTTTTTTTTAAAGATTTTATTTATTTATTTGAGAGACAGAGAAAGTGAGAGAGAGCATGAGAGAAGGTTATAGGAAGAAGCAGACTCCCCGTGGAGCTGGGAGCCCGATGTGGGACTCGATCCCGGAACTCAAGGATCGTGACCTGAGCTGAAGGCAGTCGCTCAACCAACTGAGCCACCCAGGCGCCCAGGAAAACTTTCAATTCGCCTCTACTTTACTTTCTTTCAGATGCTCATGACTGACTTATTTTAACATCTAATTTTTACTTTAGTGGCCAGAATGATGTGATATTATACAATAGGACCGTTTCCCTACAGAAATAGTAGATGGATGCTCTTAGGGAACAAATTTGATAAGTGTTTCCACACATACCTTCTTACTGACAGAGTCGTTGATGACATTTTAAAAGAGACTCTTTTCATTCAGTTGAAATTTAAGTTTCTACTCAGATACTTTTATTTTTGTGGAGAAAATTACTGTTTAGTGGCAAATAATACATTATGGTATTACAACTGTTTACTTGATTCCAGAGTAGGAGTTTGAATTTAATGTCAGTTGTATGCGGTGGGTTCTGTGGTGCCCATCTGAGAGGATACCTCAGCTTGTCAACCGAGGTCAGGCACTGGAGCACCATGTTGTGTTTTGGAGTTTGAGTTTTTATTCTCCCTTTTATAGACTGAGAGAGATAATTGAGACTGACTTATTTATTTACTTATTTAGCCTCAAAGAAATGAAACTAGCCAATTAGGCCCAAAAATAAACTTTTGAATGGTTAATCTTCCTCTGAGTTCACATAGTTCTCTTGAAGTTCCACATCAACAAAAGGCTCTGTGAATCCATCTTTGCTTTCACAAACCACGGGAAGCTTTGAGTTTCGTATCATTTAAGGGAGACGTGTGTGCAGTTCCCAAGCCAACTGGATTTTATGATTTGGTTTTCTAATACTTGCATTAGTATTTTGTTCTTTTACCAGTTGTATAGGGATTAAGGTAGAGTAAGTTGCTTTAAAAATTGTCATGTTTGGAAGAAGTATTAGTTTTTGGAGGAGGCTCAAGAGTCATTTTCCCAGACTATAATATGGTCTGTGTGGCTTTGCTCCTTAAATACTGATTTGTTTTGGAGGAGGTGACATTGGCATAAAGTAAACCCAGCCATTGTAAATAAGGCCAGTACTTGGTATTAATGACTTTTATAATTGATGGGTTCACATGTACTATGTGGTATTTTGTATATTAAAGTGTCTGTATTTTGGCCCTTCGGGTTGTGGCATAGAGGAAGAATATGGGCTTGGCTCAGCCACAGACTTGTAGTAGGACATGGATGTGTCACTCTAGCCTTCCTACAATTCAGTCTCTGGACAACTTTGAAATAGTTTTATAATGAGGTGTTGCTTTTGTTTAAAGCTAAGAACAACCAAATTCTTACATATAGTATGAAGTGGTAACTTGAAATTAATAACAAGAAACGATGCTCTAGGTGTGTACTGGACTCTAGTATGTGTTGTTGGTGGTCTGGGATTCCTCTCAACATGAATTGTAGGAAATGGGCATGGTCTTTAGTAACCCTCTCAGGAACTTCTATGAGTGCCCCCCTACCCGTTTTTTCCTAGTTATAAACAGGCAGGTGAGTTTTAGTGGTGCTTTTCTCTGTACATACTAATACTAAATATGCATGTATTGATCTTATGATGTATTGTGACTCTTCCGCAAAGGTTCCTATTTAAAAACATGGCCTTCCATGAATTTATCTTCAAAGTTGGTTAGTGTCAGCAGTAAATAGGGCTAATTATTGCTACTTCATGAGGTTTGTGGTTAGATTATGGGAAAATTGTGATCTCTATGGACTTAAATGAGAAGAATAGGAGGGACAAATATATTAAAACACATACATAGCAAGAGGCAAGCTTGAGAATGAATTATTTATTTTAAGTGTGTGGTTTTTGAGGTTTTCATTAAGGTTTTATTAGGGAAAGTGAGATTGTAGGAGATCGCTGCTAGAGGACCACAGAAGGTACTCAGCCCTGAGGTGGGGTGATGTAGATTAGCACACGTGGTTCAGGATCTCTTTTGTAATGCTCCCATCGAGCCGTGGCATGCCACGCTGTCATGACTTTCAAGGTGTGGCTTCATACATTTTCTTATTATTTGGTCTTTCAGAGGATGAATAATAGCAGTCTTGCAGAACAGAAATTTGCTTTGTGGTTTTGGCTGTAAGGGCTTCCCCCCCCCCCAGTTACACAAGCTGCCTTGTATCAGGAGCATCCAGGTTTTAGCTCCCTGTGCGCTGTACCATGCGGGCAGGAACATGCCTCTCCTGTGTGGAGTAGCTGCACTGTGATGTGGCATGAGGCGTTTCATCCTTGTCGTGAACCATGGTGGCCCACACACACCAGTGTTTGTGGGAAGGTGCATGTGTGCGCGCACGTACACACTAAAGCTTCAGATCACAGTGAACCTGTAAATCCTAACTTAAAACAAGTTCGGGGGAGTTGGTTAGAATTCTGTGCTCTTGATCTCTTAACATTCACTTAGGTGGAGGATACAAATTGGAGGGCTCCTGTCTTCCCTAATTGCTTTCTCCATTCCTCCCTTGACGATTCTTACTTTGGACTATTGGAGTGTTGGCTGATTCATCCTCCCAGTAATTGCCTCTGAGGCAGCTCTTCACTGGGCTAGAGTGGGCTGGGTGTGGCCAGGCCTCCGTTGCCCTTTTGGGTAACTATCACCTCTCCTTCTAGCTTCTCTGGTATAGCTATGCAGTGCCTTCTTGCACACAGTTACATTTCTCACATTTGTTTTTGGACTGAGTGTAGAAATATTTGTCACGTGGCTTTATTTATGTCTGTGAACTACCTTTTCAACTCATCTGGTAGTCTTTCTCAGCTAGGGTTTTGTGGAAGAATTCAGTCCTACAGAAAATCATTTCACAAATATTTTCTTAGTTCTCTCAAGGATGGGACATGCTAAGTCTTCTAGATGCATAAGAGAGAAATTAATTCATTACATGTATTTGCTGCCTTAGAGCATTAAGACTTAATTTTCTCATAGAACCTGGGTTCCCAAAGGCTGCTTTAGAGTGTTATTCTGTTATATTTATTGAGGAAGAAATCTTGATTCATTTCAGTCAGAATTCTCAATACCTCTTCTTACTGTTCAGTATCCAACTCAGATGTTTTCTCTGATTCACTGAGTCAGTGAAAATCATCCTTTGGGTTCCCTTGGCTACTTTTCCATGCTGCTGGTACCACATCCTGCATTATTACATTGTACTATAATTATTTCCATAGCCACTTAACAGATAAGAGGAGAATGACTACAATTCGATTCTCTTGATCTCTTGACATTGACTTGGATGGAAGATGCAAACCAGATGGCTGTTCGTGTGGTAGACCTCCAGGAAGGCCTCCAGTGATTCTCATCTCCTTGTATTCAATATGCCGCAGTGTGGTTTCCTCCCACATTAAATAGGGCTGAACTTTGTAACCACTGGGATATGGTGGAATTGATGGCATGTGACTTCTGAGACTAGATACTGAAAGCATGTTGGCTTCTACTTTGTCTCTTTGGGATGCGCCATGTTTCGAGGAGACCAGAGCAGTTCTGTGGAGAGGTCCGAGGGACCTCCCACTGATAGTCCGAGTCAGTTGACCAACCCTGTGAGTGAGCTGTCTTGAAAGTTGGATCCTGCAGCCCTGGCAGACACATGATTCATGAGAACCCTGAGCTAGAACCACCCAGATAAGGTGCTTTTGAACTCCTGACCCTCAAACAATGAGACAATAAATGTTTACTGTCTTAAGCAGCTAAGTTTTAGGGTAACTTATTAAGCAGCAAATTGATAACTAATTCATGTATTCCCATAATATAGTGCTTGACTCATCATGTTAGGTCACACAATGCATGAATAAAGGAGTTACTTACAGTGGCCTAAAAGGCCTTCTGGGAGTTTTAGGCACTCTTTGCACATATCTCTTAAACTTTCTATAGAGATGTATAAATATATATAGATAAATAACATTCTCAAATAAATCTTAAATGAATAATTGAGAGATTCTGTACAGTAGCAAGAGAAAGTTATATGGCAAGATTTGGTTATCCTGTGTTTCACTATACTATCCTATAAGCTTAAAAATGTGTTATGAGGGGCGCCTGGGTGGCTCAGTTGGTTGGGCAACTGCCTTCGGCTCAGGTCATGGTCCTGGAGTCCCGGGATCGAGTCCCATATCGGACTCCCGGCTCTGCGGGAAGTCTGCTTCTCCCTCTGACCTTCTCCCCTCTCATTCTCAGTCTCTCTCTCTCTAATAAATAAATAAAACCTTTGAAAAAAAATTTTTTAAAAATGTGTTATGAGGTCATAATCACTGTCCTATGTATAACTTCAAATTATGTTATTGGTTTTTGGGGAAAACTCTGGAATGTTAACGTTGATGGTGGGACTAACAGTGGTTTTTATTTTCTACTTTATCATTACCTGTACTTTTTTTGTTTTTTGTTTTTTTTAAAGATGTTATTTATTTATTTGACGTAGGGAGAGATCACAAGTAGGCAGAGAGGCAGGCAGAGAGAGAGGGGGAAGCAGGCTCCCTGCTGAGCAGAGAGCCCGATGCGATGCAGAGGCCTGATCCCAGGACCCTGAGATCATGACCTGAGCTGAGGGCAGAGGCTTTAACCCACTGAGCCACCCAGGCGCCCCTACCTGTACTTTTTTCAAAATATTTTGCAATGAATTTATTACATGTAAAGATTATTTTTAAAAAGTTATCAGTAATATTATCAGAGCATGTATAAAGAGCTAATTGTTCTTTAAGCTTTAGTGACGTCTAAAACAGTACTTTAAAAAAAAATCATATTCATCCGTTCACGTAGTCATTCCTTAGATATTTGAGTATCTCCTCTGTGCCAGGACCTGTGTTGGGTTCTTGGTCCTAAAAAGTTTTGGTAACAGTTGACCTTGATCTCTCTGAGGGGAGCTTTGTGTGTACATAAAGTTCTCTGACGCAGTGATGAGAGATGAGTTCCAACTGAGGCTCTCAAGTCAAGGAAGATGTCACAGAAAAGGTTCTGTTGGAATTCAGGTTTCTCCCGAGTATAGGAACTAGGGATGAAACAGAAGAGGAGTGCAGCCGATTTGCTAAACTGATGAATTTGAAGAGGTGCTCAGTTCCCAGCCGGACAGAGAAGGAGGTGGGAGCCGCATTCCACCCTCAGATTCCAGGATCTCTGGGTGTAGAGATGGGCGTTCGGTGAAACTGATGAAATGGGATATTCGACTGGCGGGATTAAGAGGAGGTAAAGGATAGCTTTTTGGTAGAAAAAACATTTCTCTTGTCCTTTTTGTCCCATCACTTGTGGTGCAAAATAGTGCAAAATTAGTGTTTTCCTTGATCATTATATGGAGAAGAACCAGAAAATAAGCAGCACTCTTCTACGTTTTAGGATATTGTCGTAACTGGATCCACATAGCATCTTTCTTATGTCTTCTTCAGGAAAAGGCAATGCCTTCATGTCATCTTCATAAAAATGTGATTCCAAAATGACCTCAGAATGTGCTTGGAAGGTCCCCTTCCTAAATGGTCTTTGTTGTTGGCACGAGTAGGATTGCCGTCGCACCTGTACTCTGCAGGTGCGAGAACTGAAGCTCAGACTGAGTGATTGCTCAGAGCTCTGGAGTCTTTTGTGGATTAGAACCTGGGCCTCTTAGTCTTTATTTGATTTGTACATGTATATTTTGAATAACTTTTCCCCCCACTGAGTGTGAAAGGTTTTTTTGGTGAGGGATGTATAGAAACTGTGGTCTCATTGATACTTAATCCTTTGCATTCTTTCTTTCTCTGGCATTAGAAGGCTTAATAACAAAAACACTAGCTTGTCAGGGCTTTCGTTCATTCAGCTCGGAGAATTGTCTTAAGGTTTGGAAAGTACTAGGCCTATTCCCCGCCTTGAGGAAACGGCCACAGCGAGGAAATTGCAACACTTCACATTATGGAGGGCTTCCTTTAAGCGCCAGGCACCGTGCTGATAAGTGCCTTCTTTCATGGACTAGTTCAAAAGCAATGACAGTCTCCCGATGGCGCTTTTCTCTGTGACCCCCCCGTCAGTGCCAGCACCTGCTGGATTTGCATTGGCTGCATGTCCCCCTTACTGCACACTGCTGACAGACAGTTTTCATTCCCACAAATAGCAGGGCTCCAGTTTGGACAAGGGTAGCAATGCCAGTAGCCCTTTGTACAGATGCGGGCGTTTGGCACATGGGCGCTTTGGTGTGACGGGCAGGGAATTTTATTCAGTGCCAGTGTCCTGATGTGTCACGGGATGCCCATTCACTGCCTCCTGAAATAGACGCTGTCTAATGCGCTGAGCACCTTACACTGTCGATTGTATGGGCGGTGAAAGGCTGCGGGGCGGGGGTGGGGGGCGGAGGACGCAGGGGGACAGCACCAGGTGCAGAACAATGACATCCAAATTATGTCACGAGTTGCCAGCCGCACGAGCACTGCACGGCCTCATTACCACATGAAGTGCCACAGAAGGGCTCTTTCATTTTCTCCCAGTGACTGTGTTCCACAGTCCTGCTATGGGGGCTTTTAGGAGGGATACCCTTCTCACCCCCAGTTAACAATGGAGCACAAAGTCCTGGCAGAAGGAACCTCACAATGTACCCTGGGGCTATTTTTGATTACAGTAAGTGGCTGTGACTCAGAGTGTGCCCTGGCCGGTGACTGCTTCCACCCTCCCCTCCCCGTCTCCCTCCCCTGGAGATGAGCAGCAGGCAGCCTGTCCTTTGTACGTTTCCTTGGCCGGCTTCTCCTGCCGCTGCAGTTCACGGATATGTCCACAGCAGCCGGCCTGTAGGCCTGACAGGGCTCTGACAGTGGTTTTTACCATATATGGCCATCAGAGCTCTGGGGCTGTCAGCTGGCCAGGATAATTTCCTTCCTTTGCTTTGATTGGCTGCTTGGTGGCTCAGAATGGTGGGATCTGGGAGTGTGTGGTGAAGGGAAGCCACTGAGTCAAGTGCAAAGAACGTTTAACTCTTTGCTGGTTTTCTAGAACTGGAGTCTGTGCTGAGCACACCTACAAGTGCTGTGGGCGGAAGCCCTGACTGTGTAAACATTATAACCTAAGTCTGGGAAAGCAGTGAAGAAAAGGTTTCTGAACATACATTACGCTATAATAGACCCAAGATTTAATGGACAAATATCTACAGTCCTGATTTGTCCAGAAGCCTCTTTTATAACCATATGTAGCAAATTTTCTGCTGCCGAGTTGACTATCTGTACTTGGTAGGGTGGGACCCGAGTGGAGTCCGGGGGAGGCTGAGCTGGGAGGGTGAGTGATGGAGCACGTGTTAGCTTTCTTAGAGGACCAGGGACTTGGGTTTCTTTTCTGGCTGAGCTTTTAAGTCATGAGTAAATGATACTGTCTGGAGAACTAGGTCTCTACTCCCATCCTCCTGCTTGTTCGCAACTGCTACCCGACGGGAACTGCAAGGCATTTACCTTTCAAAAAAAGTTATAGTATTTTTATGGTTTTTATCTCTACTTCAGGGAGGGTGGATTTTTATTCTGAAGCTTGTGTGTAACCTACTGCAGAGTTTGGACTGAAAGGGGTAGCTCCGGAGTTCTTCGACATTCACAGAGGGTCCTAGGGGAGAAATCCCCAGTGTCATTCTCTGAGTACAGGGGGTTAGGCAGCTGATTACTCTCTTTTCTGATGTGAAGTTGAACAATTTGTTTTAATTTCCTGTATTTGCACTTAGGTCAGTAGTTATTTTTCTTTTCAGCTTTTGCTTTTGAGCTGAATTTTATGTTGACTAGGTTCTACCTCATCTTGGATTCCTAGTTCTTGTTTATTCTTAGACCAGAAGTATATGGAATTTTGTATCTGTAGTGATGACATTTTCACTTTATAAATTGTCTCTTAGGAAATACAGTGTCTCTGTGCACTATTGCATATTTAGGCGTGGTCGAGCAAGGAAACATTAACTTCCACTGTTTTGCTTTCTGATCGTGAAATCCATGGTTTTAAAGTAACTTCCCCCATATTCTTAATGGACTTTTAAAATGGTCTATACGGTATTAGACCCAGGTTTTAAAGAGGACCCATGATGCCAAATAATTTGCTTGTCATTTTTTCTTGTGTCCATAAAGCCTGTTGGTCCTTGCTCACAGGCAGGTGAGCTCTCTACAGAGCCACACTGCCTCTCCCTGGCAGCTCTAGGATCTCGCTTCCTTGACAGGACTGGGTAACCCAACCTGTGTGCTTGATTCCAGGGCGCCTCCGCTTACCCTCAAGGTTGGTGTTTTTGGTTCCCTTAAAGTAAAACCTCCTCAGGTTGTATTAGTCCCGGGTCAGAAGCTGCTGCTCTCGGTGGCCAGCTTGTCAACAAGACATGTGCCTCAGTCTTGCCAGTCTGCTGCAGAAGTCCCTGTCATGTTCCCTGTGCCACTCTGCCCTGTCCCATGATGACAGACTGTGTAGCTTCTTCATGTGGGGCAGTAGGACCCAAAGACATTTCAACAGAACATGTATCCACATAAATAATACTGATACAAGAAAAAGGAAGTTGGAAAAAAAAAACTTAAATAGACATCCTTTGAACTCTGCACAGTGTGAATGGAGCCCTTATGCCTGGGCTGAAAACTTTTCCTTTGCTTACGAGCACATGTTTGACTTACCATTCTCCTTGTCGAGAGTTCAAGAATTCTCAGTGTATTACTCTGAGGCCAGTAAGCAGTCATTATCAGTGCCTTACAAAAGATCTTTTAAAGCATGGACAGAATGATAAAATTATTGAACTTTGGGGATTAAAAGTAATTTTGGCCAGCTTTTTTCCCCCTAAAATATATAAATATAAAGTAGGGACGGACAGTTTGGAAAATCTTTGTCTCTTGTTCCTTGAGTCAGGATAGGGAGGGGCTTTTTAGGCATTTATCTCCAAGGGTGGTGAAGTCAGTCTGGATAATAAGCACAGATTATAAAGTGGCTGGATGAGATGACTGCAGATCAGAGTTGGAAAGGCGCTGGGAAGCCGCTGTGCAGGACTGGATGAGGGGGACGATGTGGACTGCTGTCGGAAGCCCGTACCCTGGAACAGTCAGGGTCTGCATGACTGAACCCCGGGATTTCAGCTAGGAAGACCTTGTATGAAGGATACGTGGAGCATCTTAAAGGGGAATACTTGATTTGACTGATAAAATTAACATGTGTCACTTTTAACACCATGGATGTTTATTAACTTTTTGGAAACCTGTGTTGTTGTGCGAAACAGTGAGCCTGCTGGTTAGAGTGCTGTGTGTGGCTTTAACAAAACAATACGTTTTGAAGGACCCACTAGATGCTCCCTAACCCCAGTTTGGTAGCATCTTCAGCCTAATATTGTGCAAGCTAATGTGTGGATCGAAAACATTTACCGTGTTAGGGGTTGTTGTTATGCAGTCATTCTGTCATTCTGAATGATATTTTATAGAATGCAGAAGTCATGGGCAAGCTTCCCAGTGTTGAATTTTGAGAGTTTGGGAGGGTGAAAATGTGTGCAGATTCCTCTAATATACCATCAGCTCCTTTAAAAACACATCACAGAGTGGAACTCCTTTATAGAAACTAGTATGTGAGAAGACTTCTGTACACTTTTGTTCGTGTATCTTCAGAGTTTTTTGATTGCACAGTACTGCCCTTGGCATGTAGGATGACTGCACTTCGCACACTTCCTAAGTATAGATTCCTTTTTGACATGAGGTGTGAAAAATAAGTAAATACGCTGTGAGATGTAAGTGGGAGGCATTATAGTTTCCCATCGAAATTGATGGGAAATGTCTTTAACAACTAGAAATGTCATGTCATAAGAGTTACAGTGAATTTCGTATGCCTCAGGAGGAATGTATTTGCAAGGCTATTTAAAATCACAAACATTCCTTCTTAGAGCAGTTAGATAATGTATTTACCAGTGCTTAAATTTTGATTTTTACTTTCCCCTCCCCAAAAATGCCTATTGGAGGAAAGTGTTGCCTAACTCTGTGTTTAGTTGAAGCATCAGTTTCCAGGAGCTCTGTTGAGTTTTGTGGCTGTTTTTGAAATTTTTGAGAACTTTCCACAAACCCAAAGTAAATGATAGTGCTAGTGTCTAGGTGGTTTTCTGCCACCATGAGGGTTGCTGGCTGGAACATGTCAAAGCCATCAGCCTCATCTCGGGCCAGCCACATGGAAATTGTGCTGTCACACCTCTCCCCTGTGCCAGCTGTACACACACTTTGGAGGCTGAATTTTCCCTGGGGCTCATGTTGCTGGGCCCTGAGCAAGCTGCTGGATCTCTTAGATAATGACAGTCCGTAAGCCAGTGCCCTGACCTATTTCACTAATATGCCACAAGTTTATGAACTAGGCATGGGGCCAGCGCTGTTGGTAACCTTGGTCATTTTGCTACTTGAGTTGACTTGTTGGCCATTCCCACCACTTGGAGTTTTAGCTAGAATTGTGACAAGTGGCAGGGGCTAGTAAGTATTTGATACTTTTTTTTTTTAAAGATTTTATTTATTTGACAGGGAGAGAGAGAGAGAGAGTACAAGTAAGCAGAGCAGCAGGCAGAGGGAGAGAGAGAAACAGGCTCTCCGCTGAGCAGGGAGCCCGATGCAGGGGCTCGATCCCAGGACCCTGGGATCATGACTTGAGCTGAAGGCAGCTGCTCAACCGACTGAGCCACCAGGTGCCCCTAATTGATAAATTTTTAAACATTATTTAAAGCATGGAGTCTAAATGGTGACAGACTGTTCTCAGCTAAACTTGCAATTCTATGCTAGAAAATGAGTGATATTCTAGATGATGCAGCTGAGGTGTGACACATCCTTAATGAGACAGTGACCTGATTAGTAAGTGAAATTACTCTATGTGTAAGCCTTGGAAAACTGATAGGTAGTACTTAAAATAAAGCACAATTTAGTTTAAAAAAAAAAAAGAGCTGGCATTAAATTCTTGTAACTCTTGTTTTCCAACCTCAGCATTCACTTACATTTGCTGCTTAGAGGTGCAGGTGAGCTGTGTGGTCACCATGCTGGCAGTGGGTGTCTCTTCTGAGTGGTCCTTCACAAGCCAGCAATTAGACATGGATCCCTTGGTCTATTCACTGCATGATGAATGAGGATGTGTCGTGGGTATGAACGAGAAATGCATTTTCATTAGATCCTCGTGCACAATGTTTCTCAGAAACGATGCGTCCACATCTTTACCATATAAGGCCAGTATTGTATGGTTTTCTCCAGTTTCCATGTACTCGCACTCTCAGCAGTTTATAATTGCCCAGCTCTGCCCTTTTAATAACGTATACTCATTGGATAAAATATGTTGTACTTTTGTTTTGATTGATTTTGTTATGGGTAAGAAGATACTCAGTGGTATAAGCCCTTGAAGTCGAGATAGCTGACCCTGGATTGTGTGTGGTGAGCATCCTGTCTGTAAAACAGGGCACATTTAAAATGCCATTTCTTCTCGTACTTCTTCCCTTTTTTGTTTTTATCATTATCAGACATTTAGTCGATTCCCTTTTTGTTCTGCTGCAACGTGATGCTACTTTCCCTATTTTATTTGTTGTAAGGATTTGTGATGTTACAACCAGAGGAAACAGCTGTGGGCAGGATATCATTTTTTGTTAACCCTGTTTCTGATGACCAGCTGCCAATAACTTTAACATTACTTTCATGCCTTTTTCACAGCCCATGGCCTAGTGGGAATTTTCTTTCCCTTTGGAAATCTAGTATGGCTGGATGACCAGTGACGTTTTAGATCTCTGGTTCTTCACTCCATTTCTTTATTTAGAAGATGGGGATAATAAAGTTGCTGTATCATAAAGCGGCTTTGTGAGAATGAAGATCTAAAGGTCCTAGCATGAAATATAAGCATTCTGAAAGTGTTAGCTTTTTAAAAAAAATTTAATTTGTTTATTTGAGAGAGAGAGAGAGAGAGAACAAGCAGCAGGGGATAGGGGGGAGGAGCAGAGGGAGAGGGACAAGCAAACTCCACACTGGGCACAGATCCTGACTTGGGGCTTGATCTCACAACACTGAGATTATGACCTGAGCCGAAACCAAGAGTCACTGTGCTACCCAGGCAACCCAAGTGTGAGCTATTCTTATGATTACTTGTTTTTGATAGGAAGGAGGGCAGTTGGTGGCAGTTGCTCTTTAAATGACATTAAAAAAAAATGACATTCAAGTTTCTATGAAAACGTGAGGCTCTTTAGTACTTTGATGCTTTGGACTTGTTGGCACTAAGCTGAGAATGGCGGCTAGGCTTACTATTCTTCTTCTTCTTCTTTTAAAAGAATTTAGGGCGCCTGGGTGGCTCAGTTGGTTAAGCAACTGCCTTCGGCTCAGGTCGTGATCCTGGAGTCCTGGGATCGAGTCCCGCATCAGGCTCCCTGCTCCACAGGGAGTCTGCTTCTCCCTCTGACCTTCTCCCCTCTCATGCTCTCTTTCACTGTCTCTATCTCAAATAAATAAATAAAATCTTAAAAAAAAAAAAGAATTTATTTATTCGACAGAGAGAGAGAGATCACAAGCAGCAGAGAGGCAGGCAGAGAGAGAGGGGGAAGCAGGCTCCCCACCGAGCAGAGAGCCCGATTCAGGGCTCCATCCCAGGACCCTGAGATCATGACTTGAGCCAAAGGCAGAGGCTTTAACCCACTGAGCCACCCAGGCGCCCCTAGGCTTACTATTATTCTTAAATGTCTACTTGACTGAACAATACTGGCCACTATCTTTACACCAGGATCGTATAATTTTCACCTTAAAAAGAAAGTCGTTTCATAAGCTTCTCAGTAGAATTAAGAACAACTTGTATTAGTATTTCCAGATTGCCCTCAAAATTGCTGTGTATCTGAGCAAAAGCTCTTCTTAACCCAGACTGGAAAAAATTATTTTGTGTCCTTGGAAGTTCAGAGTTTAGTGACTATACTTTGCCATCAAAGATCCCAGACGTAGTTTGCTAGGGTGAGTGTAAGAATGCAAAGACTCAGATAAAACAGTTCAGATAGAAAAACATTTTTACCTTGGGAGTAAAGATTTTTTAATGTAAAGTTAATAACAGTACATTGGTGGGGATAACAATACATCTGTGTTTCTCAACTTTATTATATTTTAATTATTTTTTTAAAAATAGGAAACAAAATAATAGGACACTCATGTACTTACCCACAAGATTAAACAGATGTTAATATTTTGCCGTTTGTTTCATACCTCCTGTTTTTGAAAAACAATAAAGCATAACCGATGTAGCTAAAATTCCATTCCTCTTTCCTTCTCTTCATCAGAGGGGTAACCATTTCCTCAAAGTTGGGATGTGTACTTTTATTACATGTGTATCTATCTATGTATAGGTTATTATTTTATATATGTTAAACTTTTACGTAAGTGATATTTATTTCCATACCAAGGACAGTTAAATTGCTCCCTGCTTTTTTCACTATTCCAAGCAATGCCGCGGTTGATATCCTTTCTGTGTAAAACATCGGAACCTTTCTCTCCCACAGACCCCCCAGTGCCGCATGGTATTGCTCAGGGGTGGGCTTCTTCACCTCCACCTGTTTCCAGATTGCTTTCAAAAAGTATTGCAGCAGGAGAATCTCCTGTGACTGGTGTTTTTGAGTTCTTCTTTCCTGACATCCTTGGCAGCACTTGTATTTATTAGACTTCTAAATTGTTGCCAATTTTAATAGGTCTAAAATGTTACCTTATCATTTTTTAAAAATATTTTATTTGTTTATTTGACAGAGAGAGAGATCACAAGCAGGCAGAGAGACAGGCAGAGAGAGAGGGAAGCAGGCTCCCCGCTGAGCAGAGAGCCTGATGTGGGGCTCAATCCCAGGACCCTGAGCCGAAGGCAGAAGCTTTAACCCACTGAGCCACCCGAGCGCCCCCCAAAATGTCACCTTATCATTTTAATCTGTAGTTCCCCAATTACTGGGGAGAACAATATTTTTTCTTACATCTATAATAGAAAAATATATAAGCCCTATAGGCTTATAGGCTGTTTAGGCTTCCTTTCCTGGGAATTCTGTGCTCATACCATTTGCCGTTATTCTGTTAGGTGTTTGTTGACTTTGTCTAGTATGGATGTTGCATATATGTGTTCTCTGTCTGCAACTTGTCTTTCGACTCTGCTTATGTTTTTTGAGAACCACCTACACTGCAGAGTTTGGTTAGGTGGTTATTGCTTCTGTTGAGGGGAGTTTGCATCAGTATTTGTCATACAGGCTTCCAATTTTTCTTTCTTATACCTTTATGTCAGTGTGGTACATTCCTTATGTGATGAGTTCAGTGGTGCTCCTCTTTTTTGTTCTCTGGGAAGTTTTGTCTAAGATGATCTCTTCTCTGAGTGTTTGGTAAAGCTCTCTGGTAGAACCGGCTAGGCCTAGTAGCTTTTGGTGTTATGTGATCGATGGCTAGGTGGGTGATATGTGGACTTTTGTTGCTGGTTCTTTTATGGTTTGGGGTCTATTCAGGTGTTTTATTTATTGAAAAAGTTTGATATGATAATTTTTTCTAAGGGATTGCCTATCCATCTAATGTTTTCAAATTTATTATCAGGTGTTATTCTTAGTATTTTCCTGTTATTTGAATTTACACCGGGCACCTGGGTGGCTTAGTTGGTTGGGCAACTGCCTTTTGGCTCAGGTCATGATCCTGGAGTCCTGGGATCAAGTCCCACGTTGGGCTCCCACCTCCTCAGGGAGTCTGCTTCTCCCTCTGACCTTCTCTCCTCTCATGCTCTCTCTCACTCTCCCTTTCAAATAAATGAATAAAATCTCTAAAAAAAAATTTACACCATATTTGTAAGTTGTATCCCTTTTAAAATTCCTGGTATTAGTGCTTTCTCTCTTTTCCTACTCTATCCTGTTGTGTCAATTTGGCTTATTATTTATTTCTTGTTAATTTCTTCTCATAATTTTACATTCTTTGGGTGTGCTCTTTGTTCTAACTTCTCTTTAATTTTCAGACTTTTTGTATATGTGCATTTAAGGCTACTGATTTTCCATTAAGGAGATCTGTTTTAGCTTTTTCTCACACAATCGCTTCTCGGCCTTTTGGCTAAGATCAAGTGTAGCTTTTTCTCACAAATTGTGAAATGTGTATTTATTGATCAGTTTTAACCTTTTTCTATTGGCCATTATAATTTTCTGTGTGAAGAATTTAATAAAAATTTTTTCGGATGCCTTGGGGATTTGGGGCTTATATTATTTTTCTATTAATTTTTACTTGAATTGCATTGTACTCTGAACGTGGGCGACAGGATATTGATTTCTTGGTATTTTGTGAGATTTGCTTTGTGGTATCCTAATTGGTCATTTTAAGAAGGCAGTGTTTAATGTGTGCTTGAAAAAAAATGTTTATCTTAAAACATTGGCTCCAAGGCTGGATACATCCATTAGATCAAGCTTGTTACTTGCTAGAGTCGTCTGTATTCATGCTCATTTTTGTCTGTTTGCTTGAGAGTAAGTCTTTGTTAACATCTTCTAAGATTATGGCTTTGTCATTTTCTCTTCCTAGTTCTGTAAGCTTTTGCTGTAATTAGTTTGAATGTATGTGGTTAGATGAATTAAAGTTCATAGTGCCTGTAGCATTCCAGTGAATTGTTTAAATGTTACATAGTGATATTAATCTTTAATAATGCATCGCCCCTTAAAGTCTGTTTGTTTCAGCATAGCTGGATGGCACATATTTTTATACCTTCCCCTCCTTTAGTGACCTTTTTAGTTTTTAATTTAGTAGTTTATGATTTTTTAAACATGTCTTGTAGCTGGTTTTAATCTAATCTGAGACACACTGTCCTTTAGTTGGTGGATTTAATATAATGTTCATATTATTACTTCATTTTCTGTATATCATAATATTATAAAATGGACACCTGTGAGTCCCATTACCACCTGCGTGAGCAGTAGAATATTATGGGGTGGCAGGTAGTAGCTTCAGGGCCGGGTCACTCACATGGTTTCTGTGAGGATGCAGGGAGGGGGACAGGGAAAACCCCCGGGCGAAGGTATTCTGTAGCCGCTCCTTCTTTAAGGAGACACATGCTCAGGGATATGATAGAGTGGATTCCAGCACTTGTTCATCTTGGGATGAAGCGTGTTGAGCCCTTCAGGTGCTGGCAAGGTACCAAGTCCTTTACTTTGATTGTCTCCACTTAATTCTCACAAGCTCTTACAGAAGGAGTTGTAACCTTCTCGTTTTACAGATGAGGAAATGAGGTTGGAAGATGAGGTCATCTGGCCAGGGCCTCAGTCAGAGAAGGACGGAGCCTCGACACCCGCCCAGGCAGTCTGGTTCCCAGCCGCCTGAGCTTCGCTGCCTGTCAGTGACCCAGAGGCCCTCCTAATAACAGACACCCACATTCTATATAATGTGTTGCTTGGCATTTCTTCTAGGATTCCTTTTTTGGCGATGCAGTCTGGAGATCCAGTCGGGGTTGGATCTGATCCGCAGGGGGATGTGAGCATGTGACAAACCCAGGCTTTAGGTCTGTGGGTGGGGCCGTCTCCACACCTCAGTTCAGAATTCTTCTTTCTCAGCAGAAGACCTTCCCAGGGCCTGTGACCTCCACAGGCCTGGTCGAATGTCCCCGTCTGTGTCCCTGCCACCGTGTCCTGCTGGAGCGGCTCTCGTGCTGCACTGGCGCTGGGGGTTGGACCGAACTCCACGTCAGCCCGGACGGAGCTGCCCTGTTCGCTTTTGTATCTCCAGTACTCAGCACGGGGTCTGGCCCCGCAAAGTTCATAAAGGACACGTATTTGTACTTCTTTAATGGTGGGGTAAATTAATACATTATGCTAATATGTATTATATACAGAACTAATAAGTGATAGCAGTTTTTTATTATTTACTATATTGCGAGCACTGCACAGGCTTACCTCAGCTACTGCACTTCCCACATACTGTGTTTTTGTTTTTTCACAAACTGAAGGTCTGTGGCAATCCTGTGTGGAGCAAGTCTGTTGGTGCCATTTTCCCAACAGCATTTGCTCACATTTTGGTTATTCTTGGAATACTTGTCTCTCTGTCACATTTTGGTTATTCTTGGAATACTTCAAACTTTTTATGACTATTATATTTGTTATGGTTTGATGATGGTTAGCATTCTTTCGCAAAAAAGTACTTTTTAATTAAGGTCTATACATTGTATTTTTTTAGACCTGATGCTATCATACGCTTCATAGATTACAGTATGGTGTCAGTACAACTTTTATGTGCACTGGGAAATCAAAAAACTTCATTTGACTCTTTTTAATTGCAGTGATATGGACCAGAACCTGCGATATCTCTGAGGTTACACCTGAAATTAAATTTTTTACATACCTTACACAGATAATTATAATACTAAGTTATGGTTTGCCAAAAAACTTTATTCCATCTAGTTCTTCCAGTAATCTTGGGAGATAGGTATTCTTGTTACTCCTTTCACAGGTGATGAGATGAAGCTCAGAGAGATTATATGACTTGCTGAAGGTCGTCTGCTGTTGAAGTACTAGAGCCTGGACTTGAACCCATATCTGACCGGATACTGTGGTCTTTGCATTTAGCACACTGCTTCTCTGGAGAGTTCCACAGTTGAGTCAAAGTGGAGAAATCATAGGATTTCTTGATCTTGAAAACTTTCCGAGGAGCCTTGCCTCAGTGTTGTGACGACTGGCCCTAACAGGAGAACAGCAGCAGCAGATAGGTTCAGTCTTGCTTGGCAGTGATTCCTATTTGTATGACTGCTCTTAGAGTATATAGGACCTCAGCAGGGACTGGCATTAACCTGTTTAAAAAAGGAAACAGCTTTTACATACCTGTTGTTAACAATAAAATTTGTCTTGGTTAACCCAAAGTCGGCTTGATGAGCCATACTGACTTGTTAGATTCAAATGTATGACATGAGCATATCGTGATGGCTGTTTAAACAACATTGCAAATTGTATTCTTAATGTGATGTGGACCAGAGAATGGGCGAGATCCAAGCAGGTGTTAATTAGAAGATCTAGCTGTCTCTTCTGTTGATTGAAGACAGTGAAGAGACTGAGACATTAAAATGTCCTTTAGCCCCTGAACAATAGCTAAAGCTTTTCTTTTTATTACGCTAACTTAGTGTGCTCACAGTGCGCCATTCATTTCCAGAAGTGGTAATTTGTTATATTCAAGGGTATTAGTTAATTATATTAAAAGTTATATTTAACATTTTAAATAATACCAAGGGTTTTTGTTGTTGTTGTTTGTTTTTTGTTTTATTTATTTGACAGAGAGAGATCACAAGCAGAGAGGCAGGCAGAGGGAGAGGAAGAAACAGGCTCCTCGCTGAGCAGAGAACCCCATGCGAGGCTCGATCCCAGGACCCTGAGATCATGACCCGAGCTGAAGGCAGAGGCTCAACTCACTGAGCCACCCAGGCAACCCCCGAGGGTTTTTTTAATAGTAAAAACGCACCTGTAATTCACAAATTGTATTTTGGTGAAAAGATTTTGTATTTTCATTTACTCTGTTAATGCAGTTGATTAAATAAAACTTCTGTGGTTCTAGAAATTTGGATTCTTATAATCTGGTGGAGCGTCCTTGGCAGTAACTATTTCTTGAAATGCAAGTTGACTGTTCCTACTAGTTGACACCGACCGATGTGAATGTCATCATATGTAGACATTGGAAAATTTGCGGTGGAAGTAACAAAAGAAAAGTGGGTTTGAGAAAACACACAAATTCTTTGGTGTTGGTGTTACTTAGGAGATTTGTTTCTCTCTTCTTTCAGACTGGTCGAATCGACAAGTCCTACCCTACAGTATGTGGCCACACAGGACCAGTGCTCGACATAGACTGGTGCCCACATAACGATCAGGTCATTGCCAGTGGCTCAGAGGACTGCACGGTGATGGTAAGCTCCCAGGGTGTGGCAGACACACAAGCTAATGAGACCCACTTACTGCTTCCAAAAAGTGTGTGCACAGAGGCTTGGAAAGCCGAAAGTCATCGCAGTTTCGATTGTCCATTGGATTATACCCTGAGTGACAGGAAAGCATATTTATAGATAAGCCTCTTGTTAGCCCTTATATCAGAGACGTTGTACTGTATTGTTTTTGTTCTTTTGTATGGGTGCGCGTGTGTACGTGCTTGTTGATGGTTGTCACGTCTGCTCCGTGGCATTCTGTGAGTGCCATTGAGCCACAAGTCCGCTCCCTCCCCCAAAAGGAGAGAAAAAAACTGCTAGCCTGAATGGCATATTATAGTGGAAGGTTACACATAAAAAATGCCAAAGATTATACATTAAAAATGGCATATGTAACAGGTATTGGAGAATAGTAAAGTTTTGCAATAAGTAAAGTACTTACTTCCAAGCTAACGTCAGAAGATATATTCTATGTAGTTGGACCCTCTTAAGAAAGTCCTTCTTACGCAGATACACAAACAACATGGAAGACATTTAAGTTCTTTACATTCCCTCATTGAGATTCCAAAAGTAGATTATGTATGAAACCAGTTTTTCGGATACTTTTAAACTAAAGCTTCTTATTCTTGATTATGCTCTTCTTAGCCTCAAAATGTAATTATTGGTTTGGATCAGTTCTTAATCCTAGCCAAAGTGTGTTGAAAAGCTACCATAAGTCCTGCTGGGGAGTCGTACGCCCAGGGCAGAAGTCAGTGAAGGTGCTGCCTCTGTCAGTTGCACGCAGCCTCATGCGTGTCAGGGGCAGAGCTTGGAGACCCACACTACTGTTATTTCCCTCTCATTTTCTGTTGACTGAGCCAGACTTAGAAACATTGTTTGGAAAGTTTTATTAATTAAAATTATTTTACATAAACACAAATTAATTCCTGAACTGTGTCATTTAAACATTTACCCATTTTTCCTCATGGATTTTTGGCTGAGGATAACTCCTCCTGTGATCTCATAATTTTGGCAGCCAAGTCATATTATAATGAAATATGCTGCTGTTAAAAGGAATTGTTCTGCTTAGTGTGCCTTGCTAAATTGATCATTTTCATGGCTGCAGACACATTTTACTAAGGGAAAGGAACATTATTTAGACCACTGATGCCAACAACTTAAGCTGAGACTTGACTTCTCTTAAAGAAGCAGGTTTGATTCCTCTAAAAAAAAATGCTTTTTTATTCTAAAACATACTAAACAGGGAAGGAAGTTCAGTGAAATGAATACTCTCTAACCACCACCCAGGTCAAGAAATAGATCTTTGCCCTCCTTCTCAGACTCTTCCATGTGCTGCATCCCTGTCATAACCCCTGCCTCCCTCCTGAAGTAACCACTACTCCCGCTCTTCAGATATTTAATTTCTCTACTGTTCTTCCTGGTTTTAATCACCCCAGCAAGCATTTCTAGACGTTATAGCTTAGTATTGCTGGCTTAAAGAACTTGATATGTCTTCTAAGTCTTTTGTAATCTTGTAGGTTTCTCCTCCGCTGTTTTCTTGTCCTTAACATGAATTGAATGAAGATGCCTGACCTTTGACCTGCATCTTTCACTGTCTAGTGTTCAGTGATTGCACACTAATGGTGCCGTTCAACATGCTCCTCTGTTCTCTGAATTCCCTGCAAAATGGTCGCTGGATCCTGAAGTGTGATCAGATTCAAGTTCAGTCCCTCCAGCAAGGCTATAGCTGGTGTTATGTTCTTCCATCACGTGGCCCATGATACCAACATGGCTGGTCTTTGTTCTTTTTTGATTTGTGCAGCTATCAATGCTTACCACTCAGATCCCGTAAATCCTTAGGGCTCACAAAATGGTAATGTTAAATTCTGTTATTTTGTTCTCAGTTTTTAGCTGGTAAAAATTGTAAGGTGATGCCCCCTCTTATCTACTATTTGGTTGCCCAGTAGTACTGTTCATATAGGAAGGTAGGATAGATGCTTGATTCTTTCCTTTTATTCACTCAGTTTTCAAGATAATAGATTGGTTCTGTCTTTCTCAGAAGATGATCGGTTAGGTTCTCCCCACCTCCCCCCCCAGCCTCCGCTTTCATTTCATTTTGAGCTCATGGATTTGAACATATTTCCTGGGTTTTGATTCATTACAATTCTTATCTCAAAGCTCAGGTCATCCAGTCTTTGTTGGTGGGAACTTCTTCAAGTTTCCTGAGTTCTTTGGACAAACCCTAGTTGTTTTTGGTAGCTTCCCTGCTATTTGGTATGTTAAGGTATTCCAGGCTCATCTTGGACATCTTTTCACCCATACTTCAACTGAACAACCCAGACGCCCCTTTGGTGATCTTTTTTTTTTTTCTTAAGACTTTGGAGTAAGTGGGGCTAGAATATATGTATATATTCAAGGGTAAAATACCTTGTGACTTCATCTTAATATTCCTTGTTCAAATTCTGGACTATCTAGTTTTAACCTAACCTCTTGAATATTGCATCTTTATCTCTCTTCTCCCACACTGAGAATCCGGGTTCTCAAGGGCTCAGAGGGTGAATTAGAGAGCCCCGATCTGTCTCGTGTGCTTAATCATATTATAGATACGACAGACTCAGCAAAAATACAGTTATAACCACCAGTTAATGATTACTAAAAATAGTTTTAAAAAGCCACAACTTTTAAAAAAAAAAAAAAAGCCACAACTTTTTAATTAATGCTCTGTTCTCCCTCTTTAAAAAATGATATACTCTGTATTTCCAAGATGACATAGCTGTTACTTTTAACAGCCTCCCCTTCTTAGTTCTGTAAGTCACTATATTTGGTGCTCTCCTTACATCCACCTCTCTCTAGTCATTTAGATCATCTGAAGTTCCTTCCCTGATGGATCCTAGACCCCAGTATGCTAGAACCCAACCAGAGAGTACTCCCTTCTGGGACAGGCCCCACACTGAGGGGAGACTGCAAAGAATGGAATCAAATAGAAAAAGCTCATGATGACAGTACTTTTTAAGTTCTTCTATATAGATAGTAGCTCCTCTGTGACCTTTAGATTTGGAGGTGAGTTTTTCTGAATATAAAATCCTTATTAGCTCACAGTTTTTCCTCAGATATCTAAATATATTATTCCATTTTCTTTTGGCATAAAGTGTTCCTGTCAAAAAAAAATCAGATAATCTAGTTCTTTCTCCTTTATAAACCGTATGTCATTCTTTTCACCTAAATGTTCATAAGATCTTTTTTTTTCTTAGAATACAGTAATCTTGCTAGAATATTGTTAGTTATTCTGACTTGGAATTCCTAGGTTGAAGGTATCTTCTTTCAGTATAGCGTTTCAGGACTTTTTTCCCCCTCCCAGGAGTGTTTTCTCAATTATAGTCCTACGTATTTACTCAATTTTTTTTGCCTTGGTTTTCTTCTTCAGGGGCTCCTCCTGTTAATCCGTATGCTTTGTCTTCTTTACCTGTCTTCAATATTGGTCAGTTTCTTTCCCAACTTTTTTTCTTGTTCATTTATTTTTTTTAAAAGGTTTTTTTAAATTTTTTTTTTTAATTTTATTTATTTATTTGACAGAGAGAGATCACAAGTAGGCAGAGAGACAGGAAGAGAAAGAAGGGGAAGCATACTCCCCACTGAGCAGAGAGCCCGATGCGGGGTTCGATCCCAGGACCGTGAGATCATGACGTGAGCCAAAGGCAGAGGTTCAACCGACTGAGCCACCCAGGCGCCCCTAAAAGATATTAATTGATACATAGTTGACACACAGTGTTTGTTACATTAGCTTCAGAATTTTAATCTTTCTTCTCTTTACCTTTTATTTCTTTGGGGGCATTATTATGTTTTTAATAATGTGTTCTTTCTTGGTTAGTCTTCACTTCTAAAGTGATTTTTATTTTGTATCTAATTTCAAAAAATTTTTGCTACCTTTAGTTTTTCAAGTTCTGATTTTATTTTGTTTTGAAATAGTGATTGTTTTTCACTAGTTGAGCTGTATAGAACACTCTATATAGAACACTCTTCCATGCCTTGTTCTCTTTGTTTCTTATAGTAATGTAGTGGGGGGCTTGGCTTTTTTTCCTTATTTTTACATGCGGTTAGTTCTGAAGGTGGCTCAGTTCATATAGCCAACCTAACTTCAGAGCTCCCCCTTCTGTCCTTTTCAGGTAGTGTTCAGCAACGTGCTGACTTGCTTTCTAAGATTTCCTGGCCTGCTTTTATTTGGCCTTTCTCATTCCTTTGTCCCTCTTATTTCTGTCCTGAAATTTGATTCCATTCCTTGGGATTTCTCCTCATTGTGGAATTTCTCCTCCTGTCTCAGAAAGGAGCCCTTTCAGTGGTTCATTTCTAGAGTATGGGGTATAGACTGAGGTCTAGACTGCTCCAGCCCCTTCAGATTTTTGTATTTCAGGTCCCTGTCCTGGCCTGCTGTTGGAAAGGCCAAAACCCTTCCCAGTTTCCACTGCTTCTCTCACGTTGGCCTATTACTCTCAGGTTTGTGAAGCACCCCATTGCTACCCCATGATGTTTCCACACAGAGACCCGTAATACACAGGTCATATGGCTATTGGCGATTTTTCTCCTCCCACTTGCGTTTGGGGGTTATTACCTAGTTCTGGGTTTTGTTTTGTTATTTTGCTCCATGTTTTTACGGAGAGACTTGAGAAGATCCCAAAACTGCTCACCGCTGATGCCACCATCCTTCCAGAATCATCTAAGTTTCCCTTTTATTGGTATTGCCAGAGTGAACATTTTGTAAATTAAATAATGCTTTGAGATAAATCCTCCTCCTGGTTTGTTTTTTTAAGCCCTTAAGTATGGCACTGATAATTTAATTGTTTAATATTCCCTAAATCATTTGTTATTATTATTGGGGCAATTACAAGAAGCTTTATAACTTAACAGTTGAAATGAAATTTTAAGAAATAGCTGATTTTCTCCTAACATACCTTCTCAGTACCTCATTTTCCTCTTTGCTCTCCTAAAGGTAAAAGTACACTGTATGATAGATAATCCATTTGAAACACAACACCATTTTTCAGTTTTATTTTTACTTTATTATTGTATTACTGCGCTTTTGTATTACTTTATTAATACATATAATAATATATAATTTTATTATGATGATGATTTTTAAAGTAATCTCCACCTCCACCATGGGACTCGAACTCATGACCCTGAGATCAGGAGCCACCCACTTTACTGATGGAGCCAGCCAGGCATCCCAATACCATTTTTTTAAAACAGAAATGCTTTCACTAGTTTCCCAAGCCTAGGCTATTGGTAGTAACCCAGGAGCTACAAATAGTAGGTAGCATAACAAGGCCTCATTCTAGTAGGAGAAGAATCCTGAGAAAAGCCCAAGGTGGGGGGTTTGGAGCACATGCAGGCCACTTACATGCCCTCAACCTTAGTTGCCTTACAGGTAAAATAATAATAACGAAAGGAAGGAAGCTATAAATATAAAACAAGTTAGTATTTTTTTTAAAGATTTTATTTATTTATTTGACAGAGAGAGAGATCACAAGCAGGGGGGGGAGGGAGGGGCGGCGGTGGGAAGCAAGGCCTGATGTGGGCCTTGATCCCAGGACCCTGAGATCGTGACCTGAGCCGAAGGCAGAGGCTTAACCCACTGAGCCACCCAAGCGCCCACAAGTTAGTATTTTTTTACAGTGTACCTGTAGTGGGTTCATAGCAGTAAGAATATCTTTAGCAAATATTCAGTTAAAAAAATACAATACAATCACTTTCCCAAATGAAATGTAAAATAATTAAGGTGGTTTTGTTTTTGTTTTTAAAGAGCAAGCCTGTGCGTGGGGCAGGGGCAGGGTGAAGGTAGCGTAATGAGGAGGGGCAGAGGAAGAGAATCTTAAGCAGGCTCCATTTCCAGTGCGGGGCCTGTCGCAAGGGCTCCATCACACAACCCTGAGATGATAACCAGAGCCGAAATAAAGTTGGACGCTCAACACTATGCCACCCAGGCACCCCTAAATTTATTTTTAAAGCTTTTTATATTTATAGTTTTAATTCCATTAAGCCCTGAGCATTTAAGCATTGATTTGTTAATTTTGCAAGCATTGATTCAGTGACAGGGATGTCCTTTTGATTGTAGGTTTAGGCTAGTACATTCCTTTGTCTTTTACAGGTGACTTTTTTTTTAATTTGGAAAAAAAATTAGCTGTATTTCTTATTATAGGAACAATAGACAACACTATACAGTAGACTAAGATTTTCTAAGTAAGTTAATTTTTTTATTATTAACATATAATGTATTATTTGTTTCAGGGGTACAGGTCTATGATTCATCAGTCTTACACGATTCACAGCGCCCACCATAGCACATACCCTCCCCAGTGTCCATCACCCAGCCACCCCATCCTTCCCACAGCCCTCCATTCCAGCAACCCTCAGTTTGTTTCCTGAGATTTAAGAGTCTACTATGGTTGTCTCCCTCTCTGGGTTTGTCTTGTTTCATTTTTTCCTCTCTTTCCCTATGATCCTCTGCCTGTTTCTCAAATTCCACATACCATGAGATCGTATGATAATAATCTTTTTCTGGTTGACTTATTTCACTTAGCATAATACCGTCTAGTTCCATCCACGTCATTGCAAATGGCAAGATTTCATTTTTTCTTTTTTTTAAGATTTCATTTTTGACAGCTGCATAACATTCCGTAGTGTGTGTGTGTGTGTGTGTGTGTATCTCACATCTTATCATTCATACAGATGACTTCTTTAAGCAGTCTAAAAGTAAATTATATTGGTGTAGTTTACCTTTAATTTACTACTTTTTGAAGTAGTGTCTTACAGTGGCAGAAAGCAATTATATAAATCCTTTTCTCAGAAATTATAATCTGCTTAGGTTTTCCAGACTCCTCATACTGTGAGTTCTTTTCTCCAACAATATCTTCTCATAGAGAGTTTTAAAGTTTGTGACTACTAAGTATTTGAC
Source organism: Nasua narica (assembly GCA_028533885.1). Classification (NCBI taxonomy): domain Eukaryota; kingdom Metazoa; phylum Chordata; class Mammalia; order Carnivora; family Procyonidae; genus Nasua; species Nasua narica. The sequence continues at coordinate 14,983,772 of CM052808.1, read as the reverse complement.
TTGGGAAAAGTTAAGCTCTAAGAAAATATTACTGTTTTAAATAATATGAAGAGCAGCCAAGTTAAGTGTAGTGATTAATGGTGACTCACCATTGTTCCTTATCTGCAGGGAGTAATCAAACACAAATGTAAGAAATGGCCGATTCAGACAGTGAGTTGCGATCATTGTTTCTTCCAGAATCTGGGCGAGGGAAAGATCTTGGAAACAGAGTATTTCTCTTACCCATCTCCGTCTCCAGCTAGAATTTCAGACAGACACTTTTCCCTTCTCCCAAATCGGTTTTACACTAGAAGTTAACAGAAGTAAACTCCCTGTTTTGCACATTGTTGCTTCTGTAACAGATTTTCCTAATACAGTTTTTGCCTTTAAATAAAAATGGAAGTGGTGCTGTAGTTGGTGATGAGAGTGAATTCCTCATTCTGCAGGGCTTCATGTTATTTCCACTTTGTACACATTGCATCTGGACCATTTGCCAGTGGGTATTATAACCCGGGCACATCGGAAACAAGCTCTCAGTTCTGGATTGTCCCCAAAACTAGTGTTGTTCTCACCAGCCTGGCTCATGGAGGCAGTTTCTGTGGGGGAGTCTGCGGCTCTGCAGCTGCTGCGGGGTCTGTAAACCTTCTCCTGTCTCTTGAGACCGTCTCTTTTCTTCATTGGCCCTTTGGAATTGGTTTCCTTAGCATTTAAAAAATAGGGTCTTTGGGGAGAAAGCCCTTTTTACAGCTATAACTCTAATGCCTAGACCAGTAGCAAGTTGAAGAGGGGTGAATAAAGTAGGGAAGCAGTGTCTGGAAATGCTGGAAACGTGTGTGCTTTAAATTTGCACTGTGTTTGAGAAACAAAACCATCAATGAATTGCACTTCAAAATTACTCTTTGAGAGAAACACAAGTTCCTTAATTTTCATCACGTTTTTCTTTTTCTTTCTTTCTTTCTTTCTTTCTTTCTTTCTTTCTTTCTTTCTTTCTTTCTTTCTCTCTCTCTCTCTCTCTCACTCTCTTTCTTTCTCTCTCTCTTTCTTTCTTAGATTTTATTTTTAAGTAATCGCTACACCCAGTGTGGAGCTTGAACTCACAACCCCGGCCAAGATCAAGAGTCGCATGCTCTATTGACTGAACCAGCCAGGCGCTCCATTCATCACATTTTTCTTGCTGAAACTGTCCTTCTGAGCTGTCCTTTTGCCATTTTCAGAATTTCACATGTTGAAAAGGATTCCAGTAATACATTAGTTCCTGAACATGTGCTTCAAGTTATTTTTTTCCAGAACCATGATGGGTTTTTACTGATTGATTTGCTTTTTCATCTGGAAGCCCTTGGAACTGATTATGTGTTTCGTTTTTGTTTTGTTTTGTTTTGTTTTTAAACAAAACATTGCCACAGCAATGTCTAGTCCAAATAGAAAATTTGAGGAATACACAGTGTTATTTAAAAATCAAAACAAAGCAAAAATTCAAGTGGAGGAGCGAGAGATCGCTTGTTATACCTGGTGTGCTGAGATGCTCAGTCTGGGCACAGTAGAGGATGGTTGATGCCTCTTTTCCTCTCTTCTTACCTACAGGTTTTGGAAAAAGCTATTTGGTTTTAGAGTAGTGCCTTTAGTGGCTAAACTTGGAACAGAGAAAAGCTAATAGACCTGCATCGAAATCAGAGCTGTTCTCCTTTGTGCTGACTGGTCTAGGCATGTACTAGAGCTTTCACACATCATATCCTGGATGTAAATTAAATAGGTGGATACAGGGCTGAATTAATTTGAAGACAAGGCTCATGAAAGAAATCATGGTGTTCACACCTAAAAATATATGTGGGGTCATAGTAAACAGCAAGAAAAATAATCATAAACTTAGTAAGCACTTTTTTTTTTTTTTTTTGGCCAAGGCAGTGTTTCATAAGGCCTTATGTGCATGATTACATTTAATCATTATAACAGCACAGTAAGGCCAAGAGTTTGTCCCATTTTACAGCTTTAGGGAGCATCAGTCAGCCCAGGCAGTAACTGGTTTGTCAGAGGTCTCCCTGTTTGCAGTATCTCATCTCACATCGGGGGAGTGCTTCGGGTATGCAGAATGTTTTAGCTCTTTTCATGTGGCCTTTGACACATGTACGTAGAGCTGCTGCTGGCCCCATATCAAACAAGGAAACTGAAGCTCCCAGAAGTGAAGTCCCTTCTTAATGTTAACGCGGCCAGTTAGTGTGCTAGCTCTGTTGGGAGCCTGTGTCTTCTGGCATCCAGGCCAGCGTCCTCTCTGCCACACCAGCCTACGTCCCAGAACACGCACAAGAAGACTAAACCTCTACCAAGTGGGGGTTCTGCTCTGTTGTCCCTGCGCTTCGGGAGGCAAGACCTCTTTAGCCCAAAGAGGAAGACCATTGCCCTGAAGCCTCAGACAACCCTGTGAAGGATGGAGAGCCACATAACAACAGGCCTGTGAGTAGGGCCAGTGGGCAGCAGCCAAACAGCACGCATGCTTTATGTGGAAAAGTTTACAGGTCTTCAGCCCTTTTCCACAGTCCCCAGTGCAGAACACCACCCCTATTTACCAGCAAAGACGAGAGTTCCATCATCTTTTCATTTAGTTGCACAGACTTGTCCAGTCACTGACACCTCCCACTATAAATCCTGAGGTCTGTGTTACTCCTTCCTTCTTTCCTCTTCTTCCTGTCACCTAACTCCTGTGTATTGTTAGAGGTCATCCCCTCAGAGTCTTCCTGGATGCACCAGACTGGATGGCAAGAAGGTGACGTCATGACACTTGCATTTTCGTGCAGTCCTTGCCTTATACCAGTGTAGCTTGGGTTACAAACGCCATGTGGTTTCCTGGCACATAATACAGGGCGTAGCAATGGCCAACACTTAAGAAGAGCCTGCCTTAGGACAGGCATTATTCTAAATACTTTAGATTCTGATTGCCACTTTGCTTCTCAAAACAACCCGTAATGAAAGCAGGTTCGTTATTTCCCATTTTATAGATGAGGAAATCTTCAAGCTCAGAAAGTGTAGGTCAGTGTCTCCAAGGTTGTGCAGCGGATATGGGGCTGAGTCAGGAATTGGGCAGTCTGTTCTAGCTCGGGAGCCCATGTTCTTAACCACTGTACTGTTCTGTCTACACTGGGGGGCACTGACTGTGTGCCAGGCACTGTTCTAGGGCTTAAAAACTCATGTAGTTCCCACAGCAGGCCTAAAAAGTAGGAGTACTCGGGTTTCCTCTGTGCAGTGACATTGAGTTGTTTGCCCAGGACCATCACTGTAGGTGACCCAGGCAGGATTTAAACCAGAGTCTGTTTGGCCCCGGAGCCCAGGCCCCAAGCTTCTACATCATACCACTTGTCTTTGATTTTTGGTCTCCTATAAATCTTTGCTTTGGGGCACCTGGGTGGCTCAGTGGGTTAAGCCTCTGCCTTCGGCTCAGGTCATGATCTCAGGGTCCTGGGATCGAGCCCCACATCGGGCTCTCTGCTCAGCGGGGAGCCTGCTCTCCCCCACCCCCCGCCTGCCTCTCTGCCTACTTATGATCTCTCTCTCTCTGTCAAATAAATAAATAAAATCTTAAAAAAATATATCTCTGCTTTCTGTTAGTAAACCCCTCGACAGCAGAGCCTGTGTGTCGTCACCCTTTCCCCTCTTGCCTGGAAATAGGCCTGCCTTATAGAGGCTACTCGAGAGATGTGTTGTGTGAATGAGTGACCAAGGTGGTAAAATGGGTGAGAAACCATTGAATCCGCTAAGGTGAGATAAGAAAGGAACAGAATTTCCTCATTTTAAAAGTTATATAATAAACATTTTGCTCCATCATTGAAATTTCCTTGCAATCCAAGGGAAAACATGGATGAGGGAAAGCTGGAGACAGGAAAAAGTGAAGTCCCATTATGGGCTCTGCTTCTGCCCTCATATTTAAGATTGGAAATGCTGACCATAAACAAAGCCTTCTATCACTCCACGCCTCATTAGGGATTTAGAAAACACAGTATTTAATTGTCAGAGTCGAATACAGGGTGCAGAGGTTTCTGGTCCTTGCAAGAGAAGCCAGCAGCCCGTGCTTGTGGTGCCATCTGGAGGTGGCAGGTGGTGTTACCGCTCCTCCAGTTCTAAGCCCGGGTCAGAATTCAGTTTGGAAAATGCATTTCCTGTTGAGTCACTAAAGTCCCATTTCGTAATTGTTTCTCTGTGACTTTGGGCTTTGATCAAATCAGTTTTCCATTCGTTCTGTTAAAAAAAAAACCCAAGACCTGTTCTACATTCAGATAGTTAAGTTCAAGTTGGAGCTGTTGGACTAATTATAAACCCTTCACTAAAAATAATGTGTATCAGGATGAAAGCAAGCCTGTAATGCTGGGGGTGGTAAGCAGATGCCCACACCCCCGGGGAAGAGAGCCACGGGTCAGAGTCTGTCTGGTGGAGAGAGGCAAGGTAGGTTTTCTTGAGTCCTCTATGCTTGTGGACAACTGCATTGTTTCAAATTTGCTGAATGATGAGGGGTCAGGGGAAATCAGGTGACGTCCTAAACTTGGGCCCTCAGAAGGCACGTTTGTTTTGTTGAAAGTGGCATGAGGGGATCTGGTTAGCCTGGGCAGAATTTCGCTGTAAGAATGAATGATCACTTAATTCGTGACTTTTTCCCAGTCTTCAGGATGGCAAACTTTTTCTTCTAATTTTTTGCAGGACAACAGAACCGAGCTGAGTTAAACACCCATCTAATCCAGATCTCTGCCTTCCACTAAGCAGTTGAAAGCAGACAGTTGTTTGTCTCCTCCTTAAAAATCCCCAACAAAGGAAAATTCTGTTTCTCACTTGGTCCACTGTTGAGCATGATTTTTCACTGGCAAGTTCTAAATTTTTCATGAACTAGTTCCTTAAAATCTTTTTTGGTGGTAAATTTACTTATTTTAATATTATTTAATACATTTGAAATGTTTAATATGTTTTAAATACAAGATATTTAAAATATATTAACTTATTTAGTGTGTTTTAATCTCCGTATATACGAAGATAATTATTTTAAACTTTAGCCTTTTCACAAACTTAAAAATCACTTACTGTCTTTTCTACAGGATTCTTAGTGCTACTCAGCTTAGTGGTGACTCGGTTCTTTCTTCTTAGAGGGTGTCTCTTAACCTGTTAGAACTCAGGTCTTCCACTATCAAAGTCTCTTGTCCCTTCCATCTAACGCTTTTCCCATCCCCTTCCCCAGGCATGTCCCCAGTTAAGATATGATGAATCTTTGTGTCGTCACCAGTCAAGAGGATTTTTTTAAACTGCTTCATTGAGCTGTAATTCACATACTGTTCGCCCATTTAAAGTGTACAGTTTAGTGGTCTTAATTTATTCACAGATACATAAAACCCCCCCCGAGAGACAATTTTAGCACACTCCATCACCTCAAAAAGAAACCCTGTATCCATTAGCTATCACTGCCCCTGAGTCCCCAGCCACTAAGCAACCACTCATCTACTTTTCGTCTCTATGTATTTTTCTGATGTGGACATTTCATATACACAGAATCCTGCAAATATGTGGTCTTTTGGAACTAGCTTTTTTTACTTAGTGTAATATTTTTCAAGATTCATCCATTTGATCTAATGATCTAAAAAGATCATTTAGCCTGAATCAGTACGTAATTTCTTTTTGTGGACAAGTAATACTCCTCTTGTATAGCTATATTACATTTTGTTTATCCGTTTCTCAGTTGCTAGACATTTGGGTTGTTTCCAGATTTGGGCATTTATGAATAACGCTGCTGTGAACATTCGTGTATGAGTTTTTGTGTGGACATATATTCTCATTTCTCTTGGATTACCTTGGGAGTGATATTGCTGAGCCATATAGTAACTCTGTGTTTAGCCATTTGGGAGCTGCCAGACTTTTCCAAAGTAGCTGCACCATATTACATTCCCACCAGTGGTATAGGGGGCTCTGATTGTCCCTCATTTTCACCAGCACTTGCCATCTGCCTTTTGATTATAGCCCCACTGTGGGTATGAACTGATGTTTTTTTGTGTGTATGTGTGGTTTAGATTTGCGTTTTTCTTATGACTAATAATAATGAGCATGTTTTCGTGTGCCTTAAAACTATCTATATATCTTTCTTGAAGAAATGTTCTATTTAAATTCCTTGCCCGTTTTTAAAATTGGGTTATTTTCCTTTTAGTATTGATTTGTTAAGAGTTCTTTATTCTCTTTCACTGTCTTGATTGTGTTCTTTGAAAGGCAAAGTTTTTAATTTTGATGAGGCCAGTTTATCTTTTTTTTTCTCTGTAAGGTATTTCTATGCTAGATGTTACAGAGCTATTGTGTATATTTTTATTTTCTAAATATAAAATCACAGAAAACATGTTGTTTTAAAAATGGCACCGTCCCCTGGGAGCCCTGGTGGGTGGCTTTTGCTCTACCCTCCAGAACCCTGGGCTCAGCTGGGGGCTGTCACCCCGGTGCGGCTTCTCACGGGTGCTTCACTTGTTTCCTAGCCTTCTTTCTTTGTTTTGTTTTGTTTTATTTTTTCTTCCATGCTTCTAGCTGGAGAGTTTTGAACTTAACAGGGAATTTAAAATAAAATCTCAACTGTTAAGTAAAAGTGGAGAGGCAGCATTTTGTACGCCTGACAGGTGTTCTGATCTTTAATATTCTACTCCATTTTTTAAAAACCTGCATAGAGTCATTCATCCAAAAACCAGTGTGTGTTCTGTTTATACAGAGCAGGCCAGCAAACTGGATGGTCACAGGAAAGGTGACAATGAAAGATCATCCCGTATGATCCCTCTTGCTTCCTTTCCCAACAGGTGTGGCAGATCCCAGAAAATGGACTTACCCTTTCCCTGACCGAACCTGTGGTGATTTTAGAAGGCCACTCGAAGAGAGTTGGCATCGTGGCCTGGCATCCGACTGCCCGTAATGTCCTTCTTAGTGCAGGTAGGAGCGTAAGCAGTGGGGGAGGGGACAGTAGCCAGTGTTCCAATGTGTGCTGTGCACATCTGAAGCAGTGCCCTGGGAATCGACGGTGAGGGGCGGAGATACAGTGGCTCCCCAGCCCCCCTGCCCACAGGGGCCAGTGAAGGCCGCTTGGGCAGTCCGACTCAAGACTTCTTGTGTAGAGAAATGAACAGATACATTCTTACCTAACATTCCAGCAGACTCATGGCTCCTGCTGGGGCCCTTCCTGGACCACGGTTTTAGTTACCCCTGGTATACTAGGAGGATCCCTGGTAGGAGCCTGGGGTACTAGCTCTGCGTGTTGTTGCCAAGTTTGATGTGATCCTGTTAGGCAGATCTCCTTCCTTTAAAAAGATACACTGAGTTTTCTCCTTATACAAGTAGTACATGTATGTTATAGAAAATATATATAAACAACAAGAGAAAATAAAATCATTTGTAATCCAACTACCCACCCAGAAGGAATATCATCATTGATATTTCTTTCCAGAAGGTACTTTTGTGCACATACATAGATAATTTTACCCACAAAGATAGGTTCAGAAACTTTACCTGTGACTTGCCTGCTGTGCTTAGTGGTGCACTGTGGTTCTGTCCATATGTCATTAAATGTTATTCCTGTGATTTTTTTTTTTTAAGATTTTATTTATTGAGAGTGAGAGAGCATGAGAGCAGGGTTAAGGGCAGAGGGAGAAACAGACTCCCCACTGAGCAGGGACACCCCCCCCTCCCATGCGGGGCTCTATCCCAGGAATCCGGGATCGTGACCTGAGCTGAAAGCAGACGCTTAACCGACTGAGCCACCCAGGCGCCCCATTCCTGTGATATTTTTAACACTGCCATTAGTAGTCCATTGTCTGGATACCTTCATTTATTTAACCAGGCCCTATTTCGGGACATTGAGGTTTTCTGGGGTTTTTTTACACTGTCGAACAGCATTGTAGTGAACCCTTGAACCAAGATTTAGTGTTCTTCTTGGTTTGCCACTTGAGTAGTTTCCAAGTGTTATCCTGTAGAAATCTTGTCCTCTGTCTACAATTTGAGATTTTATCCTTTATAGATTATATCCTTTAAAGATCACAAGGGAGCCTCATGGGATGGTGAAAATGTTCTATATCTTGATTGTGATGGTGGCTACATGAATATATACATTTGTCAGAATTTAGCAAATGTATACTTAAAATGGGCACACTGGATTGTATGTAAATTATACCATAATAAAATTGATTTATAAAAAAACGAATGCTAATGTTAGTAGTAGAATTTTAAAGATCTTTCCCCTCACCAGTAAAAAGGAAGGAGGCAGTTGAGTTTTTAACTAGGAATAGAGGGTGTTTATGATATAATAAGGTAAATTAAAAAACACTAGGTACCTATGAAACCAAGGACTACTTTTCAAAAAAGATGCTATATAGAATTCTCTCTTTTAGTTAAAATCACAAGTGACTCTACCTGGGAACCCTCCTGATGTTCTACTCAGTCTGATAAGGAGAGAAAACAGTTCAGAGGTGGAATTCCATAGTGGAAATTTTTTCCTACTGCCCCTTGTCATTGAGGTCGAACATAGGGCATCATCAGCCAACTGATCCCCATTCTGCCTTTTTACAAGCGAAGTTTTACGACTTTTACAAGCATATTTTATGACTATGTGATCCATGCATGGTGGCTGAAGCTGCCTGTTTGCCTGTGGTGCACAAGGCAGAGGAAGGGCCAAGTCTCACCCCAGGGTTCTGCTGCAACTTTACTGTTGTGCAGGCTTTTTTTTCCAGTCTCCTGTTGTTAGTCCATAGATAGCTTAGGTGTCTGGATATCAGTGGCTCAGTTTTTTGAAGTGCTTGCGAAATTGGCTTATTGGCAAGAATTTATATTCAGGATATCCATCCCTTATTTTGCTTCATCCTTGAACTAATGTCCTGGAAGCAACAAATGGCATCGGCTTTTTAAAGGAGTCTTGGGTGGGGCACCTGGGTGACCGAATCAGTTGAGCGTCTGCCTTCGGCTCAGGTCATGGTCTGAGGGTCCTGGGATAGAGTCCCTCATCAGGCTCCACACTCAGCAGGGAGCCTGCTTGAGATTCTCTCTTCCTGTCTGCCCTTCCCCCCACCCCTTCTCTAAAATAAATAAATCTTTTTAATAAATAAAATATAAAATAAAATTTTAAAATGTAAAATAAAATAAAGGGGCTTTGGGCCTGATGCTTGAAGGGAGTTAGAGTTGATGAGCAGAGGGGAGTTGCTGCATCAGCATTGTGGCCTCTTCAGGGATCAGCTTCTGAATCCACATGCCTACTCAATTACAGTTTGGGCTTCTCAGATCAGCCCCGTCTTGACCTATTTTTCTCCCCTTTTAAAGATAAAGATCTATTGTGAGCACATGCATTTCCCTTCCACTTACTTGATTTACCATGCTTTGATGTAAGACCATGTTTTATAGCATTATTGATTTGAGTAACCTGCAGTCCCACATTCTTGTTGAATGTTCTAAACAGTTACCTAAACTTTATTTTTAATTCTGCTGGAGAAGAAATAAACTATATTCATTCTGATGTTGGTTTTACTAGAAAAGGGAAGCTTAACATCACATGGTGTCCACCAGCCCCAGTTAACTCTCAAAAAACAGGATTTTATTTTCTTAGGGTTCTTTGGTCATTGCTTTTTGTTTGTTTCATATGAACCCAAACTTAGCAAACCATATTTTCCCTTTAACAGATTTTCCCTTTTATACAGATGTCTTATTTCTTTGTCACTTGAGTTTTTAACTCCCAGCAAGTAAATAGAGCCACTTACAATCAGCGTCTTTCTTTCTGTGCATATGTCCCTTCACTATTTGTATCTTTCAAGTTTTGCTTGCTTTCAGGCTGTGATAATGCCATCATCATCTGGAATGTAGGGACGGGGGAACCCCTTATAAACTTGGATGACATGCATTCGGATATGATTTACAACGTAAGCTGGAACCGGAATGGCAGTCTGATCTGCACGGCTTCCAAAGACAAGAAAGTGAGAGTAATCGATCCTAGGAAACAAGAGATTGTTGCTGTAAGTATGCCTAGGATAAAATCCCCCATCTTTGTACCACTTCAGCAAGTGTGAACTTCGCTTATTAAGGCAGGCTGTAGCGTCCTCGCCCCTGGTCAGTGGAGCCTAGTGTGCAGATGCCAGACCATGAATCCACAGAGCCTTATATAGGCTTCTGCCTCAGCCGCCCTTCAGACCTGGGCATTCCAGCACTTACACAAGTCCTATCTCTCACTTGGTGACCATTTTTTCACAAAGAATCAAAGTTTTCATCAGTTCACTAGTGGCCTTGAGGATTTGGAAGTCTAGATCAGCTAAGCTAAACAGTTAACTGCATTCCTGGCCTAGTGCTGAGTATTGATCCCTGCCCCTTCCTGCAGCCATCGTCAGAGTACCTCACAGAGATGCCACAGGTTGTTCCTTCAGCTCAGTGTCTTAGTTTCTGCCACTCAAAGTAGACCTCAGCAGACAGAAGATGGGCATTTGGGACTTGAGCTGGGGTCGAAACGGCAGGTTCTGGATCCCAGAATGTCTTGTATCAGCCCCGTTCTCTGGTCCTGCATTTGCCTCACTCTGGAAAGTCCTGGTTCTTTGGCAGTTTTACTTCTTGAGTGTTGAGTGGCTTTTGTGACTAGTGCTTATTGAGCACTGGAGACTTGCCCGGCAAAAGCAAAGTGCTTTCTCCACTAGAACCTTCCAGGGCTCACTACTAGTGCACTCTCAAGGAACAAAAGAAATTAAGAAAGGGGTTAACTGAACTAGACTTTCTTCGGTCCACTGAAGTTGGTAGAAATAGAAGGGTATATCCAACTTTCAGATTATCCTCTTGAGAAACAGACATCTGGTAGTCCTTCCATGTTTTTTATTTTTGCAGAGCATGGACTTGGGTTGGCAGTAGGGCATGGTAAAGGAGTGAGGCTTTTGAGTCAACTCCTGGCATTTTTGCTTGCTCACTAGCTGAGGGACCTTGGCCAAATGACATAGTCTCTTTGTTTTCTCATCTTGGGAGGAGACACATACACGCACACATACACACACACATACACACACGTGCGCACACACCCACACACACACCCACACCCACACACGTGCATGCCTGGTAATCTGAATGGCATGGGGGGCATGGGTTGGATTCAGTGTATGAGCCTCCGCTCTCCCACCGCACCCCACCCCACTCTACCTCACCTTACCATTCTTGCAGTTTGAATATAATATGCCCATTATTCTTGGTCCCCCAGGAGAAGGAGAAAGCACATGAAGGAGCAAGACCCATGAGAGCCATTTTTCTGGCTGACGGGAATGTCTTTACCACTGGTTTCAGCCGCATGAGTGAGCGGCAGCTGGCTCTCTGGAATCCGGTATGCCCCTTCCCAGCCTTTCCACTGGCTTACACTTGAGCTTTCTCTCTTTTCTGAGCAGGTCTTTGGGTGGGCAAATGGACTATAGGATTCTTAGTCCTATAAGACTCCTGAACTCCTGCTGGTCTTAAATTGGATGGACATTCTCATTCTCACTGGAGACTCCTTGCTTAAATGTATTACAAAAATGCATTCTTGATACTCTCAAGTAGTCTCTGTTGACTACATTTTTTAAAAAGAATGCACAAAAAAACCGGTGTTTGGGACTTGGGAAACAAGTTCCAAACTTTATTTTATAAAAAATATGATCAAACGTTTAATCAAAATAGTCATGCTTAGGAAAATGTTGAAAATAACCCAAGTGAAAAAAGTAACAAAACTGAATATTGAATATACAGTATGATCTCAGCATGTGTGTGTGTGTGTGTGTATGTTGGAAGGAAGGAAGTAGACAAAAACGGTCATTGTTTTGCCACCCACTGGACTGTGGGAATATGGAATATGGGATGATTTTTATGGTCTTTCTGTAACTTTAACAAAGAATATGTATTTACAATAAAAAACATTTCTTAAAAAAAAAAACAGGGTGCCTGCCCGACTCAAGAGTGTGTGACTCTTGATCTCAGGGTCATAAGTTCAAGCCCTGCATTGGGCGTGGAGCCTACTTTAAATAAATATATATTTTTTTAAAGTAAAAGAAAAAGGAAAATTATTTACAAAGGAGAAGGGCTGTCTCATCTTTGTCATGGAATCACACTGATGTGTACATTGATGAGGTTGTGAAATTGACACAGTTTTCACTGGGTTGAAAAATCGGTATTTAGGTGTTTGAGCTGGTATTTACATGTATGAATATTATATGTGCATTGTTTAACCTTTCATTACTCTAGGAAATTGCTCACATAATTAGGGATAAAAGAATGATTCATCTTGTAAAATGTGTGTATACATATAAATATATATTCTTATTTTTTTCCCCAGAAAAATATGCAGGAACCAATTGCTCTTCATGAAATGGACACTAGCAATGGGGTGTTGCTGCCCTTCTATGACCCTGACACCAGTATCATTTACTTATGTGGAAAGGTAAATAGTCATGTTAATGTTTCACATTAAATTTAATCTTGTGAGAAGAAAAGTATCCTTCAGAGATTTAGTAGATAGGCAGTGCATTACATCCTTTTAGTATTTTAATATATCTGATTTGTGCATGTGTCTTAGGCTAAAATAAGGACCAGTGATTTTGGTGTGTTTTCCGTCTTGAGACTGGACCCTTTGAACTTGTCATTTGTGCGGTAATAACATACTGTGTTCAGGACTTGTGATTGCAGCAGGGATGGGGCTCTGGTGTTGGGGCAAATGCTGGTGCGGAGATCTTTGCTCAGGCACTCTAATGAGAAAAAGAGGACACACTGATGTCCTTTCACTTCTGGTGCCGTGGGGTCCGGCCCATTAGTTTGCTCTGTAATGGTATGACCGAGTAATGAGGTGGCCACATGTAATGCTGAAACCCCCTGAGCAGCCCTATATTGGCATGTAGGTCCTCACACCACATGCATGGACTTGCAGAGAGAATAGTGCTATTAGGATAGGAGCTTTTGCAGGCCTCAGAGATTCTCCAGGGTGTTTTTCTTGTTCCTGGAGCTCAGCATTAGGGCCATGGGCTTGAAAGTATATGGTCGCTTAGTTTCAGGAGGTGACACTTGTGACAGGAAGACCCCACACTAAAATCAGAAAGCCTACCTTCCTCCCTTATGATCTCCCTAACTACAGTGTTGCTAGCTTGATGATGATGATGATGATTTCCTTTTAGTGGACAGTAACCTTAAAGTTCCTTATTCTTTTGTAGGTTCCATTTTCTTTAGAATTTTTGTAGTTGAAATAAATGGATTAATGCAACTGTAGCTATGGATATATTTCCCCCAAACCTGTTAGAAAGGCCCTTGCTAGGTAAAGCCGGAAGTGTTTCACTTCTCTTAGTTGACTGAGCATGCTTTACATTGTTATGGGTGTTATTTAGTAAACTAATCTATGACCAGTTGCTTAGAAACTGGGATCTTGTCTGTTTCCTGGAAAGTCATTTTACTTCAGATGTTCACAACTGCCATAGAGTACATCAAAACAAATAACAGCAGTGGTTACCCAGATATTATTAACATGAGGTGGAACGTTATTTTAAGTCTGCAGGAAACAAATAGTCTTGTGTTTAGTGTTTTTACCATGGCTTTAGATATTTACATCATTGGAACAAGTGGAAACCATGCAAAATGAGAGACTTGAAGGCAAGGGCATAAAACTGCCTGGTTATTTATATCACACACACACACACACACACACACACACACACACACACGCTGCTTCTAGCAGGCAGCCTTGCCTTTGTTGTTCAGGTTGGTGTAATTGTGTGACAGTTAGTTATACTTAGAAAGGCCAGCATGTGCTTCAGATCTCCAAAAACATCTGATCTTTCTAAGCAAATTTGTCACAGAATTTGACACACTGCTACGAGATAGCACTACCTTCTAAAGTTCAAGAATATTCACGTTTTAGTGAGTATCTTAATTATGAATTAAGAATTACTATGAGTTAAGAATAATGAATTAAGAATGATTAAGAACTATTTATTGTTAATGTTTCTTAATTTTAAAAATCTTACTTTTTATTGTCATCTGATGGGCTGATTTTCGTGCTCTCGGGTCTGTGAATGCCACCATTCTATTGCCAGTGAGAATCAGTCATTGCCTTCTCCACAGTCCTACTAGACTTCTGTGTTTTTTTGAAGTTGAATTGCAATTGCACTGGCTTGGCCAGAGTGTTAACCTTTTTGCCCTGACTCCACTTGGTGTCTAGGCTCAGTGGAGTCAAATTCGAGCTTTCAGTAGGAGGCAGAGGAGACCGTTTAAAGGACATGCTAGCATCTGATCAGTGAGGGCTTGCTTTGCCAGGAAGAGCAACCATCATAGCCTCTTCCCCTGAAGAGAAAGCAAAGGTTGGCCACTGAGGCGGAGTCCCGTTAATGCTGGGCTTAGAGGGGCGAGAGACCCCACTTCAACCAGATGCTTCAGGTAATATTCAGTGCAAACTTGTCTCTGATTTCTTGTAGGGTGACAGCAGTATCCGCTATTTTGAGATCACAGATGAATCCCCGTACGTCCACTACCTCAACACATTCAGCAGCAAGGAGCCTCAGAGAGGGATGGGCTACATGCCCAAGAGGGGACTGGATGTTAACAAATGTGAGATTGCCAGGTAAAGAGTCAGTCTGGTGAAGTCTTCAGCTTGTTCGTGCCCTGTGCGCTACATGAGAGCAATACCTCCACCGGTCATGTCTGAAGCCCGTCTGTGTGCCCTTTGTGGTGGCGTGGAGTTGGGATCTCATTTCCTGCCCACAGTTAGGAACATGGAGTTTTATTTACTTTTTAAGAAGATTTTATTTATTCATTTGAGAGAGAGAGAGACAAGAGAGAGCACTAGCAGGGGGAGCAGCAGAGGGAGAAGGAGAAGCAGACTCTGGGAGCCTGATGTGGGGCTCCATCCCAGGACCCGGAGATCATGACCTGAGCTAAAGGCAGACTACTCAGGTGCCCCGGAACATGGAGTTTTACAACAGTGAAGAACCTTTCAAAATCATGTACTTGAACTGTGCCCCTCCCCATTCTTCAGACTACACAGCCTGAGGTGCATCGGGTTAGCCGAGGCGTATTGCACACTTACTTAAATAGTGTAACCTTCATCTCTTGTCTTCAGGCCGAGGCTTTGGCCAGTGTTCCCTGGGGTGGAAAGGAGAGATGGTTTTCTGCCCTGGGCGGGGACAGACTAGCTCCAGACTGGATTGTAGACCTCGTGGATCCTAAGTTAGAGAAGCCAAAGACCGCTAGCTGGGTGTTGGGTTAGCTTGATTTAGGAGATTCAGCTGCCTCTCTCCCCTGTGGATTTTTAAAAATTTTGTATTGCATAATGCTAGTGGTCTTCCTAAAGGGTAGGCGTTTTTCTCCTCCTGGTCAACAAAAGATAGTCCCTGAGACTCATGAATGACGGTCCATTTTAAACAACAGAATGACTAGCACTGCCCTCTCAGGTCTATGGCCATACTGCACATTTGTATAACACTACATTTCTTTCTTTTTTTTTTTAATGTTTAAAAATTTATTTATTTTAGAGAGAGAGCATGCATAAGGGGAGGGGCAGAGAGAGAGAGAGAGGGAAAGACAGAGATCTCAAGCAGACTCCCCGCTGACCACAGAGCCTGATGTGGGGTTTGATCTCACGATCCTGAGATCATGACCTGAGCCAAAATCAAGAGTCGGGCACTTCACCAACCGAGCCACCCGGGTGCCCCTACATTTCTGTGGACATCTGGCCTAACTATGCTGTCCTGGTCACCCAAGTAATACATCTTTAAAAAATAAAAATAATTTTTTAGAAGCCCCTTTTTATATTAATTACTATAAGTTCTTTTTAAAAATGCATTTAATTCTCTATACCTGGAGTTAGTGAGGGACAGCTGTCACAGATAATTCAAAATTATGGTGTAAACCAATCTCATCAAAATGTGGTTCAAAATAGACTGAATCCAAACTTAAGATTGGGTCCAGTATTTGGAAAAGTCTTTATTTTACTGTCATCTAACAGTTCAAAAGACTATAAGCATAATCATTCAGGACACCTCCTACCCGGGAAGTGTTTCTGGAGCATTCGTTCAGTGCCGGGCACTGCACTGCACATGCTGCCACTTGAGGAGGCTGCCAGGCCCAGGGCAAGACAAGGGCCAGACCGCCAAGCTGACTGTAGAGGTTCCCACTCTTCTCACAGTTTGGATAATTTCAAATTTTTCTTGAGTGTTAGATATGATGTGGTTAGCTTGGATGCCAAAACTTTAATCCTTTAGATTGTTTCCTTTTCCTTTTTAAAAATCCTATTTATGCTGACAAGTGTTCAACCGCCTCTAGTTGGCAGAAGACCTGGCATCCAAGTCATAGATAGTTGCTATCTAATATGGGGTATGTGCTCTCTCCTGACCGCTGACTTGGTCACTTCTCCAGGAGTGAATCATCGTTGGTGGTAGTGGTTCCACCATGGCTGGTCACCCCCCAGATGACTAGAGGTGAACCATCCCCAGAAGCATAGACTTATGCTCCTTGTTCTTGTTTCTAGTCCACCATTTCCTAGCATAGTTTCTCTTGGCTTCTCTTTGCTCATCTGGAAAATGGGAACAAAATGTACCTGTTCCCCAGGATAGATTGGGCTAAGGTGATAGGCAGAGCATTTCATATCCCATACAGCAATGTAGAAGATTAGTTTTCGGTCATGAAGTCTGTTATCTGGCCTCCTGTTTTACTTAATACAACTTTGCCTTTATTTCCCCCTTGAAGATTCTTCAAACTTCATGAGAGAAAGTGTGAACCCATTATCATGACTGTCCCCAGGAAGGTAAGTGCCCAGTTTCCTAGGCAATTCATGTTTAAAAGATTTTTAAAATTCTAGGTCTGTCTTCTTAAATAAGGATTTTCCCAAAATGTCTCTTGTAGTCCGACCTTTTCCAAGATGACCTGTATCCTGACACAGCAGGGCCTGAAGCAGCACTGGAGGCAGAGGAGTGGTTTGAGGGGAAAAATGCAGATCCAGTCCTCATCTCCTTAAAGCATGGATACATTCCTGGCAAAAACAGGGATCTCAAGGTGGTCAAAAAGAACATTCTGGATAGCAAGCCCACTGCGAATAAGAAGTGCGACCTGATCAGCGTCCCCAAGAAAACCCCAGACACGGCTAGTGTGGTAAGGACTGGAGGGGGCAGAGGGTGCGCTTGGCTGGCTCAGGGCTTTTATTTATTTTTTTAAAGTTTTTTTTTTTTTTTTTTTTTTTTTTTAATTTATTGAGGGAGAAATCACGGGGCATGAATAGGGGCAGAGGAGGAAGCACACCCCGCTGGGCTGGGAGCCGGGTGCAGGGCTCGATCCCAGGACTCTGGGGTCATGACCTGAGCTGAAGGCAGATGATTCAACAACTGAGCCACCCAGGTGCCCCAGGCTCAGGGCTTTTAGTGAATGAGAACATGTATTATTTGTGAGAACCTTCTTGGTCACATGACATTTATGAGCTTGTGGCCCCTATTTGACTCCTTTAGCTGTGTTTTTTATAATGACCAAGGTAGAAATTAGCCTACTACCTCTTTGAGAGAGAAAGAGTGAGCAAGAGAGAGAGCAAGCAAGCAAAACAGGGCAGAGGGAGAGGAAGAAGCAGACTCCTGGCTGAGCGGGGAGTCTTATGTGGGCTCGATCCCGGGATCATGACCTGAGCTGGAGGAGGACACTTAACCAACTGAGCCACCAAGCACCCCACTTGGGTGTTTTCTTAACTGTTTCTCCCCGGTGTTTACACTGATGTCTGATTGGGGTAGAAATGAAACTCAAGAGTGTGGGGCCACAGGTGCTGGGAAGAGAGGGTCCCAGGAAGGAGAAGAGAGTAAGAGGGTTCTGAGGGGTGCTGAGTGTTCTGGAGACAAGCATCTGGTGGTAAATGAGACTTAGCAGCAAAGATGATCTTGGGCCTCTCGGCAAGAACCATTTCAGTGGAGTGGTGGGAACCAAAGCCTGATGTTAGAGACCCGCATGGCCCCTGGGGGGGTGCTGCTGCAGGGAGGACAGGGTCTAGCTAGGGAGGACAGGGTGTGGGGAGTTGGTAGGAGTAGAGCAGGATCCCAGGGAGCCAGAGGAAGGGCAGTGAGTTGTCTGAGAAGGTGAGTGGAGAAAGACCCAAGGTGCCTGGAGGAGCTGGTGCTTTGGCCATGACTGAGGAAACCACGTGAGGCGCTGTGGCTTGCAGGGTTTCCAAACGAATCACCTCCACCTGGGAGAGACTGAGGCCTCTTCGGAAGAGTTCTAGAAAGCAGGCCAGGGGGGTTAGCTCCTAAGAAGGACCCTTCCTGGGAGATGGTAGGAGCTCTGTGGGTTCTGGAAGTTCACCCCTGACCCAGGTCACTTGGGTTTACTCCTGATGGCATTGCATGGGGTGATTGGGCTATGGGGCAGCCCTGAAAGGATCGGTCCTGTCCCACAGTTTGTGTCCTGAGTCTCAGTCCAGGTAAGTGCACAGGCACGGGGAATGGGAGCAGTGCTGGGGGAACTTGGTTCTGCTGTGGGCGGCGGGTGGACTGACCAGCATGCAATACCCTCTTGGAAGGCCCAGATTGGGGGCTTTGGCTTGCCACTTCCAAAGTAGAAAGTTAGGTTGTGGGGCGCCTGGGTGGCTCGGTGGGTTAAAGCCTCTGCCTTCAGCTCAGGTCATGATCTCAGGGTCCTGGGATCGAGCCCCGTATCTGGTTCTCTGCTCAGCAGGGAGCCTGCTTCCCCCTCTCTCTCTGCCTGCCTCTCTGCCTACTTGTGATCTCTCTCTGTCAAATAAATAAAGTCTTTAAATAAATAAAAATAAATAAAGAAAAGAAAATTAGATTGTACGCCTTATAAATTCTCAACTGTGCCAAGCTTCATTTACTGCGTTTTAGTAACCTCTTCTTTCTCCATCCACCCCCCCCCCCCCACTTCTGGTTTCCTTAGCAAAATGAAGCCAAGTTGGATGAGATTTTAAAAGAGATCAAATCTATAAAAGACACAATCTGCAATCAAGATGAGCGCATTTCCAAGTTAGAACAGCAGATGGCGAAGATCGCAGCCTGAAGGTCTACCCCCAACCCCCCAAATGGGAGCAGGAACTTGTGCTTGCTAGCTGGTTGTTGGCGCGGTCCCAGGGAGGGCGAAAGGGAGGCACTGCCGTTCGGAGACATTCCCCGTGTCACATTTGTCAACCAGCGATAGGCCACATTCCAGTAAGAACTCAATTCGTCTCCCAAATTGGCAGAAACAAAATGTGATTTAAACGCGGAGCTTTTTATCAGAAAGCTTTTTTGATGTTTTAAGTGTTATGTGACTTGTCGAACTTTTAAAAGACAAAAGTGCTACTTTTAAAATCCCAGATACTCTGAATTTTAGAAAACCAACCAATTCTGATTTCAG
Organism: Nasua narica; assembly: GCA_028533885.1. Taxonomy (NCBI): domain Eukaryota; kingdom Metazoa; phylum Chordata; class Mammalia; order Carnivora; family Procyonidae; genus Nasua; species Nasua narica. Next base: position 14,964,464 of record CM052808.1, on the reverse strand, counting down.
TGTCGTGCCCAAGTACCTTTTTTTTATGAACAGGGACCAATGCCACATTGCTTTTTGTATTTCTTTTTTTTTTTTAATGTTGCCAAAACCAAAAGTAGCTTTTTTCCCCCTTGTATTTTGCTACTTTGCAGTATTTGTGTGTGGTTTTTTTTTTTCCTTAATTTGAAAGGGACAGCACTGTGTATGTTTATAAACAAAATGAAGATAAGATATTATTTTGTATACACATTCATCTGAGAACAGTCAGAGCAGTAGCCACATGGCGCTGGCTCATTTGCAGCACAAACCTGGTCATCCTCATGACTACAGAAGGAAGACTTGAAAAATCACATGGGTTCGCATCACCACCCTCTCCTTTTATAGAGTCTCTGATCAAAAAAGCTCCTATTGTATTGCTTCCTTTCCTTTCTCTTTTCTAGAAACTGGGTGGTTGTACCAGAATGGAATTTCACTTCTTGGTTATCCTGTGCTTCAGATGATTATAATCTAACCTAAACTAGCATGTGTTTCTGTAGTTTTGTTATACACATAGAATCTATTGCATTAATCACTTTAAACATCATGTTTCAGGTTTCGGTCAATACTTGACAAGGGTGCCCGGGACAAGAAGGCACAGAAGTCACTGTGGAGTGCTCCTTCTTGCCCATTTCAGCAGCTTGCCTAGCTCTTGAGTACAGTAGGGGACTAAGACCTAGGGAAACCAGAGGGGAGTGCGTGCCCTCACGTGAACCTCTGCTCTCCCGCACATCCCGTGCCGTCCCGCACTGTGCTGGAGGCAGCAGCGGCTCTCCCTGCACCACCAGAACCCCTGCACTTCCTGCGGTACCATGGATGCAGCCACCTCTCTCAGGGCTCCCCCAGCCAGTCCTTCTGTCCTCCCTGCTTTTCAGCCCTCCCCACATTCAGCTAAGAGGAGGCTGTTGAGGGTGCTGTTGAGTATTGAGAGTGAGGAGAATGGTCTAGCATGATGCAAGATCAGGAGCGCAGGGCTCTGCTGTAGCTGTAATGGGTACAAACCTGTCCCTTTGCGCCCTCCACACAGACCAACCTGCTGTGCCCCTCCAGCTCACACAGGCTCCCCGGACGCAGGGGCCAGTGACTGAGCTCTGATTACCTGTCCATTCCTAGGTTAGCTTGAACGTCGCTCCCGTTTCCATGTTCTCGTTTGCATGCTTGAGGAACAGGATTTAAGGAGTCTCTGGGAAGGGCTGAGTGAGTGTGGTCAAATATGAAACGTCTGGTGCCAGTGGGCCCACCCCGGGCTCTCACGCCTGCTCTTCCAGTGCCGAACGGGACTGGCGGGGAGCCTGTAATGGGGGGTCAGGATGGAGGTGGAGTGTGGCGACAGTGGGTTGGATGCACAGCTGAGCTGGGGCTAATGTCCGCATGGGACAGGTACCGTGTTTTTACCCAGTATTGGGATCGCTATCTCCACAACTTCTGAATGTTTGCTTTGGTTGTGTGTGTGTTTAATATTGGAGCGGATAATGAGATGTAAGGAAAACAGTCATCACAGTGACTTATACTCAAACCTGTACATGTTTCTTTATCAACGTAATCTGCTGAGGACCTTCATTTTTTAAGATTCAGAAATGTTTTAAGGTTCTGATACCAAATTAAGTAAAGGAAACTGTTGGTGGTGGAACACCATAGGGAATGTGGTTCAAAGAGAAGACAGAGGCAAGGAGAGATTACCCTGATCTTAGTGTGTAGCTTATGACTTATTTAATGAATGGATGCCCAGCCAGGCTGAGTCGGCGCCTGAAGCTTTGTGGATTATTCTTCCTGTTGTGTCTTTCCTTTTTTTTCTTTTTAAAGCCGTGCTATCCCAGAGGAAAACCAGTGAATTACTCCTAGATCGGCTCTTATAGAGCGGCCATAGTATTCTGTCAAAACACTTGCTTCCATTTTCAAAGATAAAAAGTCATTGATTACAAAATGGTGTCCGTGTTTATTTCACACCTCAGCTGTCTTTGAGGCAGCCCACAGCCTCTGTGACTCAGTGGACCCAGCTGGGCGACTGTTCCTCTCTGAAGGTGAGTACAGGGGGAGTGGGGGTGGACTGCCGCACTCCAGCACAGGGGGAGGTCGAGTGGGGTGTAACGGAGCGAGGGCTATGTGCCGGGTTCCAGCAGGCCTTCAGCCTTTACCGGGGGTGCGATCTCAGGCAGATCGTCCCATCTTGAGGCATCCCTTTCCCTGCTTTGAAGGAGGGACACGGATCCCATGTCATTCGGAAGAGAGAAACCCGCATCTGGCCACACACAGAGCCCTTGCCACTGCGCTTGGCTGATGGTGACCACGACCAGCCGAGTCCCTGGGCGTGCCTTTGAAAGCATTCCGCAGTGCAAGTACAGCCCTCTCCGCTTAGCTGCGGTCCTTATTCCAACAGAGGGCTTTCAGAGTCATTTGAACTTCATGGCCTTTTCAGCTTCCCTTTTTTACGGCAAAATAGTGTCTTATGACATTTCGGTGATTGTAGCAAGGAATCACCCACCCTTTGGTTTTTCCAAAGGTTTGTAAACAGGAATAACTGGCACAAAGCTCCCCCTCCACAAGCACGTTCTCCTGAAGTCGCTGTCGTCTGTGCGGAGGATGGCAGCCAGGTTCGTGGTCGGCCCGTGTGTGGCTGCAGGAAGTAGAGTCGGCAGCTGCTGTCTGTGCCCCTCCAGGATGCGCGCAGTTGGGACAGACACGTGTGTGAGGTGTTGGCAACCGGCTTTGTCTCACTTCAGCTGCCTTCCTTCTATGCCAGAAAACCTAAAGGTCGCCATGTCAGCCCCAGACGGCCAGCCAGGCCCCACTGAGGGAGGACTTCCGTTTTTTTAAAGGCTACTTCCCTTGCTGTTCTTGGTCTTCTGTGTCCAGGAAAACTTTTTGTTGGCTCTTAAAAATCTGTTAACTCTAAGTGGCCCTTCTCTTTCTGCTAGCACGTTAGAATGTCCTGAAGCCGTCAGTGCGCTGGAACATGAGTCACGGCCAAGGACACACCTTGACCTCCTTCAGACAGGCAGTATTGGACAGTGCCCTTTGTTAAAGTCCTTTCCTGCAAGGCTGGGGAGAGTGTATGCTTATTGGGACAGCTTTTCCAGAGGCCGGTGTGACAAGGTACATCTGAAGTCTTCAAGGTTCCTACCTTTTGGCCCAGGGTTTTCACCTCTGGGAATTTTGCCCCAAGGAAACCAGTGGGAGAGGAATTAGCAGAGGAAAAATTATTTTGGCAGGCTTGGTTAATCAATCAGCCCAGGACAGATTGCTTTGACAAGCCCTCTTAAGTATATATACACATACAATGTATATTTATGTGTTGGAGAAACAAGTTTTGTTGTTGCTATATGGAGGTACCGGCGGTGGGTAATTTTTATTTAATTAGATTTTACTGACTTTTGTATTTCCCATAAATGTCCTGTTCTCAGAGAGAAGTTATTAAAATTAATCCATGAACGATGAATTAGTGATACATTGAAACAAGCGCCCTAAATCTGGGGGGAAGGAAGTGGTGCGGCGACATTAGGCAGTTCTGGGGGCAGAGTCGCCCAGCGATGCCTATGTATGTTCCCGATGCCGTCAGTGTTAAATGGAAGGAAACTTTATTTTCAAGTTTAGAAGAAAAAAATTAAGTCCTTTTCTATCTAGACTTTAGTCTGGGGAAAACGTTTTAAATCACAAAGGAAAAGCTATATTGGCTCCGTAAAAATCAAGTTACGTAAGACTTTAACCCACTGAGCCACCCAGGTGCCCCAAGTTACGTAAGACTTTAAAATGTCAAACAAAAGTGAAGGTCATGGAAGCTGGGAAATAGATTTTTCAACCAATATGTTATGCAGCAATATACTTTAATATTCGTAATCTCAGTCCCAGTTGCCTGCTCCGTTTGAAGTGGAGGTGATCTCACCTCCCTGGTGGGGTGCGTCCAGCTGTGAGGCCGAGAGGGCCGATGTGCCGCTGGCGGCCTGCCTTAATGGCTCCCAGGAATTCAAGTCGAGGTTTGTCGCAAACAGAGGTGGAAGGGGATTGCTAGGCGACACTAGTCAGAATGAGCTTTGTCCCACAATGGCAGGTTTCTGGAAGAGGTGGAATGGAGAAGCGGGGAGGGAGAAATTGCTCCAGATCCAAAAGTAGTCAAGGGTAGGGTGGCTGCTGAGTTTCTTAGGTTGGCTGAGATGTGGAGAAAGGGGGAGTTCAGAGAAGCTGCTGGAAACTGCGATTCAGTGTAGCTTCATTGTATGGCAATGCAGCCAGGTAAGAAAACCGATTTTAAGGGCCCGGGTTACTCGTAAGTGGGGGGCGGGGGCGTGTTAGGGTGAGGAGCATGGCCCGTCCCGCTGCCCAGGGAGCCTGGGGTCGGGAGACAAGTGAATCACCGCAGTGTGCTCACTCAGGCGGGCGGAAAACACGATCTTCTGTTACCCACACCATGGGGTGCTTTGCTTTTTGTTTTTTAAGTGGAGAGGCTTTCTCATACTGGTCTCAAAGGCTGGGTGTTTTTGGGAAGGACGACAGCGGTGGGCTTGCAGCAGCTGGAGAGAGATGATTTGAGACAAAGGCCTAACAGGCAGGTGGCGGGAAGGCTTTGGGTTGAACGAGACCAGCAGTCATGGGTGTTGCGAAGGGAAAGCAAAGGCGCTCATCTGGTGCCAAGTGCTGTGTGCGTCCCAATGCAGATAAAGTCCTTTCTCTGCAGAGCAGGTGATGCAAATAGACTAGTGTGAAGAGGTCACACCCAGGGTGCCTGGGGGCCCTGAGGGGCTGCAGGAGCTGAGGGGCCGGGTTGCCAGATGAGTTGAGCCTTAGCTCCACTGGACTGATGGACCTGAGCAACAGGCCTTGCCATCATTATAGCCCTGCTGTCCTCTTCATTACTGCTCTCCACCCCACCACACACACACTAGTCATGATTCTCTTGTCTTGGCATTCAGTAGGTAAATACTTACTTTTCCGGTGAGGGTGTGAAGGTGCTGGGGAAAAGGGTTGTCGAGCAAATGACCAAGTGGTGTAGCTGTGTTCAGTGTTCAGAACGAAGCTGTGGGCCCTGATGGTCGAGAAATCAGCCATCAGTGTTTTAGCAACAAAATCCAAGCTTGTGGGCTTCACCAAGAGGTCTGAGAACTGGGAAGTTGCCCCATAAATAACAAGAAATTGTTGCAGGTTCATTTCCGTGCCAACATGATACTTGGGTTGTAGGAGGTAGAAAAGGCACCTCGTGGTTAAAAAACTGCAATTCTGCATGCGGCCCTCCTCAACTCCAGTTTCCTGGAATGGGAAAATGAGTTACCGCCCTGGCCAGTTTCTACTAAGGGCTGTGGATGAAAATGCTGCAAAAGATGACAAGGCTGCAAATCCCGTGTAGCCCTCTGGGCACCTGCTGGAAAGTTCCCCTTGTAGAGAGAACAGACTGTTGTCTGATCAGCCTTGTAACTGGTTCCTCTACCACCACCCATCTGTTCCCTTTTTTTGCTTCCAGAGTAATGGTTTCTAGAACAGAATCTGTCAAGATCTCTGAGGGGGGGCACAAGTGGTTCCCCTTGTCTCCAGAATGAAGTCCGTGCATCTCAGCCTCTTCCATGAGAGCCCTCTTGACTTGCCCCCTGCCTCCCACCCCACCTGACTCCCATCTCCTTTCTCCTATCTCATCATGGGCTGTCAGCTACTTGTGTGGGTTGTAGCTTCATGATACATGCATATCCCAGATGCTTCTCACACTGCTGCTGTTAACTCGCTAGTCCTTGTCCCTGTCATCTCTGATAGGTACTGAGCTTCTGTGCTAGAGTTCTCCAGAGAGACAGAACCAATAGGATGTGTACATACATAGAGATTCATTATTAGGAACTGGCTCATAGGGAGACTGACAAGTCCCAAGGTCTCCTATCAGCAAGCTAGTGGCCCGGGAGACCTGATGTTTCCATTTGAGTCCAAAGACAGTGAAAAAAAACCAATACTCAACGGTACTCAGATAAAGAGTTCCCTCTTAACTACCCATTTTTTAATTCTTTTCTGGCCTTCACCTGATTGGGTGAGGCCCACCCAGACTGTGGAGGGCAATCTGCTTTGATCTTCAGTCTAGGGACTCAAATGTTAGCATCTGGAAACACCCTCACAGATGAACCTAGAATATTTGGCCAAATATTCTAGGTACCCCAGGGCCCGATAAAATTGACATAAAATGTACTATCACATCTTCCAAACCGAGCTTACTGCTCCCTCCTTTAATCTGTTCTCAACACAATGGCCAGAGTGACCATTTAAGGTATTAAGGCGGGTATGGGCAAACAGGCCCACAGGCCAAAGCCACCCTGCTGGAAGTTTCCGTAGAGACCACTAGTTAAGGATGATTTTTTATGTTTTTAAATGGTTGGGGGAAAAAACTTTAAAAAAGAATAGTGGCGAGTAAAAGTATGTGAAATTCAAGTTTTAGCACAAAGAAAGTATTGGAACAAAGCCATTTCTGTTTGTTTAAGCAACACCAATGGCTGCCTTCCCTTTATATCTTCAAAGGTGAGTTGCAACAGAGACTCTTTGACCATAAACCCTAAAATATTTACAATTTGACCCATTAAGAAAAAGCTTGCTGACCCCCATATTTGGAGTCAAAACCCTCTATGATTCCTCCTCCCACTCAGAATAAAAGCTTGACTCCTCACATTCAGCTGGCCCAGCTGCCTCCCTGACCTCCTCTCCTGATGTCCCTTTGTTTTCAGGAGGCCTCCTACCTTGGATATTTCCATGCATGGCCCCTTCCAGACCACTCAACCTTCCTCCACCCCAGAATCTTCAAGGCTCACCACTTCGCTCTCCCTCCCCTCCCATCTTCCCCATAACACCTTATTTACACTAGATCTATCAACTTCAGTTGAGATTTTGACTGTCTCCCCTGAACTGAATGTAAATTCCACGAAGACGGGAACTCATTTCATGCACTTTTATCCCCAGGATCTGGCAGATTGCTTTTAAAAATATTTGCTGGAGTGAAACTTCTTGCAAGACACATTGCTAAAGGCAAGGGAAACAAAAGCAAAAATGAGCTATTGGGACTTCATCAAGATATAAAGCTTCTGCACAGCAAAGGAAACAGTCAACAAAACCAAAAGGCAACCTAGGGAATGAGGGAAGGTATTTATTTGCAAATGACATGACAGATAAAAAGCTGGTATTCAAGACCTATAAAGAACTTATCAAATTCAACACCCAAAAAACAATCCAGTCAAGAAATGGTCAGAAGACATGAACAGACATCTCTCCAAAGAAGACATACAAATGGCCAACAGTCACATGAAAAAAATGCTCCACGTCACTTGATATCAGGGAAATACAAATCCAAACCGCAATGAGATGGCACAACGCACCAGTCAGAATGGCTAAAATTAACAAGACAGGAGAGGATGTGGAGAAAGGAAACCCTCTTACCCTGTTGGTGGGAATGCAAGCTGGTACAGCCATTGTGGGAAACTGTAGAGTTTCCCCAAGAAGTTAAAAATAGAGCTACCACATGACTCAGCAATTGCACTACTAAGTATTTACCCCAAAGATACAAAAGCAGTGATGGGAAAGGGCACCACACCCCGATGTTCATAGCAGCAATGTCCACATTAGCCAAACTGTGGAAGGAGCCAAGATGTTCTTCAACAGATGAATGGATAAAGATGTGGTTTATACGTAAAATGGAATATTACTCAGCCATCAGAAAGGATGAATACTTACCATTTACATTTACATCAGTGTGGATAGAACTGGAGGGTATTATGCTGAGTGAGATAATCAGAGAAACACTATTATATGGTTTCACTTATATGGAATATATGAAATAATAGCACAGAGGATCGTAGGGGAAGAGAAGGAAAACAATGGGAAGAAATGAGTGAGGGAGACAAACCATGAGAACCTCTTGACTCTGGGAAACAAACAGGATTACGAAAGGGGAAGTGGGTGGGGGAATGGGGTAACCTGGTGATGGGTATTAAGGAGGGCATGCGATGTGATGAGTGCTGGATGTTCTATGCAACTGATGAATCATTGAACCCTACATCTGAAACTAATGATGTCCTATATGTTGGCTACTTTAATTTAAATTAAAAAAAAAAAAAGAAATAAAAATATTTGCTAAGGCGGGCCTGGGTGGTTAAGCATCTGCCTTCTGCTCAGGTCATGATCCCAGGGTTCTAGGGTCAAGCCCCATGTCAGGCTCCGTGCTTTGCAGAGATCCTGCCTCTCCTTCTCCCTCTGCCTGCTGCTCCCTTTGCCTGTGCTCTCTGTCTTTCTTTGTAAAAAAAAAAAACAAAAAAAAAAAACAAAAAAAAACTTAAAATAAATAAATAAAAATTCTTGCTAAATAAATGAATGAAAACACATCTTGGGGATGGAGACACCTATTGGATTGTCTGCACAACAGTACCTTGCTTCCAGAATGTGAACCTCCCCTAGCTGGGCGATGCCCCGTTTGGAGCCACCTCCCATGGTGCCAAATCTGAGTTTCCCTTTACAGAGGCCTGGGATGTGTGGATGCTAGGGAGCAAACAGGCAGAGCAGGTGTGCAGTGATGGAGAAAAGGCTTCTGGGTCCCTTTAGTTCCGTGAATCCATGCAGAAGATCCAGCTACATTTTTAACCTCAAATTCCATGAGCTACCTCAGGAATCCTATTGCCACTTAAGCCAGCTTGAACTGACTTTGCAACCAAGACTCCTTACTCATGCCGGTATTTCTCCTTCATCAGAGCCCCTTGAGGTCTGAGATCCAGAGTTCTCCATCACTGTACCAATATGCCCAGTGCTCGGGGTGGCCATCGGAGACATTGATTTCTTCAACTGCTACTGTCTGAAAAAGCACTGAGTCTGGAGCACATTTCTGTGTTTGATTACCCTCTGGCCTTCCAAGTCTGGGACCAGTCCCTGCGTTGGCTACTCTCCAGCACCCACGCTGACATGGTGAGCCCTGGGGAGTCCCTGTTCTTGTTTACTCTAGAGGAACAGCCTCGCTCTGCAGGCCTTCATCCCAGAACTGCTCCCGGGGCTGCCCAGAGTGACAGCCAGAATTCAGGGCTCCCCGAGGTTCTGTTCTCATTTGAGAAGGGGAATTGAGTCCCAGCTGCGGTGGGCCCCAAAGTGGCCATTTCCCCTTTAGATGGTTCAAATCGGCAAATCACAGCCTGTGCGCCCTCCCTTCAATCAAAGAGGATGTGTGTGTTGGGGAAGGGGGGAGGGCAGGCCCTTGGGTATGACCCCCCCACCACCTCCCTTTCCTTAAAGCAGCTCTGTTCTCTATGAGATCTTCGCTTTCCTTTGAACGGAGGGTCCCCATGGTGGGGAATTTTCCAGCTGGATGCCTGTTTGGTAGGAAGCCATAGGTTTTGTGGGCCGGTCCCCCATTTTCAGGGAAATGGGTGACTTAGGGGGGTGGGGAGGGGCCACGGTGAGTTCTCTGCAAAGTACAAATAGAGGTTCAGATCTCGGCTATACCTGGCCTGTCAGGTGCAGTCTTGCCCACCCGCAAAATTTCAGGATCCCACGAGTGTTTAATTTTCTTTTTCTCACTTTCCTCAATAGCCGAATGCATGGTTGACCAGCTTACAGCTGGTAAATACCAGGTCAAAGTTAAGCTTTGCTGGCTCTCCTGTCTCATGGCTCGTGTACATGGTGACAGGTACATGGCTGTTGTACCTGTCACCGGAGTGAACAGTGCCCCCCTCCACTCCCCACCCAGAAACAACAGAGCAGCGGAGTGCGACCGGACGGGCTCCCACCCAGCTGGAGTGAACGCCACCACGTGGCAGCTACGTTCTCACCCATCGGCTCACGTAAGCAAAACTGTATTGTGTGGAAGACCACTGAGGAGTACGAGGAGGTGCAGGGAGGTGGCAGATTGCTCGGATGTCAGATCTTTGGTTGTCCAAGTGGGGGGCCCCGTGAGCTTTAAAATAGGGCTGCTCCAGCAGCAATGGGTTAGGGAACCCCCTTGGAGCACATGTTTGCCAAAAGGCCCGTAAGTGGCCCTTGGGTCCCAGGCTAGCCCCACCGCTGGGGTCTGTATAGAGAGAAACCCAACACTCACTGGCTTCGCTGACTGCAGTTCCTGATCCACGCCCCAGCAGTTCACATCCTGTTGGAGGGTGGTGGGGACCATTGCATCCCCTTGGACCAATTGTAATGGGCAGGGTCGACCAGGAGAAGCGGGGACAGTTTGTATATTTATTCGACGAACATCTACTGTGATTGAATTTAGGCTCCGTAATCAGAGAGCTTGTGTTTAAACCCTGGCTCTCCCACTTACTAGCTGGAGGCAAGGATTCAATTCTCCTCACTCTCTGACCCCTGTTTTTCCACCTGGCTATATTCAGTGGCCCCGGATGGTGGCTTTTGACCTGGCCACTAGCTGTGTGACCTTAGGAGAGTTACTTAACCTCTCTGAGCCTTGGTTTTTTCCATCAAAAAATAGGAATACTATTAATGCTTCATGAGGCAATTGCGACAAATTAAATTACCAATTTGTTTAATTAAGAGTCTAGGATAGTGCTTGGCATGAAAAAACACCTGATAAGTGTTAGCCATTGTTTTTCTTTTATGCCAGGCACGATGCTTGGCCCAGGAGATGCAATGGCGGGCAATGGGTTTCTTCTGGAGCTTCTAGGGAGAGAGATATGTATCAAGGAATGACATGCATGTTGGAGGGGGGCGCGGTGTTCTGAGATCTCAGAGTAGGGTCAGGGGTTAGGAAAGGCTTTTCCCATGGAGATGGCAAGTAAACTGGGTCTAAATTGTGAGTAGGAGTTACTCAAGTGGTGAGCAGTAAGAAATGCTCCAGGCAGAAGGAACTATACATGCAAAGGTCCTGTGTCAGGAGGAAACATAAGAGGAGCTAAAAGAAGGCACTGAGTAGAGAACAAGGGGGCATGTGAGTGAGATGAGGCTGGAGAGGAAGAGAGGTCAAGGCACTGGCCACCATGTCAGGGATTTGAGTCTTTATCCCAAAAGCCATGGGGAGGGGTGCCTGGGTGACTCAGTCAGTCGAGCGTCTGCCTTTGGCTTGGGGCGTGATCTCTGGGTCCTGGGATCAGGCCCTATGTTGGACTTCCTGCTCTACAGGGAGTCTGCTTCTCTCCCTCTCTCTCTCTTCTTCTCTCTACCCCCCCCCCCACTGCTCGTTCTCTCTCTCTCTCTCTCTCTCAAATAAATAAATAAAATCTTTAAAAAACAAAATAAAATAAAAACAATGGGGAGCTATTGAATTCTGGAGAGAGAGAGAGAGAGAGAGAGAGAGAGAGTTCCTACACTTGAAGCAAGGATTATTCATTGAGGGTTAGGGGCCTGAAACCCATAGTGGGTTTTGCTCTTAAGTTTTAGGATAGGTGGACTCAGGGAGTCAGAGGTGAGGCAATGGGGCTCGGCCTAGATCTGCAGCCCAATCTACTCTTAGACTTTGACTATCCCTTGCAGTGTTTTGCACTAAGCATGAACGACATGAGACAGTCTCAGAGAGGTCAAGTGAATTCCCTAAAGCTACACAGCAGGCTGGAGGCAAGGATTCATTTCTCCTCACTCTCCGACTCCTGTTTTTCCACCTGGCTATAGTCAGTGGTCCCGGATGGTGGCTTTTCATCTGGCCACTCAGCTGTCGGCCCCCAGAGGGCAAGGACCGTATGTATCTTGTGTGTGGCTCATCCCAGTGCCTGGCACTTAAGGCTCAGTAAATGGGTCCTGCCCCGAGAAAGCCACTAGCATAGTCTTAAGGAGACCCGTGTTTCATTCTGCCCATTCGCGGGGTCTCATTCACTTCTTATTCCAGTTTGGCTCTCCCCATAGCCAATGTCTGTCATTTTTCTAAGTCAGAGGCCAGTAAATTGCAGCTTGTAGAACAAACCTGGTCTCCCGCCTATTTTTGCAAAGAAAATGTTATTAGCTCACAGCCACACCCATTTATTGCCTATGGACTATGGCTGTTTCCATACCACCACGGAGTATTTGGGACAGATCCACAAAGCTGAGAAGACGCGGTCTCTCTGGCCCTTTATGGAACAAGCTCCTTAATCCTATTCTAGGGAAGGAGTTGCCCTCCGGGGCTTAGTCTATGATGTCGGAGTAGGTTCCTAAACCCCTCCAGAGAATCCTCCAGAGCCAGGCTGAGGAGCATTTGAGGGAATGATGTGACTGGCCCCGTTGCTGGGGCCAAAGGGCCTGAGGAAACCACAGGTGGAAGCTCTGAGAAACACAGGGCTGGGCCGTGGGAGGTGCCGTCCCCCAGACCCCCCGGGAGGGTGGAGACAGCGAGGGTAAATGTCAAGTCACCCGGAAATCTAGGGTGTTTCTCAAAAGAGAGAGCTTAAGCACAGCTTAAAATCTCTGCTCCCTGATCATAAAGCTGACATAGACGTCGTTATATACATTTTTCTATCTAAAAATATAGGGCAGGAAAGCGTATGGGAAAGAGAAGGGGCTGCCCATCCTTGGGCCACCCAGAGATGAGGGCTGGGAGCCTTCCCTTTGATGCCTCCTCTGAGCTGAAAGTATCCTGTTTACACACCTTTACACCTGCTTCTCCACGGACAAGGTGTGAGCACTCTATGGGCCCAGTGTACGTGCGACTTTCACACTCGTATCACACTCCGAGGGGCGGGTTTCCATCAGGATGGGACTCGCCTGTTTTTTTTCCGGTGTTGCTCTCATGTCAAGTATCATCGCTTTGCTCGCTGAAGGCATTTTGGGAGCCCTTCTCTGGGCTCCGCCTGTAGACGTGGAGCCCTCACTGTGAATGCTTGACTCTCACGGGCGTTGTGGTTGTTCTGGTCCTTGCACAGACGGCACAGGACGGAAGGAATCCTCTTACAGTGTTTGCTCCTCGGCAAGGCACAATCAGCTGCTCAGGTCTTACGCTGAAATCACGTACCTGCTCCTGGGTTATGCCCTTCCCTTCCGCAGAGGGCTCGCTGGGTTGCAGAGGAGACTCGCTGCGCGCAGCTACTCAGCCTGGACCATCGGGGGCCAGGGGGTAAGGGAGCTGGCTTTTCCCTTCGGCTGCCTGGACCCAGCTCCACCTCCTACTGTGTGACCTCGAGCAGGGCACAGCCTCGCTTTGAGCCTCAGTTTCCCCAAAGACTGCTCTGAGCATGCTAGGAGCTGATACGACGCACAGCGTCTGGCAGGTGGCAGAGGCCAAGGAAATGTTAGGCACTTGTATTACGAGGCTTTGCCGGGGAGGAAGCCGAGGCTTGAGAGAAGACACTTGCCCAAGGTCACACAGCTTGTAGGAGGCCAATTATTAGCCCCCTGGCTTTGAGTCTTGTCCCCTGTAGGGCTCTGCTCCTGGATGGTTTTCAAAACTCACAGATGGCATAAAGGACCAGGGGCAGGTCTGTGGTACGGTTTCCTTTTCCCCAGGTTGTGCCCACCCCTCCTGAGAAGCAGCTTGCGGCTGCTTCTGGGACAGGGAGGAAGGGATGCATCTGGGGGATGTGGGACTCTGCCTCCGCTTGCGCCGGAACCCCCCCCAGAGCTGCAGGTGGGGTAACAGCCTCAGATGCCACCCCATTCAGAATTTAGCGAGCGACCAGCTCCCCTAGCCCTGTGGCCTGGAAAGGGCTGGTTCCTGCTCTAAGGTGACCAAGTCATTTTGGTTTGCCAAAGACTTGCCCAGTTTTAAGCCTGAAAGTCCTGCATCCCAAGAGCCCCTTCAGTCCCAGGCAGACTGGGAAGATAGATCACCCGCCCTTGTCCTCTGTATCTCTAGGATCTCTCTGTTTTTTTCAGAACTGTGGATCTGGTGGTGGGTTCTGGTTCAGGATGAGACGGGTTGAGGGGCGAGGGGCGGGGACCCAAGGCAGTCCCAGCAGAGAGACTGTCCCGTCACCAATGTACTTGTGGACTCAGGCTAAAACATCCATCTGGAATGCCTATAACCTTGAGAGGGGCCTCCAGCCCTGGCGGGGGACTGTTCAGAGTTTCTCAGTCCCTTCTCCTGAGGGCTGGCTACTTGCAAACCTGCTGGGGGAGCGTGGGAAGTTCTAACATTCCCACCTCCTCTTTTGGGGTCTCAGCGTTCCTGTCGCTATACAGACTAGGGAGTTTTGGGGACGCTCCCAGAATAGAATTCATCTATTTAGTTGTGAGAGAAAGAGAGAGCCCAAGTTGGGCGGAGGGGCAGAGGGAGTGGGAGAGGCAGACTCCCCACTGAGCAGGAAGTCCGAAGCGGAGCTCGATCCCAAGACCCCGAGATCATGAGCCACCTCTGGGAAGATTCTCCCGACAACCCGGTCCCCTGCCCAGCGTGGGGGAGGACCTCTCCCCCCCCTAGTTCACCACAGGGTGACGTTCCCGCGTGTGATCCTGTGTTCCCTGGTTCACCTGCTGGCTTCCCCACCAGATGGGGGAGCTAAGGGAGGACCTGAGCTTGGAACAGCTTGCCTTCTGGACCTCAGAGCACCCGGCCTGACGCACGAGTCAGGCTGGGGAAATAAAATACGCAGGTCTTGGCCCGGTGGAATTTGCCCCCTCAGAGCAGATTCTGCTTGTGGCTAGAAGGACCACCGGAGCCCCTGGAGACGGACCCAGAAAGAATGGCTCCATCATTAGCTGCAAACCTCAGGAAGGTGTGTGTTCCACAGCTTTTCCTACCCGCATTCCCTCCTTGGACAAGAATCTAGAGCCATCCGTATTTGCATCTGGCCACTCCCTTCCTTCCAGGGTGGGGCCCTCCCCACCCCTCCTTGCCACCACTGTGGGGTCAAACCTCTCAACCAGCCCTCCCCAGAAAAGCTTCCATGTGGTTTTCGGCATGATCATGATTACCGGAACCCAAGAGGGCTCAGCAAGTCCCCGTCTCCCACTACCCACCCAGTCTCCATCCACGCGGCCACCAAAGCTGTCACAAACAAGGGGGGTGTGGGCCGTCACGTGACCCCGTCTGAGTAATCACATTCTTGCTTCCTTCTTTCACACAGGCCGTTGAGGGTTGGCGGGGTCCGGGACCACAGCCGGCCGGGGTGCCACAGCGCACTCTTGGCAGTGTGGGCTCCGTCCCTGTCGCTATAGCAGAGAAGCCACTTCTCCTGGGCCCACGAGGCAGCCGTCCCATGCTCTGCTGAGCACGGTAAGTGCCGATTCGCCAACCTGCAGGGAGCGGCTGGTAGGGGCCTGTGGAACCAGCAGGCCCCCCTGAGAGCAGAGGGCAGGCCTGGGGCAAGACCTGAGCTCCAAACCAGAGGCCCCGGGGGTGGGGGGGCCCTCAGGATCAAGGTCATGGCCTTATTCCACTGTCTCTTCTGCATCCTGCTCCCTCCCTCAACTTCCGTCCTACTCTCCCCTTCAGGCTCGCCAGCGGCTGCTGGCTTGAAGAAGGGGGAGGGGTTCCAAATTTGAAAAAATCAGAGAAATCGGGAACATGTCCCTAAAAATCACACTAGCCCTCCTTTCATGAGAGGCACAGGGAGGTGAGAGGATTAGCTCACAGCAGAGCTGGGATCAGATCCAGGCATTTCCAGAGAGGGAGAGAGCAGGTGCAGGCTGTGTCCTGAGGCCTCTTAGGCTACGGGTCCATAATAATATTGTCTCCAAAGTCATGTTCTTCATGCTTTTTATAAAGTTGAGAAGATGACACTGGTCTGTAGCAAATTATGAAAATACTAGAATTAGGATACTAACTAATATTGCTAACAAAAGAGAAAATAGTCATAATTAGAATATTCTTAGTAATTTGTATGTGGGGTGGTTTAGGGGCATAAAGGAGAATGAAAATGGCGGGGGGATGTCTATAGCAGTGACCCCTGACACACACACACACACACACACACACACACACACACCCATAAACGGTGATCAGGGCTCCGGTCGCCTGGAATTCTCTTCCTCCTTCCTGACCCTCTTGTTTTCTTCTTTTCCCATCTCTGACGTCCAGTCCCCCAAGACCAGGCCTCTGGGTGGGCAGGGAGCTCAGGAGGGGACCCTCCTGGCCCCAGACCCCTCGGTGGCTTCCTCCGAGACTTGCCTGGCCACACCCGAAATGGCAAATGCCTCCCTTACCAGGCTTGGCCAGCGGCCAGGGGAGATTGAAGGCCGGATGGCGGAAGGGACTGGGCTGCCAGGCCGAGCGCCTCCTGGGAAGCTCGGCCAGGCAGGAGCAGGGCCTTCCGAGGCGCCAGGGAGTCACCCAGGAATGCTGTGCCTCCCTTTTGCCCATGAGAAAATCAGGGCTTGGAGCGGAGAAGCAGCTGCTCATTGTGGCTGTAGAACCCTCGGGGAGCCCAGGGTGACCCCAGCCATGGTCTCTTGGTCTCCTTTGCTGAGCTTGAGCGAGAGGCCGGTGGTAGATCTTGGGGCTCAGGCTAGAGGGAGATAGGATAGCGTCTGTGTGCTGGTCCATCTGCCTGTCTATTCCGACAGTTCTCCGGGCAATCCGCAGTTGGTAAACTAAAACCAGGTGTGGGTCTCTTGGAATTCATTTGTGCAAAGTATCTCCCCTCCTCTAGGCTAGGCCACCAAATCCGGGGTCCGGAGGGTGAAAGTTGGTTTTGTTCTGTTTTGTTTTGGTGGGGGCAGGGGGCAGAACAAATCTTAGCCATCACCGTGGCTTCTGTTCTTGCAAGGGGCTGTGGGGCAGTTAAGGGGTGTATTTGCGGGGTCACAGTTTCTGGGGATGGGTGGTAATTGGGTAAAAAAGCAGCCGGAAAGGGCTCCTTGATGGGGTCAGGGGCGACGATGAGAAAAGGTCAGGAAGGGCAGGACGGCAAGCCCAGTGCAAGGACACACACGCCGGCTGCCTCCGTCCCATTTGCGAGTCCCCTCCTGCAATGGGCCTTTAATGAGCCCCCAGGAGGCCAGGTCTGTCGGTGCTGGGGCCCCGGGGGAGACTCTGCCCTGCAAATCTTGCAGTCTGGTGGGGCGGTGGGGGGGTGGCCACCATGCCTGTGCCCCGTTGGACAAATGTCACAATGCCGGCTAAGCGCGGGCCTGTCCACTAAGCCCTCTGCGTGGGGCGTGGGCCGCAACACATCTGTGGTTCCTGTGCTCTTGAAGTCTATGGGTCAGTGGGAGTGGAGTGTTCGACAGTAAACAACATTTTAAACGATTTAAACAGTGGGAACGGCTCATCGTGCCCGAGCAATCCAGGTTGGCTTCTTGGAGGAGGCGCCATTTGCTCAGCTCTGGAGAACGGATGGTAGGAGGCTGTGACTGTGAGTTGGATCTGGAGCAAGAACAGCCAGGGGCAAGTTGCTGAGCCCTCTCTTACTGGGTACATGACTCCAGGTGCCAAGTGAGTCTCTGTTTCTTTTTCGCATCTTTCGCGTGCGGTTACTACGTGCTGCTGGGGCCTGGGTGAGTCAGTGATTCATGCATAGCTCTTAGAGCCGTCCCTGGAACATTTTATTCCTGTGATTTGCAAGCCAGGGACGGCCCGGGGCTTGCTGTAGAAACAGTTTTCTAGGGCTCCCTATCGCAGCCCTCTCTGTCTGCCAAGATCAGAGGTCTGTCAAAGCTATTCCGGGGTTGGGGATTTTTTCTGGGCTACGACCCTGAATGCAGAATGCCAGCGACAACCACTGGCCATTATGGAGCACTTACTGTGTGCTAAACACTCAACCTGAACCAGCTCACTTCAACCCACAACCGCCCCACAAAGTGTACATGCTATTGTGGTCCTTGTATTCCAGAGGGGGGACCCGGGGCTCAGAGAGGTGCGTTCAGTTGCCCAAGGTCACACAGCTTGTGCGTGCCAGAGCTGAGCCTTGATCTGGTTTGATCCTGGACCTGATCTCGAGTTGGGCCAGAGCCTGTCTTGGCTGCCAGGACGGAGAACTGCCCGGGGGTTGGCAGGGGGTTGCGGTGGTGGTGGAGGACACCTGGGCCTCAGTTTGACCTACTTGCTGATCTGGAGCCTTCCCTTCTCGGCCTGCTGTTCAACCCACACCCGGAGATGCGCTGTCTTTCGGTCCTAAGCTTCCAAAGTCTTGAGTGCGGGGATTCCCGGGATCCAATATTCTGACTGTGACGTCCCAAGCTTCTTGGAGTTGCCAGGGTGTCTTTCCCAAGCAGCGCCGGGAGGCCGCACACAGCCGGGTCTGGAGCAGGGTGTGGGCCCCCACCCCCGCCCCCACCAGCGGCCTGCCCCTCCACAGCCTGGGTGGGGCCCCGGCAGAGCAACCTGGTTTTAGGGTAAAAGACAAGAAACGGGCCATATCTGACCTACACCGTTAGACAAGCAGGAAGACAGATAGGACGGGCCAGCTCTCTGCCCCTCTCCCAGAGCCCCTCTCCTGTGGTAAGTGATCATTTTCCTGCCTCTGGGGCAGGAAAGTTGTAGGGGGAGGGTTTCACCGCTCTGAGGAATTGCCTCCAGTCTCTGAGCCTTGCTGCCCTCATCTGTATAATGGGAATCGTAGCACCCAGTGCTGGTGCGGAAAGGTCCAGCCTTCTGAAACGCCGTTCTCACTCTACAACAATACATTTATCTTAGCAAATATTAAAGTCAGGATCCTACCTGCCAGACACAGTGCTCTCACTCCGCCCCTCTCCTTGCCACCTGCACAGCCCCCTCAGAGCCCCAGAAACCGCGGGAGCCAGATTTTCTTCCTGCCGAATGGGCGGATGCCTGCCCAGCCGCAGCCTGGCTCGTGGCTGTAGTCCCTGTGGCCCCACTCCCTTGAAGCCTGTGGGGTGGCAGGCACCAGGCCGAGGTGACCAGCCAGCCCAGCTCACTTGGGACCGAGGCAACGGGACAAGGGATAAGGTGGTGAGAGGTTTTGAGTACTAACAGCAGGAACACCCTGGACGAGGTAGTTGCCCCAGGATAGACCTGGGCTGGGAGATAGGGCTTTCCAGGTGTGCCCTGTCTTATCTCTACACACACAGCAGCCTCTGCTCTCATGCAGGACCCCACGGCATCCCTCAGTGCCCCTGGGGGAGGTAGGGAGGCCACCGCGTCCACACCTTCCCTGACTCTGAGCTTTCTCTTTCCTCTGCATCTCTGTCCACAGCCCTGAAGAGAGTCCCCCAGTAAAACACCCCTGCTGGATGCCAGATATCAGGGACCTTCCCTGCAGCTTGCTATCTGATTCTCAGATCCATTCTTTCAAGCCAGGCCGCCCATTTTACAGTTAGGGAAACGGAGGCAGCCTGCTCGGGTCACACAGCTGCTGAGTGGTCTCTCCTCCAAGCTGCTGCATGCTGGGCATGGTGAGGATGGGCATAGGGAGAGGGCAGCCGCCCCTTCCACACCTTCCTCCCTGCCTCTGGGCTGCAGAAAGTCAGGTCCTGACTCATCAAGGTGCCTCCTCAACCCAGGAACCAGGGGGTGGGGCCCTTTGTTTTGGCCTCCACCCTCTCTGCTTCCAGGAAGTGGCTGAGGGCTCTGCCTTCCAGGAACTGAGAACTGCCCTAGCGGGGGTGGTGGGTCTTGGTAATTTTGAAAGACAGATCCTAAAGTTCGCCCTGCCCTCTGCCCCAAGGAAACCAAGGCCAAGATTACCCCCAAGCAGGAACTCCACCCCTGTGCAAAGATGCTCTGCCTCCTAAAGGCGGGTTGGGAGGCAAAGAATATGCATGCGTGTGTGTGTGTGTGTGTGTGTGTGTGTGTGTTTATTAAGTCCCTACTGCAAACCTGGGACTTTGGAGTCCATCATCTTGTTGCATTCCCTTAACAGCTCAATCAGACAGATGCGGAATGGTATCTCCATTTTACAGATGAGAAAACTGAGGCTCAGAAATTCAAGGTCATACAGCTTAGAAGGGACAGCACTGGGATCTGAACATCTTTTTGTCTGACCCCATAATCTGTGTTTTCAATCCTGTGCCCTGCATAGCACCTGGTACATTTGGGGTGGACCTTTCTGGATGAGATGGCCCTCAAGGTTGTCCTCCTCCTCCTCCTCCTCCTTCTTTTTTTAAGATTTCTTTGTTTATTGAGGCAGGAGGGGCAGAGGGAGAAGGGGAGAGAGAATCTCAAGCAGACTCCATGCTGAACACTGAGCTGACTGGGAGCTTTATCCCATGCCCGTGAGATCATGATCTGAGCCAAAATCAAGAGTCGGATGCTTAACTGACTGAGCCACCCAGGCGCCCCAAGGTCCTTCTTATTCTTACTCTGCCTTCCTTCTCTCAGCTGGGTCCCCAACCCCAGCCACAGAAACTGAAACAGCAAGCTAAGGTCTCTTCCAAGCCTTTGCTCCTTCTTCCCCCCTCAGCTAGGTCATGTTTCTCCACAGAGCCTTCCTGAATCTTCCCTGGGCTCCAGTCTGATCTCCGCCACTTGCCAGCTGTGTGCCTTTGGGTAAGTTGCTTTACTTGTCTGAGCCTTATCCCTCCTTCGTAAAATGAAGACAGTTGTGAAGGCCTGATGTGTCTGGTGCCAGTATCATAAAGTTTGGTTTGAGGAATTATTTTAAGATATGATCAGACTGACATTTTAGAAACCAGCATCAACAGGTGAGGGAGGTCAGATTGAGCCTGGAAGCTAAGGGGCCTATGAGGAAGCCACAGTCACTCAAGGCAGGAGGAGCAACTGGTCTCTGCTCTAAGTTATGTGAAGTACAAGGGAAAGTACTGGAAATGATCCAGGCTCTGCCCCAGACACATGCTTGGGATTGTGCCCTGCTGAGGGTATTATGTCCAAGAAAACCAAGAAGAATCCTGGCCCAGAACACAGCTACCACTCCCCTCAGGATCTTCAAGTGCATGATTCTGAAGCCTGCAAATAACCCGCCAGGAGCAGGGGAGCATAAGAGGAGGGAGAGCCATCAAGAAAGCACAGGTGTTCACAATGCCAGGAAGAAAGACCAAGGAGAGGGTCGAAAGGAGAGGCCCTGTCCCTTCTGGCTGCTGGTCAGGGGGCGGAAGGGTCACAGGAGAATGGGAAAGTGAGGTGACTGTCAGCTCCCAGAGGGCAGGACTGTTCTGAAGGGATGGGAGTTTTCCCCCTGGCCCCAGATGGGACAGGTGATGGCTCTGGGCCCTCACAGACTTATAGGAGGGGCTTGCTGATAGAGCCAAAGTGGCCGCCCTTTGCCAGAGCTTGCGATGGGAACGAAGTGCTAAGGGCTTCATTCGCAGGCATTGCCCGTTTCGACCTCACAATCAACTAGGAGGTAGGTACTGTCATCCCGGTTGTGGAAGTGAGGACAAAACCAAGCCGAGCCACCCAGAGAGGATGGGAGAAACAGGATCTGAGGATCGGGCCAGCGCTGTGTAGGGCGGGAGCCAAGACGAAGGAAAGTAGGAGAGAGGGACGTGGAGAGACGGGCCAGGAGCAGACTCCAAAAGGCCCCAAAGGCCCCCACAAGCAGCTTGATCCTGCTGACCTGTGGTCTCCAGGCTCTCTGGCTCATGGACCCCGTCAGCGGGCAGTATGGGAACAGTGACCTATGGACCGTAAGCAGCCACTGCTGGACTCATGATAGATGATGAACGTGTGCAAAACTAGAAACCACAAAGGGGTGACATAAGTGTCTAACTAGAAGCTCTGAGACTTTCTTTCTACAGCCCAGTGCACTGTCTTGCCCGGTTTTGAAGTTTTAATCACCAAGGGTAGGGAGGCAAATAAAATTTCGAGGCACCATATAAGGAGAGTTGCAGGACCCTCTGGCCGGCTCAATGCATGTCGCGAAGTAATGATAGTTCTCTCTGCTGGGGAGCCACCGTGTACAGGCATGCGCTGGGTCACGAAGGTGCTCGATGCTAGGTGCCTGCCCCATCAGACACACTCCGGGCTGCGGCTGTCCCCAGTCGCAGTAGAGAGGGCTTGGCAAGCCCGAGAGGAGGCCGTCCTGATGTCCCTCTGTCCATTCTCCCCCCAGGTGCCATGTCTCTGCACGTCCTTCTGCTTCTGATTTTGCTGGGCCCTGACAGCAGCCTCCAGGTGTGGGGGCCGGGGAAGAACGGGACCCGGGAGGCCCCCGACACCCTGTTCACCCACAGCCAGAGACAAGTGAATGAGGACCAAGAAGAGGACTCGTATGACTACATTACAGAAGGCACAGACCTTCCAGAAACGCTCACAACTAGCCCTGGGTCTTTGGCCCTGACCCAGAAGCTTCTGTCGGAGTTGGCAACCTTGGGGCATGGAAATCCTCAGCCAGACAGTCTGCAGGTGGCCACCGGGGACTGGGCTGGCCTGGACGCAGGAGGGGCGACCCTGGGGAATCTGAGCATGGACGTGACCACGCAGGCGATTTCTGTCACACTGGACCCGCTGACCAAAGAACCGGCCACCACGTTACCTCCCATCATAGGGGCTCCATCCACAGAGGGGGCTCCATCCACAGAGCCGGCAGCCACAGAGGCAGTGACCACACAACTTCCGGCCACAGGGGCCCCGTCCATGGAGTCTACTGTCATGGAGACCCTGTCCACGGGGCCAGAAGCCACGGACGCCCTGTCCACGGAGCCCACTACCACAGAGGCCCTGTCCACAGATCCAGGCACCACAAAGGTCCCGTCCACGGAACCTGCTACCATGGGGCGCCTAACCACAGTCCCTCTTGTGACGTCTGGTCCTCAAAACAGCACCACTATGGCAGCGGGCAACTCGTCTGCTGTCTTCACCAAACAATGGAAAAACAGGCACCATCTCTCCCCACAGAGCACCGTGGCCCCCATCCCCACGGGGGCCCCAGACCACATCCCCGTGAAGCAATGCCTGCTGGCCATCCTCATCCTGGCCCTGGTAGCCACGACCTTCCTCGTGTGCACCGTGGTGCTGGCCGTCCGCCTCTCCCGCAAGAACCACACATACCCCGTGCGCAATTATTCCCCCACCGAGATGGTCTGCATCTCATCCCTGCTGCCTGACAGGGGCGAGGTGCCCCCTGCCACAGCCAATGGCGGCCTGCCCAATGCCAAGAGCCGGGGCCTAAAGGCGGAGCCCGGGGAGGGCCAAGATGGGGACGATCTCACCTTGCAGAGCTTCCTCCCTTAACTCCTCTGTTTGTCCACCTGAGTAGGACCCTGGCCCCCACTGCCTCCAGGGCCCGCCGGGCCTCCACTGCGCTCCCAGGCTCTGTTGCACAGATCTGGGTTTCCTTGGGGCCCCCCGGGGATGGGGCTCTTTAGGACAGGGTTGCCCCACAGGCTGAGGGGCTGAGCTCCTGTAGCCAAAGCAGGACTGGTGAGTGAGGCACCTTGGCCTCCCTCCTCCAGTGCAGGCGGGGGAGGTCCCTCCACCTCCCCGAACTCCCACCACTGAGCTCTCATCCCCAGGCGCCCAGGGAAGACCCAGAGTCTTCTGGTTGCTGTGGTCACCATACAGGAATGGGACATTTTGGGGAGGAGTGCGGGGTTCCTGGGGCCATTCGTGGTCACCCCCGCCCTTGGGGGCAGCTTGGCTTCTCTTGGGCATCTCCTCAGGGAGCCCGGGGTGAGATCCTGGCCTGTGAGGTCTGGAGCATACTTGGAGAGCCTTCTTTGGGGCGGTGTGGACCAACGAGCTTCCTTCTGGGGACAGAGTAACCCCGTTCCTGTCCTCTCTCGTCTGCCCCTTTGCCTACGTTTTAGGGAGGGCTCGGTCTTGTTCAATGAAATATCCCACTCCCCGGCCCAGGGCCTGGTACAGCGCAGGCCTTTAATAAATATTTGATGAACAAATGATGGCTGAATGTTTCAGGGTATCAGGGTGCCTCCTTCCGGTGGGGAGTTGGTCCTTTGCTGTCCACCCCAGCCCTCCAGGGAGCCCCCTGACTTCAGCGTTGCCTCTCGGACACGGCGAGCATTTTGGTACATCCTTGGGCAGCGGGGGAAAGTTTTAGGGAGGCTGGTCCCTGAATCCACTTTATTCAACTCCCCCCATGCCCTAGTTCCGCCCTACAGAATTTGGATCCCCCCCCCCCCGCCCGTCCCAAATCTCAGACAAATGTCAAGGCCATCCTTCCTGGAAACCCGCCCTGACCTCTGCCTTCTACAGCTGGTGTGTCCCCCATTTAACATCCACTCTCACAGGGCTGAGCACAGCTGCAGCCTAAAAGGTTTCTGTACAAAGTCTGGGGCCGGCAAACCTTACACGGCCAAGCCAAAAATATTTTATGTTTTGCAGACCATGTGGTCTCAGCTGCAACTTCTCATCCCCGTCCTTGGGTCTACTCACCCTTTGGAAGTGATAAGAAAGCGATCGGGGACTCGACGTCATGGAGCTGGGGACCCAGAGGCCGAAGGACGTGGGGGACATCTGAGTAGTGTCACCTGGTCCTTCTGGGCAGGGAGCAGGTCCCCGCGTTCCCCCCTCCGCTGGAGGACACTGCAGCCCCAGAGCCCCTTTGGCGTCTTTCGCCCTGGCTCGGGACTGAAGTGGGTGTTGGGGTTGACAGGTGCTCGAAGCAGCCACCAGAGGGCGCCCACCACCAGCCCTTGGAGCCTCTGAGAGCCCGGAGCTTCCCAGTGTTGGAGGAGCAAGGATTGCCAGAAAGAGGGACCGGCTGCACACCCAGAACAATGGGCTCCTGGGGTGAATTTGTGCCCAAGCGACGATCTGTGGTGCTTGCCAACGTCCTTGGTGTAAATACTCCCATGGCTGATTTTGAGCCACCAACGATGCATAAAATAAGTGATACAACAATACACATCATCTCAAGAACATACATAAAAGCAGAATGTAGTAAAATAATTAGGAAGTGATGAGTGTTGAGTATAGGAGGTTTTCTATAATTTACCTTATGAAACAATTGGCTTACAAAATTCTGAAAAGTCCAACAGTTGGCTCGGAGATGGCTATAGGCTGTCTCCCGCACACCCCTGTGCCCCCCTCCTGCCCCGGCCCCCTCTCAACCTTGAACTTCACTGCCCGAGTCACCCGTTCTTCCATTCGGCACATATATTCTGAGCACGAACTTCAGCAACATTGCCACAAGTCCCCTCAAACAGCCTGGGAAGAATACGAGGACTCGTATTCTCCTCATTTTACAGAAGAAGAAACTGAGGCAAAGTCACCTGTCTCCGATCACACATAGGATCTGGGACTGGAACCCAAGCCTGAATCAGAAAACCCTATTCCTACCACAAGGCCATGCTGTCCTTGAGGTCGCAGCAGGGTTCTGGGGGAATGCTGTGTCCCAGACTCTCCCCACTGCTGACCTGTCCTGCCATCCGGAAGTCCCCGTCAGTCACCCTCGCAGTTCCTGGTGGCTGAGGGAAGGCACTGGTTCTTAGGAAGGTGACAGGGTCGAGAGCAGGATGCAGTAATGCTGGGATCCAGGACAAAGAGACATGGCGGGGCTGGGGGGGGCGCGGGGGGAGCGAGCACGTCCTGGACATTTAGTGCATGTCCAGCTCCATGCCGAACACTTTGGCTGCATGATCTACCCCAGCCTCCTGGGGTGGGAATATCATTATGATCCCATTTTACTGCTAGGGAAACTGAGGCTCAGGAGGCTGGATCGCTTGCGCTAGCAGGTTGCATTGCTAAGAAAGCAGATTCTGCTGACTTCAGCTCTGGCGGCAGGGAAGGAAGGAGGGTAGACGGAAGTCAGGAAATGGGGGCGGGAGAGGGGGACGCATCCTAAGTTTACTCTAGGTCTCTTGTGTCTTCCGGGCTGGGATTGTCAGCCCTGTGGTCGTTCTTCTGGCAGCCGATCTGGGCAGGGGCTCCTCAAGCTTGCCCTCTATTTCCTGCCCCATCCGCCGTGCAGCCAGGCCACGTAACTCAGATATCACGCTGTGTCCACCCTGTACCAGGCACCAGGCTCGGTCCCGGGGATGCCACGTGGGGCTTCTGGCCTGGAGGGAGAGCGAGAGGTTCAGCAGAGCCTCACCTAGAAAAACAGAAGATCGTGGCTGGGCCCCGAGCCCGAAAGGAGGGGTGCTGGGGGGTGTGAGCATGTGCAATGTGGCCGGAGCTTGGGGTGGGGGGCTGGGGAGGGGTCAGGACAATGTTTGAGGCCGGACGGGGCAGAATCGTTGAGGGTAGGTGTAGAGAGGAGAATGTTCCCGGTACTGAGGACAGTGTAGAGAACAGGGTGGGGGTGTTGGGAGAATGGTCGAAGCTGGGGCGGCGGAAGGAGCCAGAGTGGCAGCCGGAGGGGTAGGCAGGGCTGTGTGAGGGTAAGAGGGCCTGAGCCAGCATGGGGGGTGCAAGAGGTGGGGAATCGAGAGCTAACTGGGAAGCAGGAAGGGTAGGAGCTGGCGATGCATTGGCAGGGCGAACGAAGACAGAAGGGAATAGAAATCTCAAGTGTCCTACGTGAGTGTCATCAGGGGAAGGAGCAGGTTGGCTGGGGGGATGGGCTTCGGCCCCGAAGAGTCTCCAGGCTCTGGTCAGTCTCCAGGCGGAAGCATCAAGAAAAGATGCTCACCATCGTCAGCCATCAGGGGAATGCAAATGACAGCCCACTGTGAGATGTCCCCTCGCGCCTCCGGAAGGACTACCATTCGAGGCCCACAGGACCACATGCTGATGGGGACGCAGAGAAGCCAGAACACTCCCACGTTGCTGGTGGGAGTGCAGCAGGGCACGGCCACGCTGGAAACCAGCGCGGCGGTTTCTTATCAAGTTAGACGTGTGTTCACCATATTGCATATCGGCACCAAGGTGCATATCCAGGCAACTTCGTAACCCCTGCCCTAGGTACTTCTGCAAAAGAATGAAGATGTGTGTCCCCACAGAGACCTGTATGCAATGTTTATGGCAGCTTTATTCACAGTAGCCCCAAAGCGGGAGACAGTCCAAAGATCCACATCTGGTGAATGGATGCATGAACAATGGACACTACTCGGGATAAAAAGGAGCGAGCGGTTGATACATGCGCCGATGGGGACGAATCTCAAACCCACGCTGAGTTAAAAGAGGCCAGATACAAAGAGCTATTTGTATACTATGTGGCTTCCATGATAAAAAGTCCAAGAATGGGCAAAGGCAATCTAGAGTGGTAGAAATCAGCTCAGTGGTCACCCTTTTGGGCGACCATTTAGGAGGGGCTGGAAGGAGGCTTGTAGGGTGATGGGGACACGCTGGATCCTGGTCTGGGAGCCGGTCACACGGGGTCATCCTTTACGGAAGCTCACCCAAGTCTTCCCGTCCGGCTGGTGCGTTTCACTGGGTGGGAGGTGCACTGCAGCACAAGCGAAAGAAGAGGCAGGCGGGCGGCGGGCTCATGAACCTGGGCGCGCCTGCGGGTCTGCCTGGGTGCCGGAGCGTGCGCCATGCGGGAGGGCTTGGACTCCGCCCCAGGGAGGCCGGAAGAGGCCACGGCTCCCGGGGTCACCCCACCCATGCCCTGCCTAGATGCAACCCTCCTTTCCTTCAGTGGCTCCTCCCGTGCTCAGACACCATCAATGACTCCCCGGTGCCCGAGGACAGAAGATGTTTCCGATCTTGTCACTGGCTGGCCATTGACTGAATGTTTCATGGTCTGGACAGACTGACGTCGTCAGTCCTCGCTCCCCCTCACGCATGCTTCCTGCTTCTGATCCAGCTCCCGAAGGCCCCCCTGGCACTTTCTGAGCTCACAGTTGATCCAGCCGTGCCTCAGGGCTCCCAGTTTGCTTGTCCCTCCTCTTCCTGGTTCTTTGCCCCGCGCCCTGGGCACAGACACCAGCCTGACTGGCCAAAAGGTAACTCTAGGTTGTTCTCCTCCCCTCCCAGCCTCCGTCTGTCCGTCTGTAAAATGGGTGTCCGCGTGTCTGCCCATGCCCCTGAGTGGCCACTGTTCGCTCACCTGTCCCTCCCGCTCAGCTGGGAGCCGTGCCACGCAGGGTCCTGCGGGTCTGCCATGCCCTAGAAGGTTCAGGAAGGAGACAGAAGTCAAGATGGTGCGCTCAGTCCGGGCTTCGCCACATAGCCTCTCTGAGCCTCCGAGTTCTCATCTGACACAGGCACGGTCAAGTGTGATAAGGGCACCGTTAACCTTCCCCGTGGCGGGAGAAGGAACGGCAGCCGCTCACTCCCAAGTGCCAACCGTGAGTTTACTCTGCGCTGGATTTGTTGTCTGTGTTTCCTCATTTCATCCTCAGCCTGTGAGGTAGGTCCTATCTGTAAACCCCGTTTTACAGATGAACAAACTGAGGTTCAGAGAGGTTCTCTGACTTGCCCGAGGCCACACAGCTTGAAAAGATCACAGATCTGGGATTAAACCCTTAGACTTGCTTGGGAGGGCAAGAAGCTGGCTCCTTGAGGAAAGGCTGGGAAATTCCCCCAAATCCCCAGAGCTCAAAGCCACGCCCTTGACCTGAGCTCCCCTTGGCCACAGAACAGAGTCCACCCCAGAGGCCGGCCCACCGTGGAGGGCGGGAGGTGCTGGGAAGCAGCTGCTGGGTGCCCGGCCTTGGTGCCCTGCTGTGCCAGGGGCTGCAAAGGGGCGGTGGAACCTGAAGCCTGGGGGCAGGAATGGGATCGTCCAGAAGAGTGTGGTCCTTTTCCAACATGGCCCTGCTTAGTAATGGCCAGGATGCTCTCGGCCCCCACGGGGGGCGGGGGCATAACAGAATGACACACGGCTCCTGCCCAACGACCTTTCCCAATGCATCTCCCCGTGGGTAGCTCGGCTGCACCCCAAGGCAGTTCACAAAAGTCCAAACTGCTGTGCGCAAGGCGGTGCGTGGATTCAGGGTCCAAACGTGGTCGGCCATGAGGACAGGCGTGCTCCTCAGGCGGCGCTGCCCACCGCCACCTGGCCGTCAGCCTGGGCCTTGGGCTCCTGCGCTCTCTGCACACAGCCCCTTTCCCCGCCCGGGATGCAGCGTGCTGGCGGGCAGGGGTCGCAACTCGGCCTCTAGCACGACCCTGGCACGAAGCAAGTGGCAGGGCAGCATTCGTGGAATGTTCCAACAGCTGGGCATCGGCATGAAAGTGTTTTCGAAGGACAGCAGGGAAAAGTGTCTGTGATGTAATGTCACGTGGACTTGGAGCCTCCGTCTCCTCCTCTGGGAAATGGGATAATTACAGTATCGCCCCGTGGGGGTGTCAGGAGGCTGAGTGAGACAAGGCTGGAGGGGAGGAAGTGCTCGATAAATCACAGCTAGTAGGATTCGCGAGGGTGGAAGGAAGACTAGAAGGAGGTGTACCAAGTCGTCGAGAGGGGAGCCGCCCGGCGTGCGATGATAGGTGAACCTTCCTTGCTTCTTTCAGATTTTTCTGTGTCTTCTTCGTATTTCTCAACGAATGGCATAAAACCATAGGTGCTGGGGACTCCGGGGGTCCCAGCTTCCCCCCGCTGGTGAGTAAACCATCATCGACTTACTGCTGCCTACACAGGAAGGTCTGAGCCCGCAGTCCTCATCTGGGGGCAACTTTGCCCTCCCCGGGGACACTGGCCGTGTCCGTGGATACTGGGGTTGTGCTCCTGGCATCGAACACGTGGCCAGGGCGGCCGCTTCCCCCTCCCACCCACAGCACCCAGGACAGCGCCTCAAAGCAAAGAAGTGCCTGGTCCAAAAGGCCAGTAGTGCTGAGGTGGACACACCCTGCTGTCCCCGCTGGGCAGGGGACAGACCCACTTCCCAGAGGCTTCTGGAAACCCAGAGGGGCTTCTGAGTGCCAGCAACCTTGAGTAGCCTCCTGGGGGCCCGAGGGCTGGAGCTATAGCCGTCCCCACTCTTGCCACCAATAAGCCTGCAGAGCAGCTTCCCCACGCCTGAGGTCGGCGGAGTGAGAAGGCCGTCACTGAGCCTTGTGGCGGGATGGGCTCAGGGCTGCCTTTCCCAGGAAAGGAGGGAGAAATGGGCCTCCGGACAGGAGACCGGAGTGCCAGAGTGGCACAGACACAGACCCCTTCCCAAGGCACATGGACCCTGCCGGGGAAGCCATGTGCATGTGGCTTCGTGGGAGGGAAGGGAGGAAGGGAACCACCCTCCCCTCCAGCCTCAGCGCCGGTTCCGTGCTGCCCCCTGCTCCTGAGACCCCATTGTCCAGCTGCTGGGTCCCCCAGGAGGGAGAGGCTTCGTATGATTTCCTGCAGAGTTTTGGCAGTGTAGGGCAATATTCTCCCTCTCACCGTGCTCTGGCCCCATGAGCCTTCTTGCTCTTTCTTCTTCACGTGCTCTTGCCTCAGGACCTTTGCACTTGCTGTTTCCTCTACCTGATGTTCTCTTCCCAGAAGTCTGCACAGCTGGCACTGTCTTTCCTTCTGGTCTCAGCTTGATGTTACCTCTTCAGAGAGGCCTTCTCTGCAGCCTTGTGTCCATAGATCTTCGTTCCAACAGCCCCCTTTCCCCTTCAAGGCGCTGATGACTGTCTGCAGGAGTGTTGAGATACTGATTTTTGCCGTGCAAGGGCGAGGGCCCCCGTCCCTCACATTCACTCTCTTCTCATCACTGCCCAGCGCCTGGAACACAGTAGAAGTTCAGGGCACATTTACTGAACGAACACACAAGCGAGGGAGGTTTTGTGAGGGCGTGGGGAGGGAGACAAAGCAATGGGACTGACAAAAATGTAAGCACCAGGGGCGGAGAGCAAGGGAGTCTTCGGTGTAAGGCTTGGAGTTCGGCAGTCCTGGCTGGAATCGTGGTTGCACTGCTTACCAGTTGCAGGATGGTGGGCAGCTCTCCAACCTCTGGGGCCTCACGTTCCACACCTGTGAAATGGGGAGAGCATCCTTGCTAACCCTAAGGCCAAGGGAGGTGACCACACATGTGACTGGTGCACTGTCAGTGCCCAGTTACGGCCCATCCGGGGAGAGATGGGCCCTGGCTTCGGGGAAGACTAGGACCATTGAGGCGCACCATGGAGGCCTCCCCGGCCCCCTATACCTCGAAGCCCTGCCCCTGTGGTCTGGGGAGCAAACCCCCGCCCTGCTGAGCTCTCTGTCGTTTGGCCTAAAATTAGCTCACAAATTCCTTGGCTGCCTGGCCAGGGCTTCCAACCGACAATTCAAACCAGATGTTTCCAGCTGCCGGGGCCCATCCTCCCTGGCCAGCGCCCGCGTGTGCCCCTGCTCAGGGAGGTCTGACTTAACCCCCGGCGAGAGCGGCCCGCTGCCTGCGCCCGAGAGCCTCGGCTGCATGGTGGGTGCAGAGGGGAGGAGGGGCGCCTCAGGCCTGCACGCACACCCCTCCAAGGATGGGAGTGCCCCATGCCGACTGGCCTGCTGGTGGGCGGGGGTGGAGGCGCGGGGCTCATTGCTCTGCCCCCTTCCACCAGTAGCCTTATGGAGCGCCTGCTGTATGCCAGGCTTCTGTGTTCGCCGCTGTCCAGATGGTGTGATTCACGCTCTCCGTCCCTCGTGTCATTTGGTTGCTGTTATTATTATTACTAACATCTTTATTTAGTGCCCGGTGCCAAGGCTCATTGATTTTTCCTAATAATCCCTGGGATACGGGTTTTTTAAAAAAATTATTATAACTCCCATTTTACAGATGAGGAAACTGAGGTCCAGAGGGGTTAAGTAACCTACCCCAGGTCACCCAGCTTCAAAGCCACAGAACCCAGAGGTCCCTGAAGGGCAGGTGGTCTTGGGTGTTCCTCCTTGCTGTCACCCCCGTGTGACCCTTTCCCACGTGGCGGGCGGATCTGGATGTTGGGGAAGGACCCTCTCGGTGACGATGCCCCTGGCTGCAGAAGATGGACTCATGGCAGCTGCCAGGAGGAGGTGGCCCAGCGAGAGCCCCCACCAGCCAAGTTTCCGGCCCCCGCTGAGTCAGAAGCTGGTGGTCAGGGCTGAAGGAGCCGTGGGGAGGGCTGGGGATCTGGGTGGCATTTGTGGGGACCTCGTACGGACCCCTTCGCCTCCCCAGAGATGAGACCTAGAACCACCTCTTAGAGTCCTTGAGTGTGTGTGAGGGCAGGGGTTAAGAGGGGAAGGGCTTGAAGCAAGGAGAGAAGAGGTGGAGGGTTTTGCACGCATAGGGACCCATGGTAGGCCGTCTTCATCTACAGTAAAAGCCCAACCCCCCTGCCGATGCCTGAAGAGGCCCTATGTGATCTGGCCCTGGTGCCTCACTTCTCCCACTGACCTCACTTCTCCCACTGTCCCCTCACTCACTCTGTTCTGGCCACACCAGACACTTTTCCTTTCCCACTCCTTGAAAATGCCAAGCACACCCTACCTCAGGACCTTTGCACTCGCTTTTCCCGCCACCTGGAATGCTCTTCCTCTGATCATCTCTGGCTCAGTCTCTCTTACCCTCAGGGCTTTGCCAGAATGTCACCCTTTCCCTGACTTTTCTCCCGGCCAGACCATATAGACATTACTAAGTTACCACTTTCATTGTCTTCCTTGTCCCACCAGAATGTCAGCTCCATGAAGACAGGGATTTTTATCTGCCTTGTTCTCTACTGTAGCCCTAGGGCTTGGGAAATGTCTGGCATGTAGTATGTGCTCAGTATATATTGGGGGGGGGGGAGGAAGGAGGGGGAAAAAGAGAGAGAAGGAAGATGGGACAGAAGGTCCTAGTGTACAGTAAGGGGGCAGAAAGAAAGCAGGAGAAATATGGGGTGATGAACTGATGTTTGGATGGCTTAGGATCCCCTGAAATTCAGCCCCAAGCCTCCCCACTTCTCCCTCTCAGCCAGCATCCTTTTGCTCAAAGTTAGGCAGGGCCCCCCATTTCCAACAGTGCTGCAAAGGAATTCAGAAGCATCTTCTCGATTCCTTTCCGTGATGGCTGGTGTAGCAGTGGGGCGGGGACGGGGGGACTCCTGGGGAGCGACCTGCAGGAGGGCACCCAGTGGGTAGTCAGCGGAAGGGGACAGCGAGGCCAGTTGGCAGCCCGTGTTTACATTCCTGCCCGCGGAAACGGCTTCCCTGCGGGGCTAACGAAGCTCTCCTTGCCCCTCACACCGCGTGGGGAAATGTAAATGTTTACAAGGCCGTCTACAGCTGGCCCGACCACTGGCCACCGCGGCCCCAGGAAGCCAGAGATCCGACAATCTCCCCTTGCCCCCCTCAAAAAAAGAGAGGGATGCAGAGGTCTTTTTTTTTTTTTTTTTTTAAGAAAACTTCTAATTGAGTCAAAACCTACATCAACTACACACAGCTGAAGCATGCACCTTGATTTTTCCATACGCACCCACGTAACCACCACCCGGGGCTGGATACTGCACATTTCCAGCCCCAGGAGGTCCCTTTGTGCCCCTCCCCAGCCGATAGCCCCCCAAGGGTAACGGCTCCTCTGACTTCTGCTACCATAGCTGAGTTTTGCGTTTGTTCCAGAAGGTCATGTAAATGGCATCACCGAGAGTGTGTTCTTTTGGGTCCAGGTCTTTCGCTTGGTGTGTTTATGGCACTTCTCCAAGCTGTCGGTCTCCCGCCTCTTCCCTTCCTTGCTGAGAAGTGCTCACCTGTATGGACGTCCCGCAGTCGAAGCATCCGTTTTTCTCTTGGTGGACATTGGGGTTCTTCCAGATTTTTTGCTCTTAGGGATTAAAGCAATTACGGACATTTTTGTCTTTATGTGGATGTGTGTTTTTATTTCTCCTGGGTAGATACCTACAAAAGAGATTGCTGGACCATCCGGGAAGTGGACAGCTAACTTCATAGAAATTGCCAGACTGTTTTCCAAAGAGGCTGTGCTATTCTTCTCCCCCATCCATAGCGGGTGAGTGTCTGGTCGTTTGCTGGGGGTGGGCAAACAAGGAAAAACAAGCAGAAAATTTACTCAGAATCGCTGAATGACAGACCTTGGAGGAGCCTCCCCTGACCCTTCCTGATTCAGGAAGGGAAACTGGGGCTCAGTCACATAGTGTGGGAGGAGCAGAGCTGGGAGCTACTGCTGGTGCCCCCGTTTCCAAGCTCTAACTACTCCCTAATCTTATCAGGTCAGCGCCCAGTCTTGGGTGCTTGGGAAAAGGCTTGGGAAAGCCAAGCCCTTTCCCGCCACAGGGCCTTTGCACTTGCTGTTCCCTTGGCCTGGGGAGCTCTTCCTCCTGCTCCTCGAGTGCCTAGTTTCTCTTTAACCTGCAGGTCTCAGTTCAGAAACCTCTTCAGAGAGGCTGACCACAGTTGCTAAAAGAGCTGCCCAGGCCCCTGCCCCCACCTGCTTCTAAGCTACTCCATATCCTTTCTGTGTCCTCGGTAGCGTTCCGCAGTGTTGCGCTATCTTCCTGATTTGCCAGTTGACCTGGGTCTCATCTGTACCCCCTGCTAGGAGTTCCCTGAGGAAGGGGCCTGGTGTGTCTTGTCCCCATGCAGGAGTTGGTGCAGAGAAAAATAATGTCAGTGTCTCCCCTCCCTGGGCCTCAGTTTCCCCATTGGTAAAACCATTCAGCCAGTGGATGGCATTTTTTGCACACCGGCTGGGTCCAGGAACTGGGACTGGGGACCGCTTAACAGAAAAGGCCCCGGTCCTGGACACGAGAAGCTGACTGTGTCGAGTCCTATGTCCATAGGGTCATGACGGCCCAGTGAGCTCAGTGCTCTGGGGGCGGGGGGGAGCCTAGTGGTGCGGGCACATGGAGGAGGCAGCTGATCTCCCTCTCCAGAGGATGGGGTCTGGGAGGGCTTCCTGGAGGTGGTGATGATTGAGCTATAAGATACGCAGGGGTGTGGTCAGGCAAGGGAGGCATGCAGGACAACGTGTCACGGCTCTTTGCGCCTGGCACAGGTCCTGGCATGCGTAGGTGCTCAGTAAATAGCTGGGGAGTGAGCGAACCTCTCTAGGTTACAGGTGGGGAAACTGAGGCCCAGAGAAGTTTCCTGGCACACCGACAGCTCTGGCCTACCCAGATGATGCCCATTCTGCTTCCTTGGAGCACCCCACCCCCCCGGAGGCCACGCCATGGGTGTCCCTCCGAAGGCCAGGACTTTGCTGTGATGGGGCCACAGCCCAGGCCTCTCCAGCCACATGAAAGCCTTCAGATATTTTTGCCGGGAGGGCAGGCCCCAGTGGCCTGAGGACTGGGTAATTAGAGGTAGCTCTGAACCCACCAGAGGCTGGAGCTGGGGGCTGTGGTGGGCCAGGCCGCCCTGGGCTCCACTGGGGAGGACTTTGGCAGAGACTTGGGGTGTGGGGAGTTTCCCTCCCCTTCTCTGTCTCCTCGGCCATGGCTGTTCAGTTGGGTGGGGGCACAGTTGTTAATTGCACGGTGGGCACAGGGTGAGGTCTCTGAATTGCTTCAAGGCTGGGATTATAGGTTGCAAACCAGTGGCCTGGCCCATTCTGTGCCACAGGCCTGCCCGCGCCCCTTGGAGCCATGGCGCCATGGGCCACAGGGACCATCTGGCCTGGGTCCCACAGCAGGTCCCAGGACTGGAGAGTGTAGAACATGAGGCCCTCAGATAGAAGAGTGACAGGAGCAAACTCTCAGGGCATGAGGTTGTCAAAACCTGGGAATGCAAGAGGGGAGGTCAGAGTGGCTATGCGCATATCACTAAGCATTTATTGAGCACCCACTGTATGCCAGGCACTGTCCTAGATTATGGACATTATGGCAGCGCACAAAACAGACCCCGCAGACCTGGCTCATCTACTCTTAATGGATAATAACCTTCAGGAACTGTTCTGAAGGTGCTGGGTGCCATCGACCTCAGGGTCTTTGCACATGCTCTTCTCACTGCTGGGAATCCTTTTGCACCCTTGCCTTCCTACATACCTCCTCCTCGTCTTCATGAGCAGCTCTACCGTTACCTCCTCAGGGAGGATCCCATGAGCTCTGGGACCAGAGTAGCCGTCTACAGTGCCAGAACTGCGCCATCCCAGCTCTTAGCGCGGTGTGCAGTTAGATATTCATTTGTTTGTTTGCTTGTTTGCTTCAGGTCTCCCCTTGACTCTGTGAGCTCTGTGCCCGTGTTTGCTCGTCACTGTCTCCCAGAGCTTGACCCTGGCTGGGGATAAAGTAACTGTCAGGAGAAATTTGTAGAACGGAGGAAGGGCAGAATGCTAGAGTAGAACCTCGGAACCTCGGTGTTGGCAGGCTTGTGGTAGACACCGAGTCCAAGCCCACCTTCAGCTGCAGCCCGGAGAGGGGCAGGGATCTGTCCGGCCCCCCACAGTTGATGCATGAACTGAGCCGAGAGCGCAGGGGTCCTTTTTTCTCCTGGGGGGGGGGGCTGACATTTTTGCTGTGCTCACACCGAGGGTTGGGACATTTGGCTTCAGGAGACACATGCATGTGCACGTGTGTGTGTATGCGCGTTGACGTGGTCTCATAGGTCTGAGAGCACAGGGGCCCTACTGTGGGGAACGGGCCCCTTGGCGGTGGGAGGGTCCCTGGCCTGGCAGTTTCATTTCCAGGCAAGACGCAGGGGCTGGTGAAGAAGAAAGGGCTCTGGGTTCCCACATGCGGTTGGATCCCGGCGAGGTCACGCTGCCGTGAACCTCAGTCTGCACATCCGTCCAATGGGCTTTTCCACCTTTCCCCAAGCATTCATGGAGGGGAAGAAAACTGCACTTTAGAGGGCGGATGACTCCAGCTGTGCAGGAGGCAAGTCATAATACTCAGTCTCAGTGTGGGAGGCCGAGTGCGATCCTCCTGGGGAGCTCCCCATCCCTGGAACCTGTGGGTATAAATGTGTCGCCTGGCATGGCCAAAGGGCTTCGCAGATGGGATTAAGTTAGGGAGAGCAGATGGGGAGCTCATCCTGGGCTACCTGGGTGGGCTCAATGTCATCCCGAGGGTCCTCGAAATTGGGAGAGAGATTGGAAGAGAGCCGGAGAGACGGTAGCCTGAGGACTCAGCCCGCCGCCTGAGGAAGAGCCGATAAGCCGAGGACTGCAGGCAGCTTCTAGGTTCCCTCCGCCCTGAAAAGTCCGGGATGCACGGAGCCCTGCCGACACTGAGCTTTCAGCCGAAGAGGACCCATTTCTGGCTTCCGACTGCCAGGACCGTAAGGTGATAAATGCGTGCTTATGAGTTTGTGGTTACTTGTTACAGTGACTGTAGGAAACTCATACACTTGGCATCCAGGCAATTTCCTGCCGTCCCGCTCGTCTTTTCCCAGCAGCCTCGTGAGCAACAGAGATTCTCTGTCCTCGGTTTACAGATGACAAAACAGAGGATCCATGGGAGGCGGGCCTCGGTGGAGGCGGGATTTGAACCCAGGTCTGTCTGTCCGCCACCAAGGGAGGAGCACAGAACAGGACCCTGGCTCAGGCTGGGGCATCTGGGCCGTCCCAACTGGGGGCAGGCCCTGTTTGGAGGGTGCCGGCCCCTGCCTCCTGATTCCTTGGGTCGAGTCCCTGTGGCCCTCAGACATGGCAGAGGGGCTTCTCCCCTGGAGCAGGGATGCCCGCTGGCCACCTTGAAAGCGGGTACAGCGAGGGCGACATGCAGACGTGTGTGGGCGGCATCTCACACCTGGGGGCGTGTGTGTCTGTGTGCGTCCACCGGCAGGCAGTCGTCCACTCCCTTGAGAAGGCAGGGTTCGGGGGGTGGTCCCAAGAAAAAATGGCAACTTCTCCGGTTTTATTTTCCAAACCAACAACTGCTCCCCCCCTTTTGGGAGGTGAGTCGGGGTTGCTGGGACCACTGGAAGGAATGACGGTAATCTGGAGTCCTGGTTCCTGAGGGTGGGCCGGCACTGTGGATTCAGGCACTCTCCCTGCCCCATACCTTCCGTGGCTCCCTACTGCCTCGTGGATAAGTGACATTCTGACACTTTAGCCGGACTCTTACTGACTTCAACCCTCATTACCTGTGCCTCCCTCTTATCAACCTCGTGCTCCAGCCTCATGTAATCAGAGTGTGGCCTTCTGGCCCCTCCGCCTTCATCCACGCCGGCCCTTCCACCCGGGACGCCTCTCCTGAGTCTTTTGTGCAGACTCTGCTCGCTCACAGCCACGTCCTCCAGGACAACCTCCCTGCCTCTTCTTCTCACGGGACCACTGCCTGCTCTGGGGGTCCCCGAGCCCTTGGCCTGATGACTCTCCTGCTATGGATCCCTTTCTGTTTTGTAAGAAAGTCATGTCCGTCTGCGTGAGAGCTCCTCGGGGGCTGGGTTGTGTCTGATTTACCTCTGAAACCCAACTGGCGCGGCACCAGGCATGCTACAGAGGTTCAGGGAGCATTTGCTGAATGAAGGAATGAAGGGGCACGTGAATGAATGAATGCGAAGGGCTGCTGACCCCCCGGAGTCCTCAGGTCAGCCAGAGATCCCAGGGCCAGGGGCTACGACTGGCTTACCCCTTGACTACACCCTGCCTCACTTTGCCCACCTGTGAAATGGGGCCCCGACCCCTGCTCTGGCTACTCCAGCTGGGGTCCCGTCGGGCCACGGATGTGACAGTGACAGAGCCAGAGGGAGCCCACCCTGGCAAATAAGTAAACAGAGGCCCGGACGAGGGAAGAGCCCAACCAGGGCCAGACAGTGGGTGCCTGAGCTCCGCCCCCTGCCCAGGCCTGGACCCTCCAGCCGGCCGCTTGCTCTCACCCTGCACCCCAGCCTCTGAAAACCTGAGTCACAGCTGGATCCAGGGCCGGGAGATTTTCTCGCTCACTTCCAGGGGCCCCTGAACCTCCCCGACCTCAGGCCCCTTGGGAGGGAGGCAGGCCCCCAGCTCGCCGTTCTGGAAGGGGAGCGCTGCAGGACAGCCCGTCTGTCTGTCTGCCCGGGCCAGCGCTGGGGACCCCGGGTCGGGGAGGAAGTGCCCCATCTAATGTCCCCCAGCGCTGGAGGGGCTCTGGAGGGAGTGGGAGCTGGGAGCAGGGGGGGATCGTGTGTGGCCGAGAACGCAGCCCCGCCCCTCCCCTGTCCCCACCCCAAACCCTCTTAATGGAATCAAGCTGGCCTCGCGCAGCCCCGGGGCGGGCGGCGGGCGGCGGGAGGCGGGGGCAGGAGGGGGCGGCGGCGCCAGCCTGAGCAGCGGCAGCTGGCACTCCCCGTCGCTCCACCTGGCGGGAGCACCCAGGCCTGCGTGCGGACGGACGGACGGACTGGTGAGTCCCGGCCGCCACTCTGCCCGGGAGCCTGGGGGCGCCTGGGGTTTTGGGGGCTGGGGGCCGGCGCCCGCACTTGGGAGGGCCTCTCTCAAGTTCCTCTGCTTTCGGAGTGTGTGCTTGAAGCTGTGTGTGCGCTTGGGCTCTGTGCTCAGCGTTCGGTAGCGGGATGTGTGTGCACCTTCTGGGCGCCCGGTGTGCGGGGGCGCCGCGTGCCTCTGTGTGTGTGTATGTGTGTGTGCGCGGGCTCACGCTGGGGTGTGTGTGCAGTTGCGGCCTA
Source organism: Nasua narica (assembly GCA_028533885.1). NCBI lineage: Eukaryota > Metazoa > Chordata > Mammalia > Carnivora > Procyonidae > Nasua > Nasua narica. The sequence goes on along the minus strand of CM052808.1, from coordinate 14,925,486 downwards.
ACGGGAGGGGATGTGTTCCCGAAAAGTGGGCACCAGGGTGCTTGTCCAGGGTCAGTGGGAGGGTCGCGTGGCCGGGTTGTCTGCGTCCGTGGTCTGGGGGGGACCCAGTGTGTGTCAGGGGATCGCGTCTGTGCTCTTGTGGCCAGAGAGTCAGCCCCTTGTGGGTCTGCTGGGCGTCCTCTGTGTGTCGGTGCTGGTGGGCTCTGCAGACTTTCTGGGGTGTCTGGGCCTTGTGTGTCCCTGTTGCTGTGTGAGTGTGTGTTGTGTGTCTGTATATTGTGTGTCCCTGCTGCTGCTGCTTTGTGTGGGTGTATATTTTGAGCCTCAGGACTCCCCTTCCCTCTCCAGGCCTCCCTTCCGAGGGGCCCGAGTCCCTGTCCTTGGCTGCCCCGGGGCGGGGGGCGGGGGGAACCGCTTCAGCCAGATCCTCCTCCCCAAAAGCCACTAATTGAAGCCAGGTTTTCGTGGGCTGCCCCTCCCCCGCTGGCCACCAGTCTCCCGGTGGGGGTGGGGCAGGGGCTCTGGCCACTCAGCCTCAGGTTCCTAGGCCCTGGAGGTGGATTTGCATCATCGGCATATTCTCGACCTCTGGCGGGGCCTCATCGCCTCCCAAACCCCGAAGCCCCAGTGAGATGGGCTCTAGAGGGAGGCCCTGCTCCAAGCTGTGGGTCCCCACCATCGTGTGGGGCCCATGAGTTGATACCCCCTCCCATCCGGCACTGCTGTTTCTTGTCCTAATAACAGTTCAGGGAGGTGGCCCTTCACCCCATTGCACAGATGTGGAAGCCGAGGCTCGTGGAAGGGACATGCCAACCCCAGGATGCAAAGCTGGGCGGTGACTCCCCCTGGGGTATTGCGACCTGCTCTCCCCCCGTTGTGGGACCCCCGGCTGCCCATTCCCGGTCTCGGGCCTGAGTTTCCTCTTGGCTAAAATGAGAGAGGTTGGCCTGACCCCAGCTCCCAGTGGCCTGTGGGTCTCTGAGCCCTGGAAGACATTAGGGCTCGGGAAGCGAGGCCGACTGTCTCCCAGAAGGAGGGGGAGCCCACTGATGGGCTCACTGATCACTTCGGGGCTGCCTGGGCCAACGTGCCCACTGTATAGAGGGGAAACTGAGGCCTAGAGAGGGCAGGGGCTCATCATGAAGGGCCGCACAGCCGTTGTCTTTGAGGTCCGGCCGGCTCCCCACGCTCTGCCGGCACCTTCCCGGGGAGCCAGGTTGAGGGCTGTGGGGGACCTGAGAATCGGGGTCTTGGAGCCAGTGATCCTTTGTGTGGCCTTTTTCCTGACCCTCTGTCCTTGACCCCAAGGCTCCAGGGAGAAGGGGGCCTTTCCCTCTGTCCAGCTCGTTGTCGTGTGTGTGTGTGTGTCCATGTCTGTGTATCTGTGTGTCTGTGCGTCTCTGTGTTTCTGTATGTACATCTGTGTGTGTCTGTATGTCTGCATGTGTCAGTGTGTGTCTGTGTGTCTCTATGTGTGTGTCTGTATATCTATGTGTATCTGTGTGTGTCTGTGTGTGCCTGTGTGTATCTGTGTGTGTGTATCTGTGTGTGTCTGTGTGTGTCTGTGTGTATCTGTGTGTATCTATATGTGTCTGTGTGTGCACCTGTGTGTGTCTGTGTGTCTGTGTGTGCGTCTGTGTGTGTATCTGTGTGTGTCTGTGTGTATCTGTGTGTCTGTGTGTGCGTCTGTGTATCTGTATGTGTCTGTGTGTGTCTGTGTGTATCTGTGTGTGTCTGTGTGTGTCTGTGTGTCTGTGTGTGTCGGTGTGTATCTGTGTGTGTCTGTGTGTATCTGTGTGTGTCTGTGTATATCTGTGTGTGCCTGTGTGTGTGTCTGTGTGTATCTGTGTGTGTCTGTGTGTATCTGTGTGTGTCTGTGTGTGTGTCTGTGTGTGTATCTGTGTGTGTTAAGTGTCTGTGCACACGCACACACAAGCACCCACGCCCCGGAGCCCGGGGTGGCCGGAGCTGAGGCTTCACTGGGCAGGGTGTGAGGGTCGGTCTCCACACTGGGTGAGGGGAACCATCCGCCCGCCTGCTGGGAAGACGGGGCTCGTCCTGGGCTCTGCTGGGGTCGAAATGGGGCTGCTTTCGAGCCCGACCTTCCCTGGGGGTGCGGCCACCCTGTGCCAGACACTTTCTGCGCCCCCCCGGCCCGTGTGGCTCTGTGATCACTTCCCCCCGACCCCCGATTCACGGATGGGGACAGGAGGCCCAGAGGGAGCCGCCTGCAGAGCTGGATCTGGGGGAGCCCCCGGGGCCACTCATAGCTGCCGTCTGCGGGGAGAAGCCTTGGCCGCCGCCAAAGGTCTCTCTTGGGCTCGCCTTGCACGAGGCAGGGAGGTGACCGGCGGACGAAGACCCCGAAGGTCAAAGCCGTCGGCAGGGACCTTTGCTAACACGTTCAGTGTGGGGCGCTGGGAAGGCCCCCCCTTCCAGCGGACGCGTGGGGTCGCCCAGAGGTGCCCGCTCATTTGGGGGCCAGCCCGGGGCACACGAGAGCATGTGTGGGGGGTGCATGTGTGTCTGTGTGCGAGTACGTGTGTGCGTGTGTGTAGTACGGATATGTGTGAATGTGGGTGTGTGCACGTGTAGAAGAGGAGTGTGTGTGTGTATAATGTGTGAGCGTGTGCATATGCACGTGTGGGGTGTGTGTGTCTGTGTGTGTGTGTGTGTGTGTGTGTGGTGTGAACGTGTGGGCTCTTGGACTCACCCAGAGGAAGATTCA
>CM052808.1:14909346-14922658 GCA_028533885.1 Nasua narica | reverse complement strand
CCCCCCCCCCCCCCCCGCCCGCATCAAAGCCCAGATAGTCACCTCCTTCAAAACGAACCTCGGAGTAGTTTTGCCTCTCTTTATGCCTTGGAATTACCTTTGGGTTTTCTTGGTCATCTGAGCCAGTCTAAATTGACGTCAGTACAATTAATTTCAATTAGTGCTACTTAATTGGGGAGCCTCAGCTCAGTTGGAAGAAGCCACTCAACGTCTCGACATCAGAACTACCTCAGTCCCCGAGTCCCCACGGTGACCCATGAGGCCGGGACTGCCAGCAGGTTTAGGGAGCAGGCCTTGAGGACTGGGCCCTGAGGGGACACCCAGTGTAGGTGTCGGGGACCCGGCCTCCCCTCCAGCCCAGGGCCTGGCCCTGCTTCCGGGCCCCTGGCCCCCATCTCGGTCCCCTGAGAGAGGCCGTCAGACAGGGGATCCCCAAGCTTTTCTGTTTTGGCGCTTCGAGCCCCACCCGGGTCAGGAGGGGGTTCTTAGGGACAGACAGCCCACCAGGGGGGCACAGAAAGGGGCTGCTGGGCTGGTCTGAGGGCCCAGCCCCCGTCGGACTGGCAGGGAGAGCCTGTGTTTTAGGAGCCAGCCTCCTCCGCAAACTCGGACCATGCAGAATGTATTAGTCAGCTGGGCTGTCCGGGCCAGATGGGGTCTGGGGGTTCATGTCGGGAGCAGCCTTCCAGCGGGGGGGAAGGAGGAGGGCGGGGTTCATCTGGTTCCCATTTAGTGGTGGACTGGGCTCCAGCTTCGTCTCAGGCATGAGGGTCCCCCCCGGCCCCCTCCCGGGCCTCCAGGCCCTGCTTTGTGCTGTGACGTGAGGGTTAGCCACGCTCCTGACATCCAGGCCCTCTGCTGAGCTCAGGGAGTCTGGAAGCTTCGACATGCACGAGACTCCCAGAGAAGGGGACCGGGACCACAGAAGGGCTGGGGGCTACTGGGGAGGGGGACCCTGAAGAGGAGGGGCCGGCCCCCTCCCTTGCTCCATTTCTTACTCCCGGCCTGACCGACCATTCCTCCCTCCCTGCCTAGTCCCAAACCCCCACTCTTGCCTGACACTGACTTCCCTCCTCTGAGCCTCAGTTTCCATACCTGGAACCTGGGGATAACAATAGTACCCTCACCCTTTGGGGGGTTCTCGGGATTCAGTGAAATTCTACGTAAGAAACTCAAAATAGTACCTGGCACTTGGTAAGCCATGAAAGGGTAAATTATTATTAATTCAGCCACGATGCATTTATGGAGCACTTACGGTATACCAGAGATGGTATGAAACGCTGAGGGTACTGAGATAAATGAGAGTCAGTCCCTGCCCTCCAGGACCTCAGGGTGAAGTGGGGTACCTCACTGGGGCAGGGTCCCTCCAGGGTCTCAGGATGAGTGGAGGGACAGGCAAGAACCCCGTGTAGGAGTGAGCGGGGTCCAGGGAAGTGGCCCAGGCTGGGATACGCTCTGTGTCCCCGGGGGCCCCGGAGTTCCACCTGCGCTCTCCCCTGCCTCGCTGCCCCACAGGTCTCGGACAGGATGGTGTCGGCGGTGGTGCCCAGGCTGGTGGTGTCTCTGCTGCTGCTCCTCAGGGCCCTGCCCGCGGTGGCCTACTCCGCGCCCCTGCAGGCCGCCTTCCTGGAGGACACAGGGGGCAGCGGGGAGGCCGAGGGCTCGTCGGCCTCGTCCCCGAGTCTGCCGCCGCCCCGGACGCCGGCCCTCAGCCCCACGTCGGTGGGGCCCCCGCCCACGCCCCTGGCAGGCCCCAAGCCCCCCACCAACTTCCTGGACGGGATCGTGGACTTCTTCCGCCAGTACGTGATGCTCATCGCCGTGGTGGGCTCCCTCGTGTTCCTGCTCATGTTCATCGTCTGCGCCGCGCTCATCACCCGCCAGAAGCACAAGGCCTCGGCCTACTACCCCTCGTCGTTCCCCAAGAAGAAGTACGTGGACCAGAGTGACCAGGCCGGCGGCCCGCGGGCCTTCAGCGAGGTCCCCGACCGGGCTCCCGACGGCCGGCCCGAGGAGGCCCTGGATTCGTCCCAGCAGCTCCAGGCTGACATCCTCGCCGCCACTCAGAACCTCAAGTCCCCCGCCAGAGCTGCTCTGGGAGGCGGAGAGGGAGCCGGGTTGGAGGGCAGGTCGGAGGGAGAGGAGAGTGGTGGCCGGGAGGCGGACCAGGAGGCCCAGGGATGTGGGAGCCCTGCAGGGGAGGCAGAGAAACCGGAGGGGTGGGAGGGGCCCAGCCCGGCTGTGGTGGAGGGGGCGCGGGAGGCAGGCCAAGGCCAAGGCCAAGGCGAGCCCCAAGTGGCTCCTTCATTAGCCCAAGAAGCCAGGGGAGCCTCTGGTCCCCCTGAGAGCCCCTGTGCTTGCACTGTTGCCCCCAAGGTCTAACAGGCCTCTGGGGCTGCCAGCTCTGACTGTCGGACCCCTCGTGGTCACCTCCATGGGTGTGGAAAGGCCTTTGTCCTTTACAGCTCCTCGACACCCCCTTCTTGGCCACCCCTGACTGCAGGCAGACATGCTGGTCTCCGGTGTACCCCAGGAATCTCCCTGGGTTCCAGGACTGTTTGCCCCTGCAGCCCCAAAGGGCTGCGTCCCAAACACAGTGCCTCTGATCCCCATTATATCCATGACACCACATCCCACGAAATCGGCCCCGTCGCTTGGGGAAACAAAGGTCACAGGTCCCCTGTGATGGTGCCAACATTGCCACTTTTCCATGGAGGAAGGGAAGACAAGTCAGAGTAACTAGGAGTTTTGGGGTGAGGGCGAATGGGACTTGCCGAGGCTCCCAGGATGGGAGCAGTTAGAGCGACTGCAGAGACGGACCTGGGCGCACCTCACGACGGGTCCCTAAGTGAGCATGTCCAGGGCTTGGTTCCCCAAGCTACTCAGTGGAAAAAGGATGTGGGGGGGCCAGTGAGTTGAGAAGACACTGCGTCTCTGCTCCCTGCACCCCCCTCTTAGAGCACCCTAGGCCTCTGCAACCCCCCAGTAAAGGCCCCTGCGGAATCTGGGTTTGACCACAGAGAACTTTTTTTTTTTTTTTTTACAGCCACAGAATAAAGTCTTGCAGGGCACACTCCGGAAATTACCGCCCCAAATGTTCCTGAAGGTGCCCCCCAGTTTGCAGTCGCTCTGGGGCTAGGGGTGTGGGGTCTGGGGGCTCAAGCCTGCCCAAGTTCTGCCAAGAATCTCTGTCTGGGGACGAATTTCTCATCCCGTTACTGCTACGGGCATGGGGTGAATGAATTTCTCATCCTGTTACTGCTATGGGCATGGGGGCCTTCTTGTCAGGCCCCACAGCCGCCCAGAAGCTAGGGGGCTGTGTGTGAGGGGGCCCCGCTCCAGGGGGCGTCTGCGGGGAGGGTTTCTGACACCCAGCCTGGAGCAGGGGGCCCTGGCCCCTGACCCTTTGCTCACATGTGTTGTCTGGCCGTCTGAGCTCACAGCATTCTTTAGCCTTCGACAAGGGAGCCGGAGCTCCGTCCTGATTTGGGGGGCTCTGTGGGGGTCTTGTTCCTCATCCCTCCATCCGGGCCCCACCCAACCTCTGCGTGACTTTCTAGGTGCTGAGCTATAGCAAACTGGCACAATAAACCTTTATTCTGGCCTGAGTGTCGCTGGTTTTCTGAGGGGGGAATGAGTCTGCTGGCGGGGTTGGGGGTGGGGGTGGGATATTTCTCCTGAGCTGTACCATGGGGTGGGGCAGCTTTCTGGGGGAGACACATCAGGCAGGCCCAAGAAGCTGAATGAGATGATTCGTGAAAGGAGAGCAGAACGGGATACCCCTGGGAACGGGGCGGGGGCTCTTGCCCCCAAGGCCGAGTTCAGTCCTGGGCTTGCGGCCACGCAGACCCGGCTTCTAAGGGCAGTTCTGCGATACAGTGTGGCTGCAGGGGGGCCACCCACCTCCTTCTCCAGGAAACGCGAGCCAAGTCTCAGGGTCCAGGTTCCCGGCCGCTGGCAGAGTGGCTGAGGACTAGAACAGGGCTCAAGGACAATGCCGTGCTCCCAGCACCTTTGACCTAGGGCAGGAGGCGGCCCTGGCCTTTGTGTCCTCGCCCACCAGGCTCTTCTTTGCCTTTGACGGCAAGATCCTGCAGCCGCGGCTCCCCCTCCTCCCTGGAGCTGCCAGCTGGAATCCAGATGGGGCTGGGCTGGGAGCATGGGCTGGATCCTGGGGGATCACCCCGGGGGGGCAGGGAAGCCACCCCCCCCCGCCCCGCCCCGCCAGCCCCTCTCCTCCACTGACCCCACATCCCTTCAGAGGCGGCCGGGTTTGAGTTTCATAACACACAATGGCCTCTGTCTCTCGCAGCGGGGAAGGGCCCTCCCTTTCTCAGCCCAGACCGGCTCCTGCCCAAGAATGTAGGGAAAATCCAATGTGAATACCTGAATGCTGTGTGGCTCTGACCAAATCACCCGACCTCTCTGTGTGTGACAGGCTCTCTCCTAGTTTCTGGGCTCTGGCAGGTTCCTAGGTGATTGGATGTGGCTGGGGACGCGTCGAGCTTCCGCCTAACAGGTAAGACAGAAGCAGATGTTAGAGATTCCTGGGGAGCAGGCAGGGACAACTTTGCAATCAGTAGCTCCCTGGTCAGTGGCTCCCCATTAATTGTCAGCTGGGCCCGCCGGGGGGATTGAAGTATGCGGCCTTAGTCACAGCCTGTGTCCCTCAGGACTGATGGGGGTGGGGACTCGAGGTAGTTTGAGCCCAGAGCCTGTGTCAACCTCTTCCTCACCACTGAGCTTTAGCAGCTACCATTCCCTTTGCCTAGGACACCCTTCCAACCCCCCTCCTTGTCCAGCTAACTCCCCCCCGCCTTTAGCTTCCAGCCTAGACATCCCCTGCCCTCCCCGACAGCCCCCACCCAGACCCCCTCCCACACTCCCCTGCGCTCAACACTACTCCTGACTGCTCACTGTTGATGAGCACCTGTGACGTGCCAGGCACCGCTCTGAGCCCTGAACGAACGTCGTTTACTCATTGAGACTCCCAACCCGAGGAGAGGGACCTGCTATCATTCCCGTGTCGCAGAGGGGAAGTCAGTTGCCTGAGTCCCAGAGCCAGGATCCCAGCCCCATCGTCTGATTCCCGAGTGAGTCCTCCAGCGGCTTCGACAGCTGCTTGGATGAATGAATGTGTGAATGAAGCCATTGGGAGGGAGGGAGCAGGGCCCCACTCCTGCTCAGAGCCCCTCCAGGGTGCTCCCACATTTTTGACAGAGTTACCGGGAGGGCCTTCTGTGGGCACACATCTGGCCAGGTACCAGCAGAGGGCAAGCTTGGGGGGAGATGGGCTGGGGGCCCGTGTGGGCTGGGGCTGGGCAAGGGGGAGACCTGGGCTGGAGGGTGGGGGCGGGGGGCTCCACTGTTCCCAGGGATCCTGAAATCTGCCAGGGTCTAAACAGGCCCCCACTGTCCCACGGCTTGTAAAACCACACAGCTGCCCCCAGGCTGGGAGTCTGTCTCCTGGCCAGGCCTGCCACCGCTCTCCCTATAGACGGAGGGGGAGGGGGAACAAAACCACCTCAAGACACGGCCTCCAGCTCAATGTGGAAATGGGGCCTTCTGGGGAAGCGTGGCGGGGGGCTACGGGGCGCTGGATGGACCTCTTCCGTGTGCCGTGACTTTCTCTGATCAGCCCGGGGGGCTGGGCATTTGCTGGCTGGGGGCGTGTCCAAGGCAGGAGCAGGAGGGACAGAACTCACGTCTCCGGGGCCCTCTTGGGGTGGTTCAGGCAGTTTGGGCCCCGAGGAGGAGGGCGCGTTTATTGTTTTATTTATCTAAATAAGCCCTACGGGCTCGAACTCACGCCCCCAAGATCAAGAGACGCACGCTCTCCCGACAGAGTCAGCCAGACGCCCCCTCACCCAGACTGATGAAATCAGAGTGTCCGAGGGTACAGTTGGGCAACTGTCACGGCCTGGGGGGCTGTCCACCACTGTCCCCCCGGCACGGGGCCCCGTGCCCGGCGCACAGTAGGCACTCCGTGAGTGTGCAGGCGTGCATGCGTCTGAGGCCGAGGGAAGCCCCCTGCACCAGTGCATCCACGCCCCCTCTTAACCCTCCCCACACTCCCCACAGAGACACGAGCAATCTCGTCACCCCTACTTTGCAGGTGAGGAAACAGAGGGTGCAGAGGCTTACCCCATGCCACACAGACGGGCATAGCCGGGATTTGAACCCGGGCCCGGCCGGCTCCTCAAGCCGGGCCCTTCCAGCCCTGAACCTCCTGCTTCATGTTAAGAACCTGTTTGTGGGTGCAAAGCCTGAGCCCTTTTACTGATGTTGGGGTGTCCGTTGCATTTCATCACGGGGCCCGCTTCCTTGTTTTAACCCCAGCCTCCCCCTTGGGGTGTTGGCCGCGACTGCCCAGTGCCGGGGGGCCCGCCTGTCTCAGTGATCGTGCAGAGAGCCTCGGGCGCCCCGAGTCTGTCTCAGCGGGGATTAATCAGAATCCCGGGTTCCGAAGCGGCCAAAGAGCAACTGCCAGGGTCAGAGACTCTTTGTTTCCGGCCTCAGACTCTTTAGTGAGCGCCTACTGTGCGCCGGGTACCGAGGACGCACCATTGGCTGCAAATGAGAGGAGTTGAATCAAAGAATCATTCGGATGCCACCACAGTGATTAATAATAGGAAGGGCCTCCATATATAAATGCAGTCTGGTATGCTTCTGGAGCTTTCCCGATACTAGTTTTTACAGCTCTATGGAGGCATAATTGACACGCAGTAACTGCACATATTTAAAATGTCCAATTTGATAATTTGGACATATGAGTAGACTCATGAAGCCAGGGCCAGACTCAGGATAACGGACATATCCATCGCCTCTGTCTCTTCGTACCTCTTAGCAATCTCCGCTGGCTGCTCCCTGCCACCTTGGTCCCTAGACCACTATTGATCTGCTCTCTGTCCTTATGACTCATTTTTATTTTCTGGAATTTTATATAAATGGAAACATATAGGGCCGCCTGGGTGGCTCAGTGGGTTAAAGCCTCTGCCTTCGGCTCAGGTCATGATTCCAGGGTCCTGGGATCGAGCCCCGCGTCAGGCTCCCTGCTTGGTGGGGTGTCCTCCCCCTGCTCGTGCTCTCTCTCTGGAAATAAGGGAATAAAAATCTTTTTAAAAAATGGAACCACACGGTGTGCTCTTTTTATCTGGCTTTTTGCACGTAGCATGAATGTTCTGAAATTTATTCATGTTATTGTATATATTAACATTTCACTGCTTTTTACTGCAGAGTAGTGCTCCCTTGTGTGGATGTACTGTAATTTGCCTATCCTTTCACCTGCTGATGGACGTTTGGGTGGTTTTCCAGCTTATGGCTATCACAAATAAAGCTGCTAGGAACTACCGATGTTCACTTATTTTATTCTTCTGAACTTTTTATTTTATTTTTTGAAAATATTTTATTTATTTATTTGACAGAGAAATCACAAGTAGGCAGAGAGGCAGGCAGAGAGAAAGGGGGGAACAGGCTCCCTGCTGAGCAAAGAGCCTGATGTGGGGCTCGATCCCAGGACCCGAGATCATGACCTGAGCCGAAGGCAGAGGCTTTAACCCACTGAGCCACCCATATGCCCCATCCTTCCAACCTTTTTAAAGAGATGGTCGTTATTTCTCCCCATTTTACAGATGAAACCAACAGACTCAGAGAGGTCGAGTAACTTGTCCAAGGTCACACAGCCAGGAGTGGGAGCATTGAACCTCAAAGTGGGAATGTTTGAGTTCAGTTACTATAGGGAACTTCTGAAGCTCAGAGGGTGTCAGAAATCCTGATCTAGACCCCCCCCCCCGTTTCATCTGTGGACATCCAAGGACCAGACTGGGAGCCATCCAGAGCTGACCAGGAATCTGGGTCTCTGGTGGGCAGTCTTATGCTGTGTCTAACTCTTCTTTGCTTCGGCTTTGGCTCCACATCTGGTGTTGGGGAAGAAGCAGGCTGATGTGGAGTGGGACAGGGATTTGTCCTTTTTTTGGGCGGTTTTAATTTCAGGATTCCTCCGGCTGCTCAGAAATAGCAGGAAGGATTTGGCACTGGCTCCAAGGCCCAGGGGGTCCCCCGCAGCTGCTCCCCCCTCCCCAAACGGGTCCAGGGTTTACAGCGGCAGCTGCAAAGTATAAAATAGTGCTGCTCGTAAATCCGCTCTTGCCAGGGTCCCTGATGTCAGAGGCCTCTGCAGTGCCCAGCATGGGCATTCCGCCAGCGGCTGGGGCCCCGCAGGGACACCCGGGGGTGCCCTGGAAGGCTGGAGGCTCCAGGTCTATGGGTGGCCACCTGCGGCCTTTGCCTTAGGGTTTGGAGAACCAGACTCAGCTAGGGGGTCTGCAGGGGGGGAAAGGGACTGAGATTGTAGAGGGGTGGAGGACTGGGGACAACAAGGTAGGGGGAGAGATAGTGGGACACGGAGATAAGGAATCAGAAGACCCAGTTAGGCTCCCCCTAGCTGTGTGACTTTGGGCAAGTCACTTTGAACTATATTCACGTATAAAGTCCTGGGACCATAGCCCTTGCCCTGTCTCCCCCTATCCCCCCCCAATGCTGTGAATGCACTTTACAATGTGCAGGACAGGGGGCGGGGTGGTTAGGGGCACAGGCTTCGCACGGCCTGGGTTGAAATCTCCACTCAGCCACCATCCGGCTGTGTGATCTCGGGCAAGTCGCTTCACCTCTCTGGGCCTGAGCTTCCTTGTCTGTGAAATGGGAATAATGGCTCCTACGTCAAAGAGGTGGTGGAAGTTGAGTTCATTCACTTTCAGTGCTTAGAAGAGGCCCCCCCATGGGTGCTCAATAAATGGGAGCCGCTGTTAGCTACGAACTGTGAAGAGCTGTGCCCGAAGAAAAGGGGGAAACGTCTGTCTCCAAGTATCTCGCTGTTGTGAGAGTCACCTCTTCTTTCCACGTCTAAGTATAGTAGCTTCAGAACCATACGATCAGTGATTCTTAGATGCTTGAAACTTGAGCGTCGTCACGTCTTTTCTCGGGGTGGGGCAGAGGGTCCTGGAAATGTTGGTAAAAGCAGAACAAGGCCAGCAGCCAGGGAAGTCCCGTGAACCCCAAGGAGGGGGTGAAGGATGTGGCTAGAGAGAAGAGGCCAGCTCGTGCTGCCCTTTGGGCAAAGACTTCCCAAGCTCGTGTGCCCCCCTGTAGGGGTCTGGCGCCTGATGGGGGCCAGGGGGTCACGGGGCAGCTGTTCCCTGTCTCCCTCTGAGGTGTAGGGACCCCAGTTAGAGCTTAGACATTGTCTGGCTGTGTGTGGCTCGAGACATGCCTGACAGCGTGGGTCGGGGAGCCCAGGGACTTGGGCCCATCGGGGGCAGGTGCCAGGGCTGTTTGTAGGGAGGGGAAAAGGCTGGGGGGGAAGGTACCCAGCTGGATTAGTTGCCAGGTGACCTGGACTATCTCCCCTCCCTTCTCTGTTGGGTTCCCATCTATAAAACAAGCCAAGTGCTTCTCAGCACTGATTCTGGGCTGGAGGCTGCTGCAGGCGCAGTGGGGAGGGCCATAATGTGCTTGCATTCCAGAAGACTCGGAGTCAAATCTGAGTTCCAATTCCATTTCCAGGCTGTGTGAGCTTCTGTCCCCCCTTTCGGAGCCTCAGCACCTCACCTGTGAGAGCACAGGTCCTGCCGGTTACGAGACTCCGACCAGAAAATCCTCCTCGAGCTCAGGGCCCGGGGCCCAGGGTGGAAAAACGGTTTCGTTTCCGCAGACTCTTCTGATCTCTGTCGCTCCTACTGCCAGGAAGCGGAGAAGAGGATACTGGGGGCCATTCTGATCTCCGAGATTCTGTGGCTTCTCTGCCCAGCACCGTGGGGCAGAGCCTAGTACAGAGCTGGGTACCCAGTCGGTGCTCAATGAACGCTGAGCAAGGAGCACTGAGTTCCCTTCGAGTTGCTCCTTGATTGAGGAGCAGAGAGGAAGGGTGACATTGGGAGGCAGGACATCTCTGCCCCCACCCGGGGAGAGGGTTGAGATGAGGCTCTCTGAAAACCTCCCTGGGCCCCCAATCTCCTACTTCTGTCCTTGGTAACTGTTTAAATCCCACTCTCAGGGCCAGTGTCTGTCACTTCTGGAATACCCACCTTGTAGCAGGCACCGCACTAAGTGCTTTCTGCACACTGGGTCTTCACAAAGTTGAGGGAGGCACAGATAGATATCCGCCTTCCACGGAGGAAGACGCGGAAGCTCAGAGAGGTAAAGCAACTTGCCCAAGGTCACACAGTCAGAAAGGACCTGAGCTGGGATTTGAACCTTCTGAGGCTTTTGGACCCCATGGCCAGTGCTCGAACCACTGCCTGCAATCCTGTTCCTGAATGAATGAATGAATGAATGAGTGCAGGAATGCAGGACAATGGGGTGGGAGCAGAGGACCAAGACCAAGGCGTCCACACTTCCACGTGGCCCTGCAGCTCAGCTGGGGCAGCAGGTGTCATCACATTGGCCAGGCGCTGCTACGCCCGTGGTCTATCAGCTGAAAGGCACCAAAAGGGCTCTGACCGCAGCCCCCGGCCCGCCCCTGGCCCTTCCGGCTCACGCACGGCGCATGCGCGCACTTCCGGTGCGCGCCCTTCCACGCGCTGGCAGAGCGAGTGTCCGAGCTCCTGGCAGCAGCGCCTCAAAGGCACCTTGGTTCCCACAGTCCTGAGAGCCCAGGTCACGTGGTGGGTGAAGAAGCAGATAGACGGCCCTGGGACCCCAGCACCCCTGGTCCTACCCAGGACGCTGCATGTGTGGGGATTCCGAGAGTCCACCGGCTCTGGAGGCCGAGCCCACAGCTCTGGGGCTCTCCGGAGACAAGAACTTACAGGTGGGAGGCCGTGGGCAGGTACCTGGGGGGGCGGGGTCTGGCTCTACCCGTTCCCTGTCTGTGCTGCTTGGGGCAAGTCGCTTGCCCTCCTCGGGCCTCAGGCAAAGGGAAGAAGGAGGCTTGCTGTGGATTTCAGCCAGCTGGCAGGCTCCAGACTCTTCGATCCTGTGGGAGGGGTTATTGTCAGCACCTGGGGGAAAACCTACAGGAGGCCATTTTCCCGGAAATACAGCCACTTAATTCTTGGAGGAGAATTAAGGTCTTGGGAGAACCTGGCTTCTTCCCCTCCCCCCTCTTTAATCCTTCCCAGGGAGCTCAAATTATGCCTCTCTCCCCATTTTAAAAGACCCCTAGAGGAATTCTTGGGGCACCTTTGGTTGTCTCCAGCATCCGAATCGCCTCCCTATCGGGAAGTCCTTTCTTCTATCACACCTAAGTTGAACAGGCTGGGCCTGCGGGCCAGTTTCCCTGCCGCCTGGCCCGCAGCCGAGCTCTGGCTGGAGGGACTGCGCGAGCTATTGGGGGAACCAGTTGGAAACACTTTTGAATTTTTTCCCATGACCTCTCATAAGATAAGAACATCTTGTCTTTGTCCAGATTTGATCTTCGCACGGTCCGGGTTTCAGCAGACCGGAGGGAAGACGAACGGCCCTCTTGGAGGGTCAGATGGCCTCATCAACCAACGTTGTCCGAGTCCGTGCCCTTCGCCCCGGAAGTTCTCTTGCGGAGCCGGCCTACGCATGCGCCCGCGAGGATGCTCATGTCAGCGTTGTTTGTAAGTGACAAAAGGGAGGCAGTTTAAGTTCCCGGTGCTGATGTAGCGGTAGGGGGTGCCCCTGCCAAGTGAGAGGATATTCAGAGAGAATTTGCTCTTGGTGGGGGGCAAGGGTCTGGACCTTGGAGGCGTCAATCCTGACAGTATTTCCCAATTGGCTATTTGCGTAAATGATTTCATTTGAAAAATCGCTATGGAGTCGCTTTGATCAGCCTCATCCAGCCGATGAGGAAACGGTCCCTGCTCTGCGAATCGTTGATGGAGGGGGGCCCGCTGTGTCCAAGGTCACACTCGTGCTTCGGGGCCTTAAGTGAGCGGGCGAGCTCTGAGCTCCGGGGAGCAGCCCATGATGACCTTGCATAAGCAAGTCAGTTTTTTGAGGTGTGAGCCCAGATTTCTGCTTGGGGGCTTCAGATGTCCCCAGAGTGGAGCCAGTTCGGGGCTCCTCCGGGTAGATGTGGGGACCACAGCACCCTGGGTGAGCTCATGAAGGGAGGTCACAGATGGCAGAGCTGGGTTGCCCTGTGCCCTTACACATTTCCAAGGGGGTCCCGCTTGTGTCTGTCTTTGCAGATGCGCGGGGCGCTCATGCTGGTAGGTCCTTCCGATGGGATCGCCGGCTCGGAGGTAGACGCCTCGCCTTTCACAGGTGCTGCCAAATGGCTTGTCCAGGGTGCGGCTGCGGTTTCCGTTCCCCTCTCGGTCTGGGAGAGCCCCCCGCTTCCCTATGTCCTTGCCGACACCGCCGGTATTCAGAGTTTTCCTGATTCCATAGGTGAGAAGTGGTATTCCATTGCTGGGTTAGGTATGGCTGTCTGATTGCTGGTGATAAGGGGGCTTCTCCTTACAGAGTTCTTCTCCCAGGAATTACCTGTTTCTTTCCTTAGTCCCCACTTACATTGATTGTGTATCCACTGATTTTCAGCTCTTTTGAGCCACAGAATCCTTTGTTCTAATAAATTCTCACTGGAAATCTTAACAGAAGTTGAATAAAAGAAGCGCTGCATTTTGGAAGGGGGGATGGGCTAACCATAGGGCTCCTGTTTGCCTCCCTGTGCCCCCTGCAGGGGCCCCTGGCGCTCAGTGGAGCACAGTTTGCAAATAGTCAGTTCAGTCCTACCACTCGAGCTACAAATGGGGAAACTGAGACCCAAAAGTACTCAGAAAGGTCATGGCTGAGGCAGGTCTCCAGTCCAGGTCCCTTGACTGGCATCAGTATTGACTGGTGGAGGTAGAGGTGGGGGGTGGTGGCAGAGGTGATGGAGTGATGGTAGAGGAAGAGATGGACATGGAGGTGATGGTAGAGGTGGAGATGACGGTGGTAGAGGAAGTGGAGGCGGTGGCGGTAGAATTGTTGGTAACAGCGGTGGTGGTTGAGGAGGTGAAGGTGGTGATGGTGGTGGAAGTGATGGTGGAGGAAGAGGTCAAGTTGGTGGTGATGATGGTAGTGGTGATGGCGGAGGTGATGGTGGAGGAGGTGAAGGTGGTGGTGATGACAGTGGAGATGATGGAGGTAGAGGTGGTGGTGATGATGATGTGATGGTGGTGGTGGTGGAGGAGGTGATGGAGGAGGAGGTGGAGGTGGTGGAGGAGGAGGTGGTGGAGGAGGTGATGGTGGAGGAGGTAATGGCGCTGACAGTGGAGGTAACAGTGGAGGTGATGGAGGAGGAGGTGGAGGTGATGGAGGAGGAGGTGGAGGTGATGGAGGAGGAGGTGGAGGTGATGGAGGA
>CM052808.1:14737585-14908846 GCA_028533885.1 Nasua narica | reverse complement strand
AGGTGATGGAGGAGGTGGAGGAGGAGGTGGAGGTGATGGAGGAGGAGGAGGAGGAGGTGATGGAGGAGGTGGAGGAGGAGGTGGAGGTGATGGAGGAGGAGGTGAAGGTGATGGTGGAGGAGGTGAAGGTGGTGGTGGAGGAGGTGAAGGTGGTGGTGGAGGAGGTGGAGGTGATGGAGGAGGAGGTGGAGGTGAGGGAGGAGGAGGTGGAGGTGATGGAGGAGGAGGTGGAGGTGATGGAGGAGGAGGTGGAGGTGATGGAGGAGGAGGAGGAGGTGGAGGTGATGGTGGAGGAGGAGGAGGTGGAGGTGATGGTGGAGGAGGAGGAGGTGGAGGTGATGGTGGAGGAGGAGGAGGTGGAGGTGATGGTGGAGGAGGTGAAGGTGGTGGTGATGACCGTGGAGGTGATGGTGGTGGACATCCTTGCCTTGTGCCTGATCTTAATGGTAGCGCTTCCAAAGTTTTCCAGTGGGCAAAGCGTTTGCTGTTCGTTTTCTGGTAAATATCCTTTTTCAAGTTAAGGAAAATTCCTTTCTATTCTTAGATTGCCAAGATTTTGTGTCACAAGCGGGTATTGAAGTTTATTAAATGCTTTCCAGTATTTGCTAAGATGAGACAAGTCCTTTTTCTCACTGGGGGGAACTGGGTGCAAGCGTCCCTTGGGCCATCTGAATGGGGCTGGGCTTGTCCCCGGCGGGGAGCCTTCCTCCGCCCTGGTCACTTTCCTGGTCTCTCCTCTCTTCCTCCCTGAAACCCAGACACTTTTCAAGGCCTGAGGAGGGTGAGGCATCAGAATAGAAAAGATCTCCCCGTGCTGGGTCAGCGCTTTCTGCTGGCCTGACTTCGGCTGCTGTTTCCTGTACTAATCCCGGGGGGAGCACCCCCCCAGTTTGTTCCAGACATAGCCCGAGACATTCTGAGGTTGCGTTAAAATGTTGGTGGCGGACAGACAGGGGATCTTGAAGCCTTGCATTCCTCTCCAGGATGCCAGAAGAGGGGTGGGGGGAGGCGGGGCGGTGTGCGGTGGGGGAGGAATTTTTCTGGGGGGGGGTGTTGATTCGGGGTGTGGGGAGAAAGGCCGGTTGCTAGGCGAAGTCGGCGGAGATGAATCATGTTCTGGCCCGAGTTGGTTATTGGCTAAAGTGAGAAGTTGTCCAAGTTTGTGGAATCTTTTTGTTTGAGCTGGAAGGGAATATGGAGTCATTGGGTCCAATCTCCTCCTTTTGCAAAAAAAAAAAGAAAGAAAGAAAGAAAAAAACCCAGCAAATACAGAGCGGGAAAAAGATTTGCCCAGGGAATGAGAATGGGTCTCTTTCCCCCCCTACATTTTTCAGGACCCGTGGTCAGCACGGGTGTTTGGGAGCACCTCCCATATTGTACACGGTTACTGTTCTAGGCTTTGGAGAGTGAATGGTGACCTTCAGTCATACCCTCTCTGAGAAAGGTGAATCCAGAGTGCCGTGCACAACAGAGAAAAGGAACAGGGTGATGAGCTAATGAGGAGGCACGGATGGGTTTCTACCTGAGTCGTGGTGGACAGGAGGAGGTAGTCCCCGAATGGAGGAGTTAGCCTTGGGAAGCTCTGGGGAAGGGGGCCCTGGGCACAGGGGCCAGCAAGTGCAAAGGTCCTGAGGTAGGAATGAGCTTGGCAGGTCTGAGGGATGGCAGAGAGGCCACTGGGGCTGGAATGGGGTGAATGGGGCAAAAAATAGACAGGTAGGGCCTCAGGGGCCAGAGAGAGAGGTTCAGTGGGAAGCTGTTGCTTGGCATGAGCGTGGACTTCTCCGTCTGCCCTGTGGTGCCTGCTAAGGGCTTGTCCTGTGAATGAAAGAGCACTTAGTAAGCACCTATTGTGTGCCTGGTTGTCCCGAGCACTTTGATCATGTGACCTCGTTTTTGCTCTGTAACAGCCCTTGAAGGTTTTCTAAACGAGAGGGGCCCATGCTTGCCCGTGACCATGCAGTGTAGGTGGCCCGGACTCAGGCTCTCTCCCTGAGGCCCTCAGCTCCGTCAGCTTGGCTAGAAAGGGACTTGCTGCACGAGCAGATCATCCTTTGGTTCAGCTCCCTAGAAAAAAGAGTGGGAAAGGTCAAGAGGAGACAGATTGCGGTGGCTGCCCAAGGAGCCTTGCCAGGAAGCGGGGCCACGGTCACCAGCCTTTAGGTTAGAATGGATGAGTACCCACCCGAAGGGAGATGGTCCCAGGGGCCCCGCTCTTGTGGGAAAGTGAGCAGGATTCTGGGGCTGCAGGGCAAGTGGGACAGTGTGGGAAGCTCCCTCAGAGCTCCCTTGCCCCCAGACAGTAAACCCGATAGATGCCTGGAATTCCACCATTCATGATTTAGTCATTGGTGGCAAGCCCTTGGCCCTGCTTCTTGTGATATGCACATCTTCTTTGGAAAACGAGTGGGGAGATGGAGGCTTGAAGCCAACATGGTGATAAATTCTAGAGATTGTAAGTAACGGGCTCAGATGCAGGGCGACTCTGAGCGGCTGTTTGATTAGAGCTCCCCATGGGATCGACGGGTCCTTCTGTTGGGGGTACACAGCTGCCCATCTCCTTCCTCTGCCCAATCCTGCTTTCTTACCACCCTTCCACAGGTGTTGATGCCAGGAACACTCCCGAATAAATACCCCTCATGCTGAGTTCCATCTCAGAGTCAGCTTCCTGGGGAATCTGACCTGTAACAATGACAGTGATGGTGGGGATGATGGGGGTGATCATGACGATAGTGGCAGTGGGGGTGATGGTGAAGGTGATGACAGTGAACATTTATTGAGTGCTTACTACATGCCCAACTCTGTGTTTTTTTAACTTGACCTGTGATAATGCATTCAATCCTCACAACAATCTTCTGCTGACTTTTCGGGAAGGGAAATCCAGGCTCAGGGAGGTTCAGTACCTGCTTACAGTCACGTGCAGGGATCATGGCCGAGCTGGGATCAGAACCCAAGTCCCCAGGCCCCGATCCAGGGCTGCTCCCTAAGGCCCTGTGGTCCTGCTCAAAGGGGCCAGCGACGCAGGGTTGTGTGTGTGGTGGGGAGGCATTTGGGCAGAGGGGGGGTCCAGCCCAGTTTCCCCACTGGGGCTTCCTGCGACCCATTGGCCCGAGGTACTGGGGGCAGGATGGGAGGCCCCTGCAACTTCTTTGGTACCGGGAGCTCTAGGGCAGTAATAGTTGTCCTCACCCTGGGGGCTGTTTGGAATTATTCTGGGACCTGGTTTCTCTGGGGTGAGGCCAGGAGCTAGAATTTTCCAAAGATAGCTGGGCGGGGCGGGGGGTGGTGGCATCTGAGGCTGGGCCTGGGGGAGAGCCATGCCCTGTGGTCGGTGGCGCGGTGGAGGGAGCTCGCCTGACGAGCCGTGTGGGACAGAAGTCCCCTGTGTGTGTGTCCTGCACGGACAGCCCGACTAGGGCTCTGCGCTGCTTGGAAGGCCGGGAGGGCCAGTCTGGTGGCGAAGACACCGTAGGGTGGAAGCCTTAAGGTTCTAGTATCTTTTTTTTTTTTTTTCCTTGTAAGCTCTGAGGTTCTAGTATCTTAAAAAGAGCAACAGTTGTAGCAGCAGCAACAACAGAAGAGCGGGCAGCGGCAGTTACTATCCCTCGTGGGCGCGAGGATACCAGTCCCCCCTGACGGTACTCAGGGCAGGGGAGAGAGCCGAGTAGAGGAGCGGCAAGTGGAGTGCCGGCATCCTGGATCCGACAGCCTTGGGTTCGGATCCCGTCTCTGCCACTTCCAAGCCGCGTGGTCTTAGACGTGTCACTTTACCTTTTAGTGTCTTCATCTGTAAAATGGGATAATGATAGCACCCGAGGTCTCCTGGGAGGAGTCCAAAGCCCCTCTGTATCAACACCGAGCGGGTGTGCCTGGGCGGTCGTGGCCGGGGCTGAGCCATCGCGCGTGGCCCTAACCGGCGCTGCGGCGACGAGCTCTATGTACCATGTGCTTTCTCGCGTGGGCCCGTTGCATCGCCACGTTAACCTGGCCGCGTAGGTGCTGTTCTCGTTCTCATGTGGCAGGTGAAAAAGCTGAGGCTCGGGGTGCTTGAAGTCTCTCGTTCAGGGTCACACGGGGGCAGCCGGCATTCGAGCCCACTCTTGTCAGATTCTGGCGCTCCCGGCTCCCTCTGCTTTGCCCTGCTCGTGCCTCCCTGTGTGGGGCGGCCTTCTCAGGGGAGGTGGCTTTTTCGAATTTTTTTATTTTTACACATATGTATTGATTTTTGTCAATCAATACATATGTATTGATATTGACTGACAAGGTAATACGTTCACTGTTCACATGATTTTTTTAAAAATCTCATCCACGCCGTCAAATCCTATCCCGTATATTTTTTTAATTTTTATTTTTTATTAACTTATAATGTGTTATTTTTTTGAGGGTTGGCTGATGTCGTCTTGGAAGGGGGAGAGAAAGCCAGCAGATAGGCCCCAAAGAGCCGCGGAGGAGGAATGTGCTCCACATCCATCTTCTGGTTGGGGCTGGAGCTTGCGTGCAGGGTCCCCCTCACTCTCCCAGGACTCGGTGGGACCAGAAGTATTCTGTCCTGCCCGTGAGACTGGACGCAGAGCCTGCGCTCCTGCCCCAAGTTCAAGGAGCCTCAGTTATCAAGAGGCGCCTCTCATTTGTTTGGCATTCATTCATTCGTGAGAGAGAGAGAGAGAGAGAGAGCACTGAGCAAGGGGGAGGAGGGCAGGGAGCAGAAGCCCCCGCCGAGTAGGGAGCCCGATGCGGGGCTCGATCCCAGGACCCCGAGATCATGACCTGAGCCGAAGGCAGACGCTTACCGATGGAGCCACCAGGCGCCCCTCATTTGTTTGGCTTTCAGAGAAGACTCCAGGGCAGGGACAGCTAGTTTTAACAGGACGTGCTTAACGTGAGGTTCTAAAACTGTGCGTTCTAATGTGGTCCCAAGTGGCCAAAATCCAGGAATAACATCGAGGAGAGGTTAAATTAGAGACATGGTCGCAGTTGTGTGGTTCTTTGAGAGAGGCGGGAGGGGGGGTAGAGGACCTCAGCAGAGCGCTAACCTACTGCTTTCTAGCTGTGCCGTCTGGGGCGAGTCATCTCACCGTTCTGAGCCTGTTTCTGCATCCATCCTCCCACCCGCCCTCCGACCTTGCATCTGTGTACCCCTTCACCCGCTAACCTGCCCACCCAGCACATAGCCACCCACCCATCCGCCCACCCACTCAGTAGGCGTTGAGGGAGTGACCTAGTAAGTTAAGAACTATACCAGATGCTGGGGCCCCTAATTAAGACATTGCCATGAGAATAATCTACACAATCATCAGCAGAAAACTAAATTAGGGACCTTCATACATGGAATGCTGTGCAGCTATTAAGAATGTGGCATGTCTATAGGAATGGATAGGGAATGGCCTTCAGAAATACGGTCAAGGGGCGCCTGGGTGGCTCAGTGGGTTAGGCCGCTGCCTTTGGCTCAGGTCGTGATCCCAGGGTCCTGGGATGGAGCCCCGCATCCGGCTCTCTGCTCAGCCGGGAGCCTGCTTCCCCCTCTCTCTCTCTGCCTGCCTCTCTGCCTACTTGTGATCTCTCTCTCTGTCAGATGGATAAATAAAATCTTTAAAAAAAAAAAAAAAGAAATACGGTCGAGAGGAAAATAAACATGGCAGAAGTACGTATAGTATGTTACCACCTGTGTAAAAAAGAAGAGAACGGTCTATTTGAACACATGTATATTTGCATTTGCCTCGAGGATTTCTGGAAGGACACCTGAGAAACAAGTATCAGAGATGGCCTCTGGGGCGGGAGGCTAGGGAATTGGGGATGGCAAGGACACTTACATAGCACTCTTTCATTTCGGGTTGTTTGAATTTTTTTTCTTGTAGCACGTTACCTATTTAAAATAAAAAAGAAGACTCAGTGTCTGGATAGTGATATGGAAGGACAAGAGAACAGCAAATTACAATGCTTTCCAGAACACATATGTAATTAAGAAGTATAGGGGACTGTGGGAGCAGAGAGTGGCACCTAGCTCAGTCTGGGACGATCTAGAAGGCTTTCCGGAGGAGGTGACGCCTGAGCTGAGGCTCCCAGCCTGAGCAGAGGTTAAGGGAAGGCATCTGGCGAGGGTGTTACCGGCAGAAGGAATAGCAAGGGGAAGGCCTAAGGGGAAGGTTCAGCATCCTGGAGCAAATCCATCGATGTGGTAGGAAAAGTTTGGACAACCGGGAGCCAGGGACAGAGTCACTTTTGTTTAGAAGACCCCTGTGGCAGTCACGTGCAAAGTGGATCTCAGCTGTGAGGCTGGAGGCAGGGAGACCAGTGGGGAGGCCGGGAGAGATGAGGAAGGTCTAGACTGAGGCAGACGCTGGGGGGCAGAGAGGCAGGGACCCAGGAGCTCTTTTGGAGACGGGTGAGACCTGAAATCATTTGGGCAGACTCATTTGCAGAGTGCACCGTGGTCCTCACCCATGGGTGCACACAGGAAGCCCCTGGGGAACTTTAAACACCAGCACCCAGGCCCTACCTCCAGGCCATGAGATTTAGTGGGGCGTCGGGGTTAAACTGGGCTCCCAGACGACTCTGATGGCGGCCATGTAAGGGCCTCGTGCTTGGTGCCGAGGTGGCCAAATGAACGGGTCGGGGCTCGTCCCGTGTTGGTGTATCTTCTTCCTGTGAAGGCTCAGGACCCAGGTGAGCCTCTGATGTGCGGTGGGTCGGAATCTTTGTTCTGCCAGAAGGAAACCAGGGAGAGGCCTGGGCTTTGGCTTAAGTCAGTTTAAATAACGTCCACCTCGGAGGGCTGTCCCAAGAGGGAACAGACTACCAGCGTGAGCGCCTGGCCTGGGGCGCGGGCGCGGGGTACCACATCTCCCCGTGGCTCTCAGAGCTAGCTTGAAGCTCACTGAAGGGTATGCGATGCCCTCCTGTGGTTAAAACTAGATTTGTCTGGGCAAAGTGGGGTCGGGGGCTGGAATGTAAGTCACAAAAATTCTTTTAGTGGCACAACCGCGTATTTTGCGGTTTGGGCGGTCCTGCTTGTGACGTGCGCAGTTCTGGGCCAACTCTCAGAGGACGCTCGCCCGGGCAGAGAGGTGTCATTTTTTTCAATTACAAAGGAAAGCGGTGGGGGAATTGCAGTGTTGCCGCACATGATGAAGCAGGGAAGGAGACCGGCTTAGCCTAGAGGGGCTGAAATAGCAGCACGGGCCCCGCCGGCCAATCTGACGCGTCCCCACCCCGCGGCCCGAGGAAGGCCCAACTCTGTGGCCCTCTCCATGGGCCGCTGAGGGAATGGCCTTTGAAGTTCTGTGCCCTTCTCCAGGTCTCAGAGGACTTTTTGTTTTTTCTTTCTTTTTTTTTTCTCTCCCCCCAAGGAGGTATATTTAAGAGAAGAGACAGCCAGCTCATGCCTGGGCAAAAAAACCACCATCAGAAAAAAACACATCTCATTTTTGAAGAGCCGAGGAGGTTTGAGATGGTTAGCTGGTTCTCAAGGTCCCATGGGCCTCCTCAGTGGGATTTTGGCTGATGCAGGACCCTGGGTACCTCAGAATGATACCCACTGCCCGGGGCGCAGGTGGGGTTCAGGAGGGACAGCGGGTAGAATGCTAGGCATGGCGGGGCCCGGAGAGGATGTTCTTTCACGCTCAGGTCGCTGCGCACGGACAGACGGCTCAGAATGAACTACTCCCGACAGCACACCTGCGTGGGGCAGGGGGGACGCTGGAACAAAGGCAGCGGCTTCCTGGTGGCTCGGCCCCCCCCACCGCCCTGAAACGCCCTGGTGGCCGTGGGAAGTGTCAGGCATTAGAATCACCTGCAGGGACCTGAAGCCAAGTGCTGGGCCTAGAAATCTCCACTTTCAACTGATTCCCCCCCGCCCCCAGGTGTGTCGTCTTTTTTTTTTAAAATCATACTGTTATAGCTTTCAATGTACGAAATCTGAAATCCGACAGGGATACATACATAGCTAGATCAACTTCTTGGGTCACGGTTGTGGCTAAATTCATTTTTAATTTCAAGGTTCCAAGCGGCTGGGCCAGTTCTCTGAAAGCTCAGCAGCCTTTCCTCCCCAGGAGAGGAGTAACGGCCTGTGCTGATTCCATCACGATATTAATCACATAGGATTTTAATTACCAGCTTATCACTCTCGCACTAGATTGGGGGCCCCTTGAGAGCAGGAGGGCACATTTACTTTGCTGTGAAGTAGGTACCAAATTATTTGCTACATGAGTAACATACATGTTTCTATTCAAACTGCATATATTTATCCATAATTATGGACTATTAATCTCCAAATATTCTAGAATGATTGAAAATCCTCACATATAAGAAACTGACATCAAGGCTTTTGATGTAGCCTGTGCTAAGTCATTTTTAACATTTGTAGCTGAGGCATTTTAGTATAAAAGCTGGAACCTCTATACATAAACTAGTAAGAACTTCAGATTCATCATCTGTTCATTTTTTTAGCTTCATCTTCTAGAAAATCTTGAGCTCTATCCTGGTCGCTGTGTATGGAGATCCTCCCGTTGGGGTGATTTTAAAAGCATCATTTGTAGGTGAGCAGCTCGTCTCTCTCCTTTAGTGGCCGTGGGCCTTGGGCCTGTGTTCGTGCTGCTTCCCGTTTTGTCATTTGGGGTCGACCCCCCTCTGCGGTGGCCTCTACTGAAGGCAGATTTTGGTAGACTTTGAACAGCTTGTTCTGTCTGAGGCTCCACGTGCTTCGTGGCTTGCAAGACATAAGGGCCCGCCAATTCCATGGCACCAGAGAGCTGTCCGGCTGCCGCCGTGGCACTGGCCGTGGCTCGGCTTGGCATCGCTGCCTCTGCCGAGAGCACAGTCCGTCCCAGCCCCGTGGCCGCCAACTCCACACGTCTCCCGGAAGGTGCCGAGGCCACCACCGGCAGGCAGGCAGGTGCCCCCCAAGACACAGGCCCCAGCCCCTCCCCCCAGCTGCTCCGTAACTTTAGGGGATTGTCAGAGCCAGCGTTTCTCAGGTTTTAGTGTTTCACAAACCAGTGAAATTCCAAAAAGAATATTCTGGACTCATGTTGATTTGTGAGTCTATTATTTTGCCAAGCACAACAGAGATGGCTCTCTCCTTTCACCTTCGCCCCCCTTCCATAACCGTGACACAGGCCTGGCCAGCTCTGCCCATGGTCCTCAGTGTCCGGTTTGCTCAGTAAGGTGTGCGTGTCATCACAGTCCGGCATCTGGGAGCCCCCAGGGGCCCTGGCCAGGACCCTGGGGTGAGCAAGGGATCCAAGACACAAGGCCCAGCAGAGAAAAACATGGTTTACATCCTTTTATTATATATATATATATATATGCACATCTGTTTTATGTACAATAATTGGTTCTATCAAATAATCATACCACAGCCTTCTATTGGTAAGCTTCCCCAAGATGGTTTCAGGTGAGATTAGATATTCGTGCACGTTGTGGACCACCACACTTGAGAATTTGTGACTGATTTCAGTTAGAGGCCATGCACACAATTCAAAGTATATACAAATGGTTAAGGCGCTAGGAATGGGCTGAAAGAAAGCACGGGACTTAGAACAAGGAAACTGTATTTTGCTGGCATGGGAGCCCCCACGTGACTGGCAAGCGCTATGTGTGTCTCAGAGCTCTTCCATGGTAGTGGGGGCGGGGCTTCTGAACGTCTGTAGTGACTGCGCGGCAGGTGGACAGACAGCAGGTCTGACCCGCTAGATGCTTCGCGGAGAGCTCATTTCTTCTCCGCCTCTCCTTTCGTGGATTCTTGTTTCAGTTTGTAATCTGCTAGGGCAGCCTTGATTGCATCTTCGGCCAGCACTGGAAGAAGCACAGGGAAAGAGAGCCTCAGTTTGTAGACTGTACAGAGGGGGCTTGGGAATCGCATCTTCAAGAGCTGGAGGGCAGCAGTGCTGGGAAGGGCTGTCAGAGCCCCCCAGCCGCGGGGGTGGGGGTCAAGAGCAAGCCTGGAAGGCCAGCCAGCCATTTCCTGAGCCCGATTACGCCTGCCCGTGGCTTCAGAGGCAGACTAGAGGCAGACCCTGGGAGCCTGGGCTAGTCCCTCAGCCTCCTGAAATCCCCTTTCTGTTCTCTAAAACTGGGACATTCTTCCCTTGCTGGGACGGTGTGAGGGCTTCATAAACTGACACGTCGGAGGGCCACAGGGATGTTGGTTCTCACCTGTTCCCAGGGAAGGCAGGAGTGAATGTGCTGGAGGCTAGCTGAGCAAGCGGGCCTCATGGGTCATGCCACTGGTCGACAGGTGGCAACGGCCCCACATCCTCTCGAGGGTCCCCAAATTTGACAACTTTTACCTTGCAGTCAATTATTACAATGACTGTGGGGGGAAATAGTAAGCAACCGGCAGACAGGAGCAGCTAAAGGTTGCGGTGCCCAAGAAGCCAAAGGCAAGGCTGGGGTGTTCTGAACATGTCGACAAGCGATGGCCTTTGTTCCTGGGCACCTGCAATCCCAGCTCAGGTGGAAGGAACTCGGGCCTTAGCAGACTTCCTGACGACTGTGTTACCACGTCCCTGCCCCTCTGCTCCCCCGTGAGACTTACTCTGGCAAGAGGCCTGGTTCTCTGCTGAGTTTTAACTAATTTGGTCAGTAAGTTAAGGCTACTGTTTCTCATTCCTTCCTTCCCCTAGAAGGTTGAGAGAAGATGGAAAACGCTTTAGATTTAAGACAGAGGCCAAACTGGAAAGCCAAGTGTAAGTCTTAAGGCATCTGGGCTTTCTCTTAGGACAGCGTACAGGGGGCGGCTGCACGACTGGGCTTAGTCAGACTATATACACAGTAACAGCACCTGGGAAGGAAGCGGTAACACATGCGACAGATAGGATTATGGCAGAAGCTAAATTATCTCCTTTACTGGTCCAAACTTGACTCCAGTGGGGTGGGACCAGCACAGATTCTGGAATCAAAGAGGAGCTTGGGGCCTGGCTTTCCCACTTAGAAGCCATGTGACTGGGGCGCTTTAAGCTGAACCCCGCTTTCCTGGTCTGTAAGAGGGAGAGATGAGGACACTGTCTTGGACTAGAGGACATTTCTGAGGCTTAGAAGTGATGCCACGAAGTGCTCGCACGACGCCCAGCACACACCCCCTCCTGTAAGACCCTCCTGGAGACGGGCTGTGAGACCCGGGGGGGCTTCACCGTCTGAAGGTTGTGGACTCCGCGACCAAGACGACTCGCCTTTACTCTGCACAAGTGCCGGTTGATGCCATTATAAAATCACTCCCAATTGTGCAAGCTCGTTGGCATTTTGGAGCAGAAACTTACTGGAGCAGTGCAATTTCACGGGGGGAAGACAGAGCTCCTTGGCGATGTCTGTGTTCTTGATGGTCAAGGCTTCCTCCACCTGAGAGGCATACATGAGAGAGTAATAGTTTTAGCGATGCTCTAACTGGAGGAATAGACAATAAAAAGGGAAGGCCAAGGAGGCCCTCAGGATGGGGTGAGGGGGGATGGCTTCCATTTAACCACCCCCATGGACACGCACTCGCACGTCAGGGCTGCAGTTGGGACTCTCCAGTATGGAGCACACACCCCGCCACTTGGCGGGGGTTAGCACGGCCACAAAGACACTTCTACAAGCCAGCCAGCGAGACTTCTCTTAGGGGTCTGCTTCAGGCCAGTGATAGGAATCTCGCCTTCCTTTTTTATTTAAAGGCAGTGGTTTCCCGTTCCGGTTTTGTCAGTATCAGCTTCAGTGATGTCTTTATACCAAATGTTTAGAGTAATTCCCTTCAACTAGAAGCGCTGAACGGTGTCAGGGCGGTCAGAGAGGTGGCAAATAGGCCAGTGGCCCTTCAGCACTTGGCAGTGGCACAGACTGGTCTTGGGTTCGTCCTCTGCCAGAAGACAATCTCTCTTGGCCAAACAGACCGGAAAGGATGCCGAGTCTGCTCGAGTGCCCGAGGACACGCGAGGTAGGCCCACGTGGTATGGAGCCCTGCTGCCTTAAGGAAAGCCAGCCAGAGTTCCCCATCTGACCCCCAATCTTCCGATTCTGCTGACTTCAAGGATAATGCTTCCCGTTCTGTTCCTAGTAACTCAGACGAGAGGACCTCAAGGTCACAGGAAGGCCCTCTTCCTCCGCTTTCTGATCACAACTCAAAGGCCAGATCCTGGGAGCACAGGTGCCTTGTCTCACTTCTCCTTTTCTGGAGGACAGGTCTTAACAAATCGCTTCAGAGGCACCTCCTCCAGATCAGCTTAGGTCTGTGCTTGCCCAAGGAGCTTGCCAGGCAGAAGGCCCGGTGCCACAGGAAGCAGGGGGCATGTGGCCCGGCTCACAGCATTGCCATAGAGCTGCCCAGTTCCCCATGCACACGCCTCTGTGACTCAGCCCCCTGAATCTCATCCCTCAGGGCTGCAAAGAAAAGCAGCCCTGTATTTTAGCTTTTAATGACTGGATTTTAGAAACTCCAGCTCTTCACTGGGTTTGGGACCTTCTATCTCTGCAGCTGCTGGGAAAGAGGGTTTGGCAGAGACAACACAAAAGGTGTTCTAGCCTCTCTCATTTCCACCCTCAGAGGGCCTGCCGACCAGCCACCTGGATCATTGTTCCAGTTAATTGTTTGCTTTGCTTCCATCTTTGGTGTTTTTGATTCTTTAATCCCTCTTTTAGCACAGGCTAGTTTATTTCATGAATCCTTATAAGCCACCTGCAATCCTTCCTGAAACAGGATGGGAGGAAATAAACAAGAACACAAACCACAATATAACCTCTCCCACCCTTAGACTCCTAAGAAATTTTAATCAGCAACCTTAGAGAAAGCCATAGATTTCTTTGCTGTTCTTTTCTGTTAGAGGGGGAGGTGAAGATTTTTTTCCTATTTAACTAAAAACAAAACTAAATGGGTGCCTGGGTGGTTCTGTTGGTTAAGCCTCCAACTCTTTTTTTTTTTTTTTTTTTAATTTTAAGGTTTTATTTATTTGACAGAGATCACAAGTAGGCAGAGAGGCAGGGGGAAGCAGGCTCCCTACCAAGCAGAGAGCCCCATGCGGGGCTCGATCCCAGGACCCTGAGATCATGACCTGAGCTGAAGGCAGAGGCTTTAAACCCACTGAGCCACCCAGGCGTCCAAGCGTCTAACTCTTGATTTTGGCTCAGTCATGATATGGTTATGAGACTGAGTCCTGCCTTGGGCACTGTGCTGGGCCTGGGGCCTACTTACGACTCTCTTTCTTAGCCCCCCCCAAACAAAAAACAAAAAAGCACTAAACACCATCCAAACCCCCAAATAAATAAAAATGATCAACAAAACCCCCCCAAATTAAAAAAAAAAACACTTAACAAAATTACCCATAATCCCCAATGTGGAGAATTTAATCAAAACCTGAGGAGAAATTAAATTCTTAGGATATTTTGGGGGAAAAAAAAAAAACCGGAACCCCCCCCCCCCCGGAAAACTAGAGGCAAGTTTGTCAG
The DNA here is from genome assembly GCA_028533885.1 of Nasua narica. Classification (NCBI taxonomy): domain Eukaryota; kingdom Metazoa; phylum Chordata; class Mammalia; order Carnivora; family Procyonidae; genus Nasua; species Nasua narica. Next base: position 14,895,436 of record CM052808.1, on the reverse strand, counting down.
GAATGTTGACAAATGTCAATCTGTAAACAAACCTACCGTCTTTCCTTTTACCCATTCAGTGGCTAATGAGCTAGAGGCAATAGCAGACCCACAGCCAAATGTTTTAAACCTGGCATCCACAATCTTCCCCTTTTCATCCACTTGAATCTGGAAAAGAGACAGGAGTTAAGCAGTGGTTCCTGATGCCACCTCATGGAACCTGCATTTATGGGGGTTCACTGAGGCTCTCCCCAAGGTCTTTGGTCTTACGTTTCACACCCTAAGTTTTAACATTAATTACTGAATTTGCTTTGTAAGAAAGGGCTCAGTGATGAAGAGTTCAATGTAGGAATGATCATCACAATGATACAGGCCTACCGGGTAAAGATGAGCTGAAAAATATGTTCCCCTCCATTTTTGGTTTTGTAACCCTAGTCTGCTTTTTGGCTATGAAGTTCTGCTCTTGGCTGCTCGGTCAATCTGCATCTTTATAAACACTGGGAGAGTCTGTAATAAAGATCCGTGGCTAGTGCTTTTTAGTTTGGCATGAAATGACATCTAGTGGTTTCCTCCTGCCTTGTTTCTGTTTTCCAAGATAGGCATGGAGGTCTCCATGCCCTCTGGCAAGCTCCCCCCTCACCACGATGAAGTAGATGTGGACAAAGCTACGGTTTACTCAAAGTGCCAGTCACTACCTTTGTGTTGGTTCCAATTTGGGGGGGCTTGATACGTGCCATTTCCTGTCTCACTGGGGATTGCTAACCGAATGCTTGTGGTTTTCCTTTGCTCAGTAAAATTCACAAAACTTTCTACTTAGCTGAAGTTGGCATTTAAACGGATAGAGGAGAAAAGTGACACCAGAAAGGGTTAGCACAGCGTACAAGAGAACTAAGATTCAGTCTCTACCTAATTGATAACTTTGAACCATCCCATCATCTCACAGGAATCCAGGTAGACACCAAATGGAAAGTGGTGCATGCAAATGCTCTGTAAACAACGAAGCACTGTATGAGCAAAGGGATTACTGACATTACCATTAAAGACGAAAACCAGAGGTACCTGCAATTTCATTACATCACCACATGCTGGTGCCCCCACCAATCCAGTTCCAACATTTTTTGATGTCTTGTCAAGGGACCCCACATTTCTAGGATTTTCATAATGATCAACAACCTGAAATGAGAAGGTTAAGAGAAATCCAATGATCACTCTTTTTTGTTACTGGTCTCCCCAACTTGAGGGTAAGCTCCTTGAAGTCAGCAAGCTGAGCCTGGCAGGCAGTCACTAAGCATCAAACATCACCTGGGGAGGAAGGCTTACACTTATGTCAGTGAGACTTTATGACTCAATCTTTTTGTACCTCTTTTTCCACTACCTTCAGAAATTTGAGTTACTGGAGAAAAATCAGCAAAATCATGTCTTAAATCCATAGGGTTTTGTTTTTTTTTTTTTTTGCAAGAATTTGGGACTGAACAAGAGACAAAGCACAAACGGGGGGGGGGGGGAGGAACAGAGAGGGCGAAGCGGACTCCAGGCTGAGCTGGGAGCCCGACTTGGGGCTCAATCCCAGGACCCTGGGATCATGACCTGAGCTGAAGGCAGACGCTTAACCGACTGAGCCACCCAGGTATCCCTTCATAGGGTTTTTAAATCACAAATAATTACCTGATCTTTACCACCTCAGTCACCAGATTTGGGCTCAAACAGCATTTCTAGTATTGCCAAATAAATCCATCCTCAAAGGATGATTACTATTAAAAATTTCAAAAAGTAAGTATGGTCCAGCATATCGAAGGATTTCCCAGAAGTCTTGAGAATGTTACACGAGGAACAATGCTATGGAATGTGTCCATTTGTATAAGACAGTAACCCTCTCCTTACTGTATTTCAAGGCCCGGAAATCACTCTGGTGGAGCAGCGCACTCTGGTGGCTGAAAGGCTGCTAACCCACGTTCGTTGAAGATGTTTTGTCAACAAAACACACCCCTAGGTAGGGGAGGAGCGAAGTCCCTGGCAGACGGGCTGAAGCCAGGATCGAACAGTATCTATTCAAACTGGCACACAGAGACTTTAATGTAACCTTGAGGCTTGTTTACCAGTCAGCCTTAAGGCCAGCCTTAAGTCTCCCCATCTTCCAGTCTCTTTTCCCGACCACGGATTTTGATTCCAAGCCCAAGGGCCTACATGATAGTACCTCATCTGGACTTTTTGCCCCACGTTGATTTACCACGTTCTTTAGTTAGTCGTTTCCCGAGTGGGAAAGTTTCAAGTCCAGGGGAGTTTATGCCCTCGGAAGGCAAGGGCTGCAAAATATGCACCTATTCCTACTCCCCAACAACGTCCCCCCCACTCCACCCCACAAAAAACTGGACAAAATTAAAACGTCATGACTTGATGACATGTCCGACTCCACTCGGAGACTACTGAGTTCCTACAACAGTAAGTGCACCGTAAATGATCTCCATGTGCTGGGCACCATGCCAAGGACTCCACAAGCACTATCTCGTGTAGGGGAATGCTAAGAACCCAGTTTACAAGTGGGGAAAACAGGTTCATCGCAGAGCAGAGACTTGACCAAGGTCATTTGACTAGGGCAACGGCCTCGCTGAAGCCGGAGCCCGCGCCAGTGTGTCTGTCCCTGGAGTCAGGCTGGCAGGTCATAGCAGGGCCCTCCTTCCTGGGCCGTTAGGTTTTGAGGCACGAAATCGCAATCAGCGGCGGGCCCCACGGGCAGCGGTTAGTTTTACCCGCGTAGCTAAGGAAACCTAGTCCAGTCCTAGTCGCATGAGGGATTGGTCCCTACCCCCGCCGCAGTGGGTTCTCCCAAGGACGCGCACAACCCGGTGGCCACTCCTCCCAAGGTCCGGCCGCCGCTGGGCGCGCCGGCATACCTGGGTCCTCTCGCCGGTCCTCGCCTTCCCGCCCCCTTGCCAGTGCGGGTCCCGCGCATCCCTTTATCTGCTCCTACCTTCTTGTGATAGAGCCGGGCGGGAGCCGACAATTCCCGGGCAGGCAGGCGCGGGCTCCGCAGCAGCAGGGCCGATGCCGCCCGCCTCAGACGGCCCGCTCCAGCAGCCGCCATCTTCCGGGCTTGCGCCTGCGTAGGCCGAGCGCGAGACCGAGGGGAGGAATGCACCCGCGAGTCGGTTCCTGGCTTGGAGCGCGCACCCTTTTATACGTCACCGCGACTTCGCGCCTGCGCTCTCCCCCTCCGTGCACGTGTCTGCTTTTGGTCAGGTCTTGACCACTCCCCTCCGGGGTGGGCGGGACGCCGAACTGAAAGACTGAAGCTGGAGGGTTTGGTCGGAGTGCGGGGTTTTGGATCTGAGGGGTCTCAGGCAGGAGTGGGGGTCCAAGTTTGCGTTCACAAAGCCCACCCACCGCCAGAATGGAGCCTACTGGATCAGTCTATTTTTCTCAACCCGATTCTGCAGCTTAGGAAGTTGAGGGTCAGAGAGGTTTAGAAACTCGTCCAAGGTTGCCCAGACTTACTTGAGATTCAAGCAAGGACAGTTCTGAGTTAGAATCCAGATTCTACTCTGCCCCGGCTGTGTGGCCCTAGGCGAATGACATCATCTCTGTAAGCCTAGATCCTCGCTTTTGTACTAATTCAAGGGCAATTCATGGAGCAAGTGTCCTAGTCAAGGCGCTCTACTAGGCTTTGGGGATCCAACAGAAAGAGAAACGCATTAGTATAATGTGTTTAACAAACGCACAATAATAAACAATATTTTCCTACCTCAAAAATGGGAGCTTGAGGAAACGAACGCGCCATACCCTTTTTTTTTAAAAAGTATGTGTGTATGTATGTATATGTCTACAACCATTTCTCTTTTCATAAAGCAGCAAACTGACATAATTATATGACCAAGGGCTGGAAATGAAGAGTTTCTAAATAAACCCTTAGTAATGAAATGTATTAATACTGGATTGCAGAATATGATTTTATAAAAGAAAAGTCACACGTGTATTTAACGCTTATTTAGGCATCAGGTATTACATAAAGGGGAGGGATCTTTGGGAAATAGGTATTTCTAGTGAATGGTGCAATCGATCCATCCCCGGGGACTTGGAGTTTTCTCTGCGTTTGTGGTTCAGTTGCTGGGGAGACTAAACCACGCGCCAGATTCGGCCAGGCGGTAAGGAAGGCGTTTATTCCAAGATTCCTTTTGACCTTCTCAAGATGGCGCCAAACCCGTCCCTTCAGCCGTCACTCCATGACTTCCTCTACGGCCTCCACTTCCTGTGCAAAGACCCAACCTCTGTCCGAAGTTGCGACGGAACACCTGCCCTGTTGGAGAATTCTTATTCTGAGAGAACTTCTAAATCTATGTAAAAAGCAGCACTAAATTTCACGCTTTCGGAGATTTTCCCGTCGTTCGAGGTTCACAATTTCCCTTTCTGTCGCAAGGAGAGAGGGGTTTTGGTCAGGCGCACGCAGCGGACAGCTCCTACTTCAGCGGGTCTTCCGTGGCCGCGAGAAGACCCGGGAGTCACTGGAAGCGCAAGATGGCGACGGCGGCTGCAACATCGACTTCAGAAGCGGAGGCTGAGCCGAAGGCCGGGCCCACGGCGGAGGGCGAGGAGGATGACGTTAAGACGGCTAGGACGAGGAGGAAGGTGTTGTCGCGGGCCGTGGCCGCTGCGACGTACAAGGCCGTGGGGCCGGAGTGGGACCAGCCGGAGGAAGGCGTGAGTGAGAGCGATGGGGACGAGGAGTACGCCATGGCTTCCTCCGCAGAGAGCTCCCCCGGGGAGTACGAATGGGAGTATGACGAAGAGGAGGAGAAGAACCAGCTGGAAATTGAGCGGCTGGAGGAGCAGGTGGGTCCGGGTCCGGGGCTGGGCGGCGGGCTCTTTCCCTCAGGTTGCCGGGCCGCGGCCCTTCTCCCCGGTCTCTGGCGGTAATAAAGCCGCCAAGGCCGCAAAACCGCTATTAACAGCTCCGGTCATTTGAGCGTTTACTGCTTGCCGGGTTCTTTGCAAGCAAGTTATCCCACTGAATCCTCGCAGCGACCTGGGGAAGGAAGTAATGTATTCCCCGTTTTACGGAAGGAATTTGACGCTCCTCGTGGAGGGAATTCTCTAGCTGAAGATTACAATTTTGCAAGTGGCGAGCCGGGCCTTGAACTTTGAAGCGCCCCCAGAGCTCCCGCTCTTAACCACATAGTTAAATTATGGTCATCGATCGCAATAAAATCGTACTCACAAGAGAGTTTGTTTTGTTTTGTTTTGTTTTTGAGGAGCATTGCCCACAATGATGAATGTGATAGACAATGACCGTAACGATGACGTTAGAAATGGGACGGTAGAAATCTCAGCATCTGGAGGCTGAGGCACCCGTTGTAGCTGGTCCATATTTGTGTGAGCTTAGGCAAATTTCTTAAGTTCTCTGAGCCTCCGCTTTCTCGCCTGTAAAGTGGGAGCAACAAGTTCTGCATCACGTAGTTGTTGTAACAGTAATTAATAGACCAGTGCCTTGGCACCTGATGGTACTGTGATCTCTAATTTGTAACTCCTGTGTAGTCTAGGGTCTCAGCAAGAAATAGGTGGTCCATTCAGATTAGGATAATTTGAGAGAAGGTTGATAAAGGGAGTACTTTGTTTCTTTAAAGTGTGGTCGGAGAGATCAGCAGTGTAGGTGCAGTACCTCAGGGCTAGTGACTGCGGGACTTTGTATCTGCTTTTAGGGCTGAAGAGATGAGGGGAGAAAACTGACCAGTTTTCTGAATAGTTGTGTGGAGAGGGCACCTGAGAGCACCTGAGACCTTTAGTCAGGGGGTGCAGCCCCAGCTTCCCATTAGGGATTGCGGTGGAGGAAGGAATGCTCTGACCTCTCCCTCTCTCCAAACATTTGCTGGTGCCTTTTGCTGGCAAACCCTGTTGGAAGCAAAAGAGCCAGAAACTCCCTGGATGTGATCCACACAGGAGGGCACAGGACAGGGAGGAGAAGGAGAAGTAGAATTGGGGGGCAGGGTGACTCATTCGGTTAACCGTCTGTCTTTGGCTCAGGTCATGATCCCAGGGTTGGGGGGGGGGTCCCTGCTCAGGGGGGAGCCTTCTTCTCCCTCTGCCCCTGCTCCCTGTGCACGTGCACTCTCTCTTGCAAAAATAAATAAAATCGTAAAAAAAAAAATTGGAAGGGCAAACAGAAATCGAGAACATTCTCGTTTTAGCAATGAGGAAACAGGCTCGGAACAGATGATGAAATGATTTGCCTAGAGTCATTCACAAGGGGAATTGAATTTATCAGGGTTGTCTGTGAACCAAAAGCCACACTGATAAGAAGTCACTTAGCGATGTGAAGTTGTTAACCTACCTTACTCACTTAACCTTGCTGGGTGTAATATTCTGTATGATGTCCTCTGTGGCATTGATACTTTTGTTGTTAAATAGTGATGATATCCATCGGTATCGCTTGTTTCATTCGTCACCACATTTGAATGTCAGAAGCTCAGTTGGGGTAGGCAAGAGTTTACCTTTTCTGCTTTTTAGAAATGAGTATGCCAGTGTTCACTCAGTGTTTTTGTTCATTCACAAAGTGCAGTGTAATATAGGATGCCAGGTTAACTGTCCCTGTCGTGGTGGCAACCTGTGCTTCTGACTTTGAGCCTTGGGCTTTTCCACAAGCCATTAGCTCACTCTTCTGTGAGTCAGGGGAAATAGGATTAGCTGTTTGAGTGGAAGGGGAAGCTTGAAAGCAGAAAGGTTAAGTTCCTGGTGAGAGTAACTAGCTAGCGAAAGAGCAGGATGGGTCAGAGCAGAGGTCTCCTGGCTACTGGTGTCCTCGTGTTGCCTGCCCTACCCTCAGGTCACAAAAGGTGGCTCGGAGCTCACACGGTGACCACACAGTGATGTGATTTGAGGAGCCTCTGGCTTTTTCAAGCCCTTCGTCATGGGGTCTAGAGATTGATTTTTCCAATTTGTCCAACCTCCCCGCCCATCCTGATCCCATAGCCTCTAGTTCCTGCTGTGACTGCTCTTACGGTGGACTGTAACGATGATGATGTCTGGACAGGCCTCTGAGAACCTCAGCCTTGTCATCTCTGCAAATTCCACTTCTCTGAGTGTATTGTATGGAAGCTTGAAGTTAGTTGTGGTTTCTGTCCGTGTCACAAAAGCAAAGATTTCCCGTTAATCTGTGTTCGTGTCCTGAAACTAGAGGTGGCACCTCCTGGTGTCTTATAAGTTACTCCAGCTCCCTGAGCCTGCGGCGCCCTAGGTGGTTGAAACGAGGGTCAGGACGGTGCTTCCCCCGGTTGTGGAGCTTAAGTGACCCACGCTTATGAAGCTCCTGGCAAAGTTGACACAAAGTAGGTGCGGGGCCCCGGCCGGCTCTGTGCTTTCCCCGCCCTTCCCTGGGATTGAGGTGGTTGTGTCTTCTGGAGCGGGCCTCTTGTTATTTCTCCACCACGGCTCCCAGTCCAGGTTGTTAGGGGGTCAGGAAATCAGCACTTTGTAAGCAGCCTCTTTCTTTAAGTCATCCTTTGTTGTTAATGATGTTCTGAAACCAGGATAGACCAGTATATGCGCTCACTTGTGGATGCTGAGCAGACTTTGTAGAAAGTCTCATAAATGCATCTCAGTATGAATTTACATACATGTCCTTTCGGAGCACTTCTTCTTATTTAGTGTCTTTATTATTCGGGCCTAGAAATCAGATATTTAGATCAAAGGTCATCCTGGGAAGCAGTTTCTCTTCTTCATTGACTTTTATACCTTTTTTTTTTTTTTTTTTTACTTAGACGTGGCATTCATGTAAGGGGCGCTTGTATAGACATTAGTCACTGTAACTAACAGGACTGTCCCACCCTCCTTCCTGCTCCAAAACCACCTTCAGACCCAGGTGAGTTGAGAGCAGTGGGTGACAGGGAGAGCCTCTGCCTCTTCTTTAGCAAGAGAAGTACATTTTGGGCAAACTTCACTTCTTCAGTTAGCGATACTTGGGTGCACACTTGGATTTTCAAGCATCAGTGTGTCCTGACAGCCCATTGAGAAGCAGAGGTTTACTCTGGCTCCTTTCTGGTACAAATGAAGAAGTGGAGAACCAGGGGAAATGAGAACACTTGTGTCCTGACCTAGTTCAGTCCTTTTAAAACCCATCATGTAATCATGGGATGGGCTCAGCTTGTTAAAATTTATATATCATGAGCAGGAGAACATTGCTAAAAGTCTTGAGATAAAAAAAATTTTAGATCAGACTCTTGCCTATCATTGAGTATTGTCTTTTTGCGTGTAATCTGATACATACAAAGCAGTTCACGTTTGTAAATTGTGAATCGTGGTGATCAAATGAATATTACTTACCCCAGCACTTGGTCTAAGAGTTAGACCTTGATCAGTACTGTTGCACTTACTTAATCGGCTTTTTCCGTATTCCGTGGCCCTGCCTCTCCTCCTTAAAGCCCAAGTAACTACTTTCTCGAACTAGTGTGCTCCCTTCTCTTTTAAACCGTGTATATTTTTATCACCTACATTTATGTCCCTAGGTAATATATTGCCCACTTTTGCTAATTTTTAAGCTTTTGGAAAGTGTATCATGCGACATGTAATCTTTTGGGACTGCTTTCCATGCAGCCAGTGTGTTTCTGAGATTCCTCTATGTTGCTTGTAGCTGCAGTTTGTTCATTTTGCCTCCTGTATATTTAGTGTGCCATTGGGTGAGTGTCCCACTGTTTATCAGTTCTTCTGGCATTTGAATCGCTCACAGTTTATTTTATTTATTTTATTTTATTTTTTAATTTAATTTTATATTTTATTTATTTTATTTTATTTTTTATTATTTATGTCTCCTTACCAACAAGCTGCAAGGAACATTGTTACTGTTCAAATGTGCTGTTATTCGAGGTGTAGAAGGATTTCTCTGAGTGTTTTTCAAACTGGGGTCATGGTCATGGGTCATGAATTCATTTTGATAGAACCAGTGCTGTTCTGTCATACGTTTTTCATCTGCATGGTCTGTTTCTCAATCCAGTGTCGTTTCCAGGGTCTAACTCATTGTTACTGAGACTCGCTACCTGGTGAGACAGATCCTCCTCTGTGTATTTTAATACAGTACCTAGTGTCTAGATTATTGAGTACGTTGTCAGAGTGTTAGTTGAATGAAGGAGAGGGAAATACTTAGTGCTGAAATGTTGTGGCAGATGTTGGAAAAGTAGACACTACTGTTCGTGTGTAGACTTAAAGGAACCCCATACCCCAACTTATTAGAAAGCTTTTTGAAAAAATTAAGCTTTTCAGCTTTGAGATAGTTGTAGATTTCCCTGCAGTTGTAAGAAATTCTACAGGGATCCTATGTACCCTTTACTGGTTTCTCCCAGTGGTAACCTTTTGTAAAACTATAGTATAAAATCACCACCCAGATGTTGACATTGATACAGTCAACACAGATCAGTTCTGTCACCGCAAGTGTCCTTCCCGTTGTCTTTTTATAGCTACAGTTCCTGACCTCTGGCAACCACTAATCTGTTCTCCATTTCTATAATTTTGTCATTTCAAAGATGTTACGTAAATGGAATCATGTAGTACGTAATCATTTTTGATTAGCTTTTCTTACTCAATATAATTCCCTTAAGATTCATCTGACTTGCTGGGCCGCTGGGCGGCTCAGTCAGTTAAGCGTCTGCCTTTGGCTCAGATCATGATGCGGGTGTCCTGGGATTGAGTCTCATGGCCAGCTCTCTGCTCAGCCAGGAACCTGCTTCTCCATCTGCCCCTGCTTGTGCTCCCTCCCTCTCTCTCTCACTCTCGGTCAAATAAATAAAGTCTTTTAAAAAAAAAGATTCATCTAAGTTGGGTACATGTTGTTCATTTCCTCTTTCTGGCTGAGTGGTATTCCACAGTATGGGTGTCTCACGGCTACTTCAACCATTCACCATCGAAGGATGTCTGGGTTGTTTCCAGTTTTGGCTACTAGGAATAAAGCTGCTATGAACATTCACATACAGGTTTTGTGGGTACATAGGTTTTATTTCTCTGGAAAAATACCCAAGGGTGCACTTGCTGGGTGATGTGGTAATTGTGTGTGGAATTTATAAGAAACGGCCTACTTGTTTTCCATAGCTGCTCTACACATTTTACATTCCCATCAGCAATATGAGCAAATTGGGTTTGTTTTTTTCTCATCTTCACCAGCATTTGGTGTTGTCACTGTTTTTTATTTTAGCCTTTCTAGGTGTAGAATATCTCATTGTGGTTTTAATTTGCATTTCACTGATAGTTAATGATGTTGACTACTGTGTGCACTCATTTGCTGTCTTTTGTCCTCTACATGTACCTGTTGGTTCATGTCTTTTACCCATTTTTTAATTGGATTCTTTGTTTTTTACTGTTGAGTTTGGAGTTGTATCTTTTAGATACTTGTCCTCTGCTGGATATGTGGTTTGTACATATTTTTTTGAAGTCTGTAGCTTGTCTTTGCATCTTCAGTAGAACCTTTCATAGAGCAAAAAGTTTAAATTTTAATAAGGCCCTAACTGGTTTTGAATTTTTATCATGAATGGTTGTTAGATTTTGTCAAATGCATTTTCTGTATCAATAAATATGATTTTTGTTTAGCCTCTTGATCTAGTGGATTACAGTGATTGATTTTCAAAGATTGAAGTATGAACTTCAGTATGAACTCGCCTTATGTACCTAGAACAGATTCCACTTAGTCATGGTGTGTGATTGTTTTTTACATTAAATTTAGTTCTGTAAGTTTTCCTCTCCATTCTCGGGTAGCTGTATCCTTATTTTGACTTGCTGTATTTTCATTTTTGTTCAGTTCTACATAGATTTTTTTAAGATTTTATTTATTTATTTAACAAAGAGAAAGAGATCACAAGTAGGCAAAGGAGAAGCAGGCTCCCTGCTGGGCAGAGAGCCTGATGCGGGGCTCGATCCCAGGACCCTGAGATCATGACCTGAGCCGAAGGCAGAGGCTTTAACCCACTGAGCCACCCAGTGGCTTTGTGCCCCTCTACATATTTTTATGTGCCCACATATTTTATGTGCTATGTGCCCCTCTACATGTTTTTAAGTTTTCCTAAGACTTTCTCTTCGACCCATGGATTATCACTTAATTTCCAAATGTGTAAAGATTTCCCTACCATTACTGACTTATAATTTAATTTTGTTGTGATTGGAAAACATATTCTATATGATTTCACTTTTTAAAAATTTGTCAAGAGTTTGTCTTACAAGCCCATGATTTGGTCTCACTATATCTCCATGGGCTCTTGAGAAAAAAATGTATTCTTTTACTATCAGATGGTATGTCCTATATATGTTAGTTAGATCCTGTTGGTTGATGATGCTGAGATTCTTCTCTTTGCTTGCTGAGTTTTTGTTTAGCAGTTCTAGTTGCTGAAGTGGAGGATTTTGAAGTCCTCATTGTGAGTGTATGTGTCTCTTTCTTCTTTTAGCTTGAACAACCTTGCTTAATCTATTTTGAAGGTCTGTTGCTTGTTTCATACACATTTAGGATTGCTTTGTCTTCCTGTGGGTTGATCCTTTCATCATTTGGTAATGCCCCGTTTATCCTTGGTAGTTATAGTTTCTCTGACGTCTGCTTTATGTGATATTAGTATAGTCACTTCTTTTTTTGGACTAATGTTTACATGGTATCTCTTTTTTTATCTTTTTACTTTTAGCCTTCTTATGTCCTTGAATTTGAAGTGAGTTTCTTGTAATCAGCATATGGTTGGGTTGTGTTTTTATCCACTCTTCCATTCTCTGTCTTTTAATTTGTGTGTGTGTATGTGTGTGTGTGTGTGTATTTTTAAAGATTTTATTTATTTATTTGACAGAGAGATCACAAGTAGGGAGAGAGGCAGACAGAGATTGAGGGGGAAGCAGGCTCCCTGCCGAGCAGAGAGCCCGATACGGGGCTCAATCCCAGGACCCTGAGATCATGACCTGAGCTGAAGGCAGAGGCTTTAACCTCCTGAGCCACCCAGGCGCCCCAAGTATACATATTTTTAAAAGATTTATTGATTGATTGATTATTTATTTTTTTATTTAGAGAGAGAGAGAGAGAGAGAAGAAGGTCAGAGGGAGAAGCAGACTTCCCGCAGAGCTGGGAGCCTGATATGGGACTCGATCCCGGGACTCTGGGATCATGACCTGAGCCGAAGGCAGTCGCCCAACCAACTGAGCCACCCAGGCGCCCCAAAAGATTTATTTATTTTATAGAGAGAGTGCACAAGGGGAGGGGTAGAGGGAAAGGGAGAGAAACAGACTCCTCATTGAACATAGAGCCCCATGTGGGGCTCAGTCTCATGACCCTGGGATCATGAAGGTAGATGCTTAACTGACTGAGCCACCCAGGTGTCCCAAGAGCATAAACATTTAAGATAATTATTGCTATGTTAGGTCTAGAGCCTGACATTTCATTTTATTATTTTCTATGTGTTTTCTCTGTTTCTTATTCCCTTTTTCTCTTTTTCTTGCCTTCCTGTGAGTTACTTGAACATTTTTTAGGATTCTATCTTGATTTATTTATAGTGATTTTTAGCGTATTGCTTTCTATAATTTCTTAGTTGGTTGCCTTGGGAATAGTTTATTTGACTTACAAGGTATCTGTGTTCTACCACTGAATGAAATGAAAATTGTCCTTCCATTTAGGTCATTTAGGAGCCCCACTTTCAAATATTATTTTTAGTATCAAGTGGTCTTAAAATTTTTGTTTCAGTTTTCACATACAACTTAGAAAACCCATGAGAAGACTCATCCAGAATTCTTGTCTGTGTTTCATGCTTTCAGCTCTTCCTTCCTTCTTGATGCTACAAGATTTCTTTTATCATTTCCTTTCTTCCTTTCACTGTCTTTAAGAGAAAGTCTGCTAGTGACAGATTCTTTTAGTTTTCTGTTGTCTCAGATGTCTGATAGCTTTTTAAGCAGTTATTTTAATTTGTTTTAACTTCTAGTTTGAGAAGTTTCAAATATAAAAATAAATTTCTAATGTACCTGTCACTCAGCTTCAACAGGTGCTGCCATTCTTGTCCCTCCCAGTCGGGGTTTTCCTTTTTGTTGTTTTTGTTTGGTAAAAGAGATCTTACCTACACAGCTGGCAGGTGCTAAAGCACGTTACTAATCGTATTTTAAAATCCTCATTAAAAAAAAAAAAAAAATCCTCATGAGAACCTTAGGGACTAGACCCTAGGGGTATCCCCATTTTACAGATGAGGAAATGGAGGCTTAACAAAGTTAATGACTTGCCTGAGGTCACACTTGGTGTTTGTTTCATCAGAATGTTTCCTCTGTTTCAGAGAACAACCCAGCTGGATTCTTACAGGGACTGGAACAGAGTGGAGGTGCTGTGTGTTTATTAGAGAAAGCCTCATTCACTGATTTTTCTTCCTCTTCCTGTGGGGTAAACCTAGCCTTGCAGTTTCAGTGGCACTCCCAGATAGCACACTCATTTGTTTGTAGCAGATGAGTGCGTTGTCACCAGTGGTGAAAAATGCTAAGTTCTTTTGATGGTGGTATTTTAAATTTCACTTATGTTCTTTTCCTCTTAGCTCTCTATCAACGTCTATGACTACAACTGCCATGTGGACCTGATCCGGCTGCTCCGGCTGGAAGGGGAGCTTACCAAAGTGAGGACGGCCCGCCAGAAGATGAGTGAGGTCTTTCCTTTGACTGAAGGTAACGCGGCAGCAGTGGGGTTGCTTTTGTAAACACAGAGAACTGAAGAGTATATCTTTTGTTTTCAGTGCTGAAAATGGGGCGTGTTCCTTACAGAAGTGTGGCACATAGAAAAAAACCCATCATCCGGTGTCAGAGATTTCTAGTTTTTCCTCTTTTAGTTTTTTTTTGCAAAACATAGTCGTGATCGTGTAATATTGACTCATGTTTTGGATCCTGATTTTTTTTTTCTTATCCTCCGTCATGATTAAACTTTTCCCATATCTTTCTGTGTCCCATTCCAGTGTTTATTTAACCCACTTTCTTAGCACCAGGTAATTATATTATAGTTAAACTTTATAAATAATTGTTTTTAAAGATTTTATTTATTTTATTTGACAGAGATCACAAGTAGGCAGAGAGGCAGGCGGGGGCGGGGGGAGGCAGGCTCCCTGCCAAGCAGAGAGCCCAATGTGGGGCTCGATCCTAGGACCCTGAGATCATGACCTGAGCCAAAGGCAGAGGCTTTAACCCACTGAGCCACCCAGGTGCCCCTTTATAAACAATTTTTAGTGTAAATGTTTCATACCTTGTTTGTTACATGGTAGTTGGGTATTTATATTATATATACTTACTTTTTTGAAACAGAATTACACTGTGCTGCTCATAGACCAGTCCTTCCTGAATGTTTGTAATTGATCTTTTAGGGAGGAGTTAGAGAACACTGGTCTCCGATCCAGCTCTGTCCCCCTCTCCCTGCCCAAAAGCATAACTGCTGAGTTTAGGAACTGAAATCAGATTGCCCAGATTCATTCCTGAGTGTACATCTTCCTAGTTGCAAGACCTTAAGCGAAATATGTAAACATTGTAAGACTTAGTTTTCCCAGCTGTAAGATCGGGCTAGCAGTAGTTTCTACCTTATAATACATGGATCGGATGAGGTATTTTGTGTACAACACGTAGTAAATGCCCTAGCATGTTGTAAATGCTAAGATAGATGCCATCATTATTCATTATTATGACTGTCACCTATAGAAGTTTTAAAAAGATTGAACGAGAACTATATACATGTAAGTACCTAGCAAAAATAAAATGCCCCACAGGTATAGGATATTATGAATTTGATTATTTGATTTTATTTGGAAGCATAGACCTGTGTGCTCGATACCAGTTTTAAGAATTGAATTTCTGTGAACCGTAGCAGGCTGTATAAGCTGGGTGAAACGTGTGCGCGGGTGACTCGCAGTAAAGTCCCTGCTTTCATCCTGCCCTTTGGTGAAGGAGATGGGGACGCAGGAGGCGCTGTTGTCTTGCAGAGCTCTGGTTGGAGTGGCTGCACGACGAGATCAGCATGGCTCTGGACGGCCTGGACAGAGAGCACGTGTACGACCTCTTCGAGAAAGCTGTGAAGGATTATATTTGTAAGTTCCCTGCGTGCTTTTTCGAGGTGTCTGCGGACGTATCCATCTCTGTTGCCAGGGGTGGCCTCGTGAGGGTTGCTCCTCAGAACGGAGAGCGTTAGTCCAGCAGTAGAAGGATTCGAGTCTACTTATTATGCTCTTTGTGCTTTTCTTTCTTTCTTTCTTTCTTTCTTTCTTTCTTTCTTTCTTTCTTTCTTTCTTTCTCTCTCTCTCTTTCTCTCTTTCTTTCTTTCTTTCTTTCTTTCTAAAATTTTATTTATTTGAGAGAGAGAGATTGAGAGAGAGCATGAGAGCGGGGTGAAGGGCAGAGGGAGAAGAATGCCGCCCGCTGAGCAGGGAGCCCGATGTGTGACTCGATCCCAGGACTCCAGGATCATGACCTGAGCCACAGGCAGCTGCTTAACCAACTGAGCCACCCAGGCACCCGCCCATACCCGTTGTCTGTGGTTTTCATTTGAGGATATCTGGTTTTATTTATTTATTTATTTTTTGTTAAAGGTTTTATTTTTTTATTTGACAGAGAGAGATCACAAGTAGGCAGAGAGGCAGGAAGAGAGAGGGGGGAAGCAGGCTCCCCACTGAGCAGAGATCCCAATGCGGGGCTCAATCCCAGGACCCTGAGATTATGCCCTGAGCCAAAGGCAGAGGGTTTAACCCACTGGGCCACCCAGGCGCCCCTCTTTTAAGTATTTTCATGTTACAAGGTTAATGGATAGGCCTGTGAAATATTTTCAGATCTCTGGAAAGTGACTTAATGGGCAAAGCATGTGCAGTGGGAACCACTGCATTTCTAAAGAGTTTAATTCATTAGTCTGCTCTTAAAGCTGCAGGGGTGAGTATATAAAATTTAAGAAGAAAGTGACAAAAAACCAGGGTAATTGGGTCTTTTCTGTTGTTACTGTTTAAACATCACTACAAAGAGAGACTTAAAATGAGGACTTCTGGTTATAGGATTGGTGGTTTTAATTTGTTCTTTGACTTTGACCAGAAGGCTTAAAAAAATTCAAAAGGTAAAAAAATTCTAAGCTTTGAAATCTTTCTGAAAATACTCAGATTTGTAACTATTTTCATTGAATTTTTTTATTGAATTTTCATTGAATTGCTTCCATTTTGATAAGTAGGCTTTTTAATCATGAGCATATTATATATTACCTGTTGGCATATTCTATTTATGCAGTAAAATCGCAATAATTGTAACTTAGTAGAGACCTTAAGATATACTTCCCTTTCCAGCTGCGATATTAGTACTCTATGTACATTGGGATGCTTGTTGATGTGCTCCTGCCTTTTTGCATGAATGAATACTGTTTTGGTGGGCATATTTCTTTTGTGATGCAGTGAAACAAAAGTTTTGCTCTTTGGGTATTTCATATCCTGAATTAATAGGGTATTTCTCCTTCTTAGGTCCTAACATTTGGCTGGAGTATGGCCAGTACTCCGTTGGTGGAATTGGTCAGAAAGGTGGCCTTGAGAAAGTCCGTTCTGTGTTCGAAAGGGCGCTCTCGTCAGTTGGCTTACATATGACCAAAGGACTCGCCATCTGGGAGGCTTACAGAGAGTTTGAAAGTGCCATTGTGGAAGCTGCCCGGGTGAGTGCCCCCGTCTCTGTGACCAGTGCTTGCCTTCGAGTAGTCGGGGCTGTCTTTGTAAGTGGCCTTGGAAGAACACAGTTAACAAAACGGTCCTCTCCAGTCCCTTAGCGCGTGGGCAGTAAAGTCAAGTCAGTAGTGTTGTGGAACAACAAGAATGATTTCTTTGATTAAAAGCAGTTGACCTTGTAATTTTTCTGATATTTAAAAATACTACTTCAGTTACTGGTTCCAGGTAAAATATACAAGAACAACTATGTCACTCAAAAAAAATGTATATAAGTTAGTCATGTCCAAGAATAACTACAAGAGATGTATGAGATTTGACCCCATCATAATTGGATTTTTTTGAACTCCGATTCAAGGGTTTACAGTCTCCTGCTAGTGTTCCCTCTCCCATGTGTTTGTGTGTGTGTGTGCACGGAGTTACCATCCGCACCTAGCGGAGTCCTCTAATAGTTAGGTGGTTATTATTAAAGTAGACCGGTCCTTTGTTGATTACATCCCTATTGAAAAGTCTGCAGTGGTGCCTTCAGCTTACCCTGACGGAGGCATCACTGGGGCTAACTCCTTCGGGGTATGTTTGTGGCCCTCCAGCATCAGACATAACCCTGTGTGGACTCTGCTCCCACGCTCCCCTCCACAGTCGGGCACTTGCTGTCTGCTGTACTTACACTGTTTCTCCCACTGGGCGACTGTTTCCTCCTCTTACTGCATCAGGAGAGCCTGTAGATGCATCCCAAATGCCTGCTCCTCCAGGAGTCTGCTGATTTCCTCCCTTCATAACGGAACAGCCTTAAAAACCAGCCTTAAAAACCAGCCGCAGTACTTTGCTACTTGTGATCTTTCTTTCCTGATGTTTGCATTCTGCTTCATTGTAGTCATTTGTGCATATATTGTCAGTATATACATTTCTTACATTCCTTTTTGCTCTTCACCGATCATAACCACTTAGTAGCAGAGACGGATATTCTTGTGCTTCCTGCAGCATTTGACACACTAGCTCATGTAGCAGAGGTCATATGTATATATTTTTTTAGTTGGAACTAAAAATTTAGTTGAAATATTTTTTTGTAGTAGGAAGGACTGCAAAGTTTGTCATTTACTACAAATTTGCTTCTTTAGCCCATAGCTGACTTCCTTTCCCCTTTTGACCGGGAACAAACCTTTGATTCACAGCTGGAGAAAGTCCACAGTCTCTTCCGGCGACAGCTGGCGATCCCACTCTATGGTAAGAGAAACTGACCTGTCGACAGCCGGCCCTCCGTGGTTTTTAAGATGCTTTGGGGTGTGTCTTGTCATTAGATCTTTCCCACCATCCTCACAGGATGTTGCTGGTGTTCTTAATCTCACTGGACAGTGTCACTGTGGACGGGGCCTTGGTAAAAACATACCTTGAATTATTAACGGTCAAGAGGATTGAGGGTCAGCCAGCAGAACTAGAACTGACTCGCACTTTTCTCTATTAAGACACTGTTGGAGAGGTGGAGTAAGGAATAGGGAATCTGACCCCCTATGTTTTCTGGGGAAACTTTATTGAGTAAGAGCTCCATCGTGAGCATTTTCTCTTTAGCAGTAACCTCTTCTGTATCAGAATGGGGATTTCCCACAGGCTTATAGCATTCGTCTGGGGGGGTGATTGGTTCAGGAGCACTGTTGATTGGAAGTGTTCGTACCTGAATTTCTTGGGGGTTTGGTAAGGATTTTCCTGTTTGGGTGAATATATTTTGGTAAGGTGTGAGCCTTGAAACTCTGGAGCTTGAGCATGAGCCGCGTCTGGAGGATTTTTCTGGGCATGGGGAGAGTTGGGTGCTGCCATCTTGTTTGTGCTCTAGGTGTGGTTACACATTGTACGCCCTTGGCACCTCCAGACAACTGCTCGAGCCCAGACGTAATTTGTCTTTTTGCTTTGTGGCTTATTTGGATTTGATTTAACAAATTATAAAGTGGCTTTCCAGTTGAATCCTTGGGGGACATGCAGAAAAGGCTAGAACTGAGCAGCGTGCAGGTTTCATCTCATGTACCAATGTGACGAGGCATGGTACAGTGAGTCGAGCGTGTCCTTGAGTCAGACTGCCTGGGGCAAGGCCTTGCTTTACCGTGAACTGCAGACAATTGATATAACCCTCTAGTTGCGTTTCCTCAACTGCAAAATGGGGATCATGATAGAACCTATTCCCTAGAGTTGGGAGGATCGGACGAATTAGTGGATGGAAAGTTTAGAACCTAGGAAGCACTAGGGTAATTGTTGCTAATATTTAATTAACTGATTGATTAATTGGTAGGGCAATTCCCCGGGGAAATTGCTCTGAGACAGAATCTAAGGTCAAGTAGAAGATTCAAGCGTAAGACTTGCTGTGGTCACGGATGTGGGAGGAGCTAGCATCATCCGAGTCTCAGGGTTTACTCTCTGGGTTGATAAAACTCAATGGCAAGACCTATGGGGCTGAATCCATCTTTCAATAGATATGGAAGCCACATTTGCAGAGTATGAAGAGTGGTCAGAAGACCCAATACCAGAGTCGGTAATTCAGAACTATAACAAAGCACTACAGCAGTTGGAGAGATACAAACCCTATGAAGAAGCGCTGGTAAGTGTTGGCCTCTTTACAGTAAACTTCTCGCTGCTAATTTTTCCCTAATCAATAGTTGTATCTTTAAAATTTGTTTTGTTGTGAAATCTATAGAGTGTATAAATGTGTGTGTACAGTTTACATACTAATAATAAAGTGAACATCCATGTACCCATCACCCAGGTTAAGAAATAGAACATTGCCAGTACCTTAGAAGTCTCCTATGTGCCCCTCTCCGATTGCCTCCTCTTCCCTCTCCCGAGAGGTAATCACTTTCCTGACTTTTGTGATAATCGTTCCCTTGCTTTTCTTTATAGTTTTACAATCTGTGACCATATCCTTGATTAATATATTGTTTAATTTTGCTTGTCTTTGAGCTTTTATATAATGGAATCATGCTGTGTATTTCACGGAACATGTTTTTGGGTAGTACTCATATTGATAAGTATAGTCTGTTTTCACGGCTGTGAAGTTGTATGTGTATGCCACAGGTTATACGTCCGTGTTCTAGCTGGGTCGTTTTCCAGGCTTTTCTTGTGCATGTTCTTGGTGCACATATGAATAGGGTTTCTCCAGAGGGTATCCCCAGGAGGAATTGTTGGATCAAAGGATCTTGCTGAACTCTTTTCTGTGTTATCAATTGACCCTCCTGCCCAGGAGTTCTTGCTGAACTGAAGATTCTCGTTGATCTCACCAGCCTTTGATACTGAGTAAATATTAGTCACTGTGATGGGTCTGAAGTCATAGTTTTAATCTGCATTTCCCTGATTGGTAACAAAAGTTGAGTCTGTTTTCACATCCGTTTTTTGTGAGGTGCCTGTTGAAGTCTTTGACTCATTCTTCTTCCATCTGTATTTTTTTCTAATTAATTCATAGGAATCCTGGATCTTAATCCCTGTTTTGGTTGTAAGTATTGCAGAAGCTTCCCTCAGGTTTGTGGTTTGTCTTTTTAGTTTTTTAATGGCATCTTTTGATGAGCAGTTCTCAGTTTTACTCTAATTGGGTTTAGCATTCTCTTATGGTTTGCGCCTTTGTTATGCTGAAGAAATTTCTTCAGGTTCCAAACTCGTGAATATTCTTAGCTCTGTTTTCTTCCAAAAGTGTATAGCTGTGTATTTCATGTTTAGATCTTCATATGTAATTGATTTTTGTGTATGGTGTGAGGTGGGGTCCAGTTTCATTTTTCCATGCGAGAACCAGTTGTTCCAGCACTGATTTTGATAATCCCATCCTCCGCTCATTGATGTGCCGGCCCACATCTGTCATAGATTAGCTGTCCATTTGGGTGTGGATCAATTTCTGGGCTTTCTCTTCTGCCCCACTGGCTTATATTCCACTGTCCTAATAATGATAGTTTCCTAAGTTTTGCTCTTAGGTAACATGAATCACATCCACGTTGTTCCTCTTCAAGAGTGTCTTCTCCTTCTTTAGGTCTTGATACTTGGATTTAGAATCAACTTTTCAGATTTTATTTAAAAACCGGTTGAATTTTATATTGGAATTGCACTGATCAATTTGGAGAAGAATATACATCTTAGAAATATTGAGTCTTCCAGTCTATGAATGTGGTATAGGCCTTTGCTACTTAGGCCTTATCTTTCAGTAAAGTTGTATAAATTTATAATTTCGTCTGGTCCCTTGAACACATTTTTAGATCTATTTCTAAGATATTTTTGATCCTATTGAAAATGCCACCTTTTTAAAAGGTTTGCTTTTCTAATTGTTCTTGGTATATAAATTGTAATTTATCTTTTATACTAATTTTCTGTCTGTTGAACTTTTTAAATTCTTATTAATGATCAGTAGATCTTTTTGGATTTTAGATTTTCTGTGTTGACCAGAATATTTGGTTTTTGACCATAATATTGTTTGTAAGTGGCGTTTTTCTACCTGTCTTGGTCTTAGAATACTTTCAGCTTCATTTACTGTGCCTCAGACTTATACTCTTGTTTTCTTGTATTTCTTGTCCTTCTGTTTGAACCGAAAGGCTTCGTTGTTAAAAGTTAATCTTGCATTATACAGCCCCAGCTTGCTTCCGTTCACTACGCACATTTCCCACTTCCCTTTACTCTTCTTTCCTGGCATCCTGGCGCTTTCATCTGGAATCATTTTTATTTAGCTTCGAGTACACCCTGTAGAGTCTCCTGCACTGGATATTTGCTGGTAACAGATTTTCTCAGTCTTAATATGAAAAGGTCTTCACTTTGCTCTTCTTAAAAGTTCATTTCTCAGGATGTAGAATTCTAGATTGACAGTTGTGTGTCCTGTTTTTCCAGCTTCTGTTGTTGCTGTTGAGACATCAGCTTCTTTGACGGCAGTCTTTGTTTTCTCTCTGGCCCATTTTAAAATTTCATTGGTTTTGCTTGATGTCCCATAATTTCAGTATAATAGGTCCAGGGGTGGATATCTTTGTATTTATCTTTTTCGTGGTTGGTTGGTCTTCTTGGCTCTGTTTCTGGTATCTCATGGTATAGTAGGAACAGTGACTTTGAGAGCCACGCTGCCTCAAGTTCAAATGTTATCTCTGCCAGTTACTGGCTCTCTGACTTTGAGCTCATTCTTAGCCTCCGCGTGTTTCAGTCGCCTTGAATGTAAGATGAGGATAATAATGACGGCTCACTGTGACGATCCAGTCCTTAATATAGCTTACACCAGCAAAAGCTTAACCTTCAGCTAGATTTTGTCCTTAGTATTTTTTGTGTCTTTGCCAGTTTGCTGATGATTTTCAAGACGTTTCACACTGAATCCAGCAGTTTTCGTTGTTTTCAGTGGCAGTCTGTCTGGGTAATCAGTTTGTCATTATAACTGGAAACTGAGTCTAAGGCATCATCTTTCTGCTCGGAGTGTGTGTGCTCTCCTGCTGGTCGGCCTGTGCTCCCTCTCCCTTTTTCACATGTAAATGACTGGTAGGTAGTTGTATTTCTTAGAGCCTCTTTAATGAAATTCTCAGCTAGTTCATTTTGTTAGGACCATTAGTGGAGTGTGGCTGAGGAGGAAAGATGAGTAAGGATTTGGTCTGAAAAGAATTGTAGGTGTTGGGCTAGTAAACATTCGGCCTAGCTTCTTTCATGTTCCGCGTGTCCCCGCACGCCCGCACGAGCTGCTGTCGGAATGAAGGCAGCGAATCGCTCCAGCGCAGTTGTGTTCACTCCACTCAGTAGGCTGAGAAAGTGACTTCTGTTTTGGAGGGGTGGCTGGCCTTGGTCACTGGCAAAGGTGTTTCTCTTTCGTTCAGTTGCTGATGGATGCTCCCATCAGAAACCCCCTGTGGCCTAAGGGTGGATTTGGAAAATGGTTTATGGAGCCATTGGAACCGTTGCCATGAAGAGGCACTGTGGACTCTCAGTCTGCCGCCATGTTGTAGACCCCGGCATGCCAGCGGTTCTGAGAGTGGGGACGGGGATTTTTTAGTGATGTAGCCAGTCTTGCCCGAATTTCGTATGGAGATATGTTGTGCTTCCTGACAGTGTCAGGTAGCTCATTTCACCCTCATTATGCTTCCCCTTTGCCTTAGTTGCAAGCAGAGGCGCCCAGGCTGGCTGAATATCAAGCGTACATCGACTTTGAGATGAAAATTGGTGACCCTGCTCGTGTGCAGTTGATCTTCGAGCGTGCCCTGGTCGAGAACTGCCTCGTCCCAGACCTGTGGATCCGCTACAGTCAGTACCTAGTAAGACCGCTCGACTCTTCGAGCTTCTCTCCTTTTTACCGATTGAGAACCTGTTCAAAGAAAATCAGCGGGGGTGTCAGGAGTTAGTTCTGAGCTACGCTTCTCTGCTTCCTCATTTTCGCCTCGTCCTCCTTTCCCCTCTGCCAACTCACTCAGGGAGGTCTTCCGGTGTTCCAAGTCATTTCAAACTGACCCTCACTGTAAAAAAATTGGTAGTCTTCTTACTGAGGACTTTATGACAGATTAATTTTTTCATTTAACTTTTCATTATGGGAAAAAACATAAGCATGAGAACATAGATTAGTAAGGTGAAACCTCGTAGGCCCATCACCCAGCTCCAACAGTTAACTCATGGCACTAGTCTAGTTCTGTCTGTGTCCTTAATCTTCTTCCTTTTCCATGTGATTTTGAAGCAGATCCCAGAAGTCGCATTTCATTGGTAAACATTTCAGTACATATATATAAAAGATTTGAATCAGGATCCAGATAAGGTCCATCCATTAGGACTGGCTGATGTCTCTTCAGGCTCATTTCATCTCTTGGTTCCCCCTCTACCTCTCTTCTTCTACCCCAGCTCCCGCTTGTCATTTTTTGGGGGAAGAAACCAGTCACGAGAAGCATTTCTAAGGAAATTTGCCAGCTGGTTGTGCTGGAAAGGTCCCACGGATGGTAAAGTCTGTAACCGTAGCACTTTCTCTCCTAACTCTGGACTTGTTTATCGTAGGATCGGCAGCTCAAAGTAAAGGATTTGGTTTTATCTGTACATAATCGTGCCGTTAGAAACTGCCCGTGGACGGTTGCCCTATGGACTCGTTACCTCTTGGCCCTGGAAAGACATGGAGTTGACCATCAAGTGATTTCTGGTATGAATGTTTTTGTGGGAAGACTCTTAAGCTTTCTGTTCCAGGCTGGAAACCTAGTGCTTTGACAGTCATTAAATGAGCCTTCCCCTGGGTGTTAGCTTTGGAACATTGGGTGTTAGTGACAGAAAAGGCCCCAAGTGGGAGATAAACTGACTGGTTGTAAGCTTTTATAACATGCCTACATTCATTGTGATTTCCGGGAAGTTGGGGTTTTTTCTCCAAACTTACTGATCTGGGATTCTTTTAGTGCAGGGCCTCTTATGGAACATGCCCTTTCTAGAACAAAGTTCATGTAAATCCTGGAGGCTCTTTTTTTTTTTTGAACATTTCTCTCTGGCTCATTTCACTTTATTTCCCCCATCGTTATTATTAAGTCATATAGTATTTGATAGTAGAGGTTTTTGTAACAATTTTGATAATTTATACTAACTTCCTTTTGAATTGGTAACAAATCCTGGCTTGTTCTTCAATTCCAGTGACCTTCGAGAAAGCTTTGAGTGCTGGCTTTATTCAGGCCACTGATTATGTGGAGATTTGGCAGGCGTACCTTGATTACCTGAGGAGAAGGGTTGATTTCAAACAAGGTATTTAAATTCACGTGTCAGATTCAGTTCTGAATTTTCTCCTAACATGTCTTTCAGTGAGCTATCCCAGTTGCCCAAATACGTCATGATTAGGCAAATGGTGTAGACCAGCCACTGTCAACTGTTTTCCCCTCGAAATTTTCACTCCTCAAATCCTTAAGTCCTGTTGTAAATTGTAAGGGAAGATACTTAGTGTCCTTACGTTCTAACTAAGGACACTCAGTTCTTATGTTCAGCTCCTGTCAGCACTGTCCGTGACGTGCTCTTTGTTCCAGTGTCTTTCTCCCCAACTACATGATGGGTCAGGGCTGGCAATTTTACTTCTGTGTCCCCAGCCTGATGCCAGGTGCCTAGCAAGCTCCCAGGAGTTTCACTGTAGGATTAAAAAAAAAAAAAAAGACACAGTATGTGGTTTCATGAAGCCAAACCTCTCTTGCAACTTCTAACAGACTCCAGTAAAGAGCTGGAAGAGCTGAGATCTACCTTCACTCGCGCCTTGGAGTATCTGAAACAGGAGGTAGAGGAGCGTAAGTGCGGCTTCACCCACTCCTTGATGTAGTTGTCTTTCCTCTTCTTGGTGGAGGTGCCTTCTCCGTCAGAGGCTCTTTGTCTCTCAATTCTTTTCTAATTTTGGCTGCTTCTCTTCCTAAAGGTTTCAGCGAGAGCGGAGATCCTAGCTGCATGATCATGCAGAACTGGGCTAGGATCGAGGTAAGTGTTTGTGACAGATCTGCCAGTGACACGCACCTTTGGAGGACATGTGTTAACATGTGTAACAATGTGGCCGACGTTGCATCGGAATCCCCGGTGATGGTCTGGGGTCCGTAAGGATTTGTGCTCTATCTGTATCTAGCTTGATGCACATTCATGTGTATCTTAGACAAAACACCGGCACTCGGGTAAGAAGTTACGCAGCAGACATGAGCACGCCAGGCTTTGACTCGTGGGCTTCTGCCCCCCTCCCCTTGGTGCCTGGCTCGTGAGAGTATCCCGGGTGTGTACCGTCTGCCAGGCATTTTACTGTGAGCCGGGGAAATGAGGTAGACCTGCTCCCGTCTTTGATCTCGTGTGGGAGACAGAAATTTGACAGATAATTAGGGGATATAATTGAATTTCATTGTCGGACCGAGGACCCCAAGTGAGTAAGGTATGGAACCTGCCCTTGGATCAAGTCACAGAATTGTGGGATTCTCATCCTGTTTTATTTTCTGAGGGAGTCAGGTCAAAGAACCAGTGTCTGTCAGGTTCAGAGGGGCTCACTTGCCCAAGTCACTTAACAAATGGCAGACCTGGGACCTTCTTCTAGGTCAGTCTTTTTCTCCGCATTACCACTCAGATTAAATGCTCATCGTTAAGCTTGATAAAAATAAAAAGTGACTAGCCAGTTCTGTTTTAAGTACCTGTGGGCTCCTGCTCTTTGCTCTCAAACAGCGCAGGCAGACAGCTTGAGGCTTGTCACCTCTGAAAGCCTGGAGCGGTTGAGCTGGGCCTGTCGCTGTGGACGGTGGCTGGGGAATGTCCAGGGAGTCCCGGAACACGGATCTTCAGTGGGGGGGTTTAAGGCATGTCCTTTTGAAACACGCTTTGTAATGGGTGCCAGTGTCCTAAGGTTTGCGTCTTTTCCTAACAGAGCCTGTTCATGCATTTTAGGCTCGACTGTGCAATAATATGCAGAAGGCTCGAGAACTCTGGGACAGCATCATGACCAAAGGGAACGCCAAGTATGCCAACATGTGGCTCGAGTATTACAACCTGGAAAGGTAATTGGCTTGGAGGTGGGGTTGACGGTGCCTGTGAGGGGTGAGCTGTGTTCAGTCCTGGCTGACTCCTGCCGGCCTGGGCTTGCCCCCCGCCGCAGGCCCCCGGCCTCTCGCAGCCTGTCCTTCGTTAGTGGCTGTGTGTGTCCTGGGAGAGGCTAGGGAACTCAGCCTGACGTTTCGTGCCGGGGCTTGTTGGGCAGCCGTACGTTTCTTCCCGTTTGGTATTTTGGTTGGTTTTGGGTTTTGGATAGAAATGTTTTACATGACTTTTTGGGGAACTATTGATTTTTTATACTTGCCTTGTATGTAAAAGTGGAAAATATTAAAAAGAAAAACCCCAAAATTAATCTGCAGTGGCACACCCAGAGACATAACCCCTGTTAGCTAATGGTTTGGGTATATTCTTTGAGATTTTTCTACATTTAATTTTTTTTTTTTTTTCTAAAGAAAATAAAACGATAGTGTACATGTTAGAAGTCTCAAACTATGGGGCCCCTGGGTGGCGCAGTTGGTTGAGCGACTGCCTTCGGCTCAGGTCGTGATCCCGGAGTCCCGGGATCGAGTCCCACATCGGGCTCCCAGCTCCATGGGGAGTCCGCTTCTCACTCTGACCTGCTCTCTCTCACACTCTCTCTTTCCTAATAAATAAATAAATAAAATCTTTAAAAAAAAAGAAGTCTCAAACTATTTTAAATGTGACCAATAATATTTATATCAGGGGGAAGATGTAAAGAATATGACCAGCTTTTCTGTTCATTGTATCTTGAACATTGCATCTCAATAAATATATTTTCATATATATATATATTTTAGAATGTTTTGGGCTTTTTTCCCCAATTTAAAAAATAATACATGCTCAAATTAAAATAACAGATTTGCCAAACTGTGGCAGAGAGTGAAAGTTTAGTCATCTCACCCCTAGAGATGACCACTGTTAAAGCTTCTTGAAGGAGCACCTGGGGGGCTCAGTCGGTTAAGCATCTGCCTTCGACTCAGGTCATGATCCCAGGGTCCTGGGCTCCCTGCTCTGCAGGTGGTCTGCTTCTCCCTCTCCCTCTGCCTGCTGCTCCCCCAGCTTGTGCTCTTTCTCTCTGTCAAATAAATAAATAAAATCTTTAAAAAAAAAAAAGCTTCTTGAATATTCCCCTGGGTCAGCAGTTCTCAAACTTTTTGGTCTCCAGACCCCTTATACTCTTAAAGTTTGAGAACCCTGAGAAGCTTTTTTTTTTTAATGTGAATTGTATGTGTTTAATATTACCGTATTAGAAACATTGATAAATATTAATAAATATGAATATCACCATATTAGAAAACTGAGAAATTTAAAAATTATTTATCAAAATAATAAATTGATTACATTTAATGTAAAGAATATATTTTTAATGACAAATGACTATTGGTTGGTCCAAACCCCAAAATGATTTAGTGAGAACAGAGGCATGGGTTTGTATCTTTGCAGGTGTCTTTAGTCTGGCTTAGAAGATAGCTGGATTCTGTCGTCTGTTTCTGCATTCACTGTGTTGTGCCTTCTCATTGAAGAATAGGAGGAAAATTTGGCTTCATACGTATAGGTTAGAAGAAAGGCATATTTCCCCTTTTCAGATAGTTGTGGATATCTTTCATACTTGAGCAAAATTACAAATGGTTGTTTCTTTAATAGTTGCAGCGTGGAGTCTGATCTTTTACCCCCACATGATTCTGTGACATGCATTGTTCCATTTGGAGAACACTCATTCACTAAGTCATGTAGCTCTTCCTAGTACTGACACGTCTCATCATACAGTATTTAATAAATCACGTTTGTTCATCTCCCCAGTGATCTTAGGAGAAAAGTTTTTTTCCTTTTTTAAGATTTATTTATTAGAGTGTGCGCGCACACAAGCAGGAGGTGCAAAGTGAGAGGAAGAGAGAGAATCTCAGGCAGACTCCCCACGGAGCATGGAGCCTGACTGAGGTGGGGGTGGGGGGGCTCAATCCCACGACTCCAAGATCCTGACCTGAAACCGAGAGTCGGACGCTCAACCGACTGTGCCACCCAGGTAGGCGCCCTCGTAGAAAAGTCTTTTTAAGTAGGAAGCTGTCAAACCCAAAGTGGCAGATACATATTTTCCAAAATTCTGATCTTCACCTAAAAGCTGCCATTTTATCATGGCAACAAATACGGCCAGGGGTTTTCCTTGAAGTGACGGACTTCCATCATTAATTTTCAGAAATGTCTGCCAGATACTCAGGTCTGTGTAACCACGGTTTTTGTTGCTCAACTGTTTTCTCAAGTAAAAATGGTTTTCCATGAAAAACAAGCTAGTCCAGCTCACACCCCAAACAAAAAGTTAATGCTTTTCTTTGTGACGATCCCTGTACTTTGGGGTGTGCAGAAAACGTGTTTTATGTGTGTATCTCCTTCTGTCGCACAGAATGTGAAAAGTAGGTGTGCAGCCTCGATTTGTGCTAAGGACCACCATAGTTTTTGCACCATCAGTGCAGATGTCAACACAGTGGGAAAAGTCAGTTAATGTTCAATCAATAATAATGAAAGTAGTTTTGACTTTGCAGAGTGCCTGAAAGGGTCTTAAGAGACCTTCAGGGGTACATGGATCATACCTTGAGAACTGCTGCTGTAATTTTTTTTTTGCTGTTCTAATATATATTTATAATATTTATGTACGTTTATAAGTTTTTTAAAACAAATGGGAACATAGTGTTTCATAACTGTTAGTAAGAGAACATTGTTTTTAACTACTGTGATTATAATTTATAATTACATAATTATAAATCAATTTGTAAATTATGATTTATAATTATAATGTATATTACATAGAATATATAAATTATAATTATAAATTATAATATAGGGTTATATGATTATAAAATTATAATTATCATTTATAATTACTGTGATTGTGTATCTTTCCATGTGTGTATCAGAATGTGTAACTCTGGGCATGAAATCCTCTGGGTTGGTGAGTCTCCCCTTGGATAGGACGGCATCCTAGAACTTCTCTGAGGACTTTATCAAGTTAGTGTAGCATTCTTAGATGCCCCCGCCTGTGTTGCAGATGCCAGTGCCACAAAGGCGGGACACCTGGTCTCAGACTACTGTCCCAGGTGCATTTTCTAGTAGTATCTCCTTGCTAATGGAAGAGCGACTTAGAAGAAAGCCTTAGTTTTGACTGTAGGGAAAAGGAGAAAAGATTTTAAGTAGCAGTAGTACAAATAACTGTGGATAGTTCTGGAAGCCAGAGTCTCCGTAGAGCTTCTGATCTTGTGACACTTGTGACACCTATGAGAAGATGGCCCTTCTGCTTTGTGTCCTGGTGGCAGCAACGGTTGGTTTTCTGTCCTAGGGCACACGGTGACACCCAGCACTGTCGGAAGGCCCTGCACCGGGCGGTCCAGTGCACCAGTGACTACCCGGAGCACGTCTGTGAAGTGTTGCTCACCATGGAGAGGACAGAAGGTGGGGACCCTCAGCTCTCTGCTGCTGGCTTGGCGTCTGTCCCATCTGCCCTTTGGTCTCAGGACTATAGTCCGTGAGGACAGACTGCGTACGGGACAGCTGCTGGGGTGGCGCTCGCGGTGAGACTGTGGTGAGACTGTCACGGAAGCTTGCATCCCCTTGCCCTCTGCTCAGAGTCCGAGTGCAAGGAGGGCTCTCTGTGACGTGGCCCTGGTGCAGGGTTCTCTTCGTTCTTTGTGGTGGACACTGTTCTGTCTACTCCCTGGGTACTGGGAGCACCCCTCCCTTGGCCTCAGTTGGGACAGAAATGTCTGCAGACTTGCTGCCTGCGTTTCCAGGTCGCTCTGGCTGAGGACTGTGCTCCAGCACGGTGTCACGGACACCAGAGGCAGCCGACAGGCAGAGGGCTAAACGTGGGCTTAGGTCATGTGCGTGTCCCTTGGAAAGTTTAGAACCTCGGTATTAAGTTCTCAGTAGGGCAATATTTATTTATCCATGGGCATTGATCTGGACTTTGGGGGTGAACTCCTCAGAACTGGTAATAAAACACCCAAGCAACAGCAGCAAATAAAAAAACACCCAACATTTATCATTTGAGCAGCTCTTAAAATCCTTCAGTCTTCACATACATGTCTTGTACCTTTTACATGAGAATGTCTTCATAATCTTAGTTAATGAGAGTAACAGATCATATTCTGATTTTCAGGTCTTTTTTTTTTTTAAAAAGGATTTTTTTAAAAAAAAACTTCCTTTTAAAAAAAATTAAAAAAAAATAACTTCCTTTTTAAGATTAGAAAGAACGAGAGTGCACGAGCACGCGCCACACGCTTGGGGGGAGGGGGCAGAGGGAGAGATGCAGGGCTCGATCCCAGAACCCTGAGATAATGACCTGAGCTGAAATCAGGAGTTGGATACTCAACTGACTGAGCCACCCGGGTGCCCCAGGCAAAGGGATGTTTTAAATACACCTAGAAGGGGGCGCTTGGGTGGCTTAAGCCCATTAAGCATCTCCTGTCTGCCTTCAACTCAGGGCATGAACCCGGGGTCCTGGGATCAAGCCCCGCATTCTCCCTGCTCAACAGGGAGTCTGCTTTTCCCACTCCCCCTGCCCTGCCCCCTCTGCTCATACTTTGTCTCTCACTCTCTCTCAAATGTGTTTGTTTGTTTTTAAATACATCTGAAAGAACTGTTCAAATTCTAAAAAGTTCAAGCCTACAGTAAGGAAATCTGAAAGTGGGGAGCCAACTCTACAGTTCTTATTTCTGATGGAAGAGAGCTCTTGTGGTATGGGGAAATTAAGAAAATTTTCTATTATCCTATCCTGTAAAATTCTAAAAAGTGACGGTTTGCTTCGGTTTCTATCAAGGTACCCTAGAAGATTGGGATATAGCCGTTCAGAAAACTGAAACTCGATTAGCTCGTGTTAATGAGCAGAGAATTAAGGTAACGATTCTGTTCAAGTCTAGAAGCTCTGCTAGCTGTTTTGAGTGTGTTTGGTATGAATGTTTGTCAGAACCTCTGAGGTCTTCCTAAGAAGTACCTTTTACTTGAAGAATATTAGTGAAATACTTGAATCAGAGTATTTAAGCCTATCTTGTATCATTTTCTTGGATTGGCTTAGAACTTTAGCCCTGACAATAAAAACTTTATGTAGTTGGGGAGTTTGGGACCTAAAATTTACCGGGATATAATAGACAGAAAAGCTAAGAATGGAGCCTCACTCAGCCCCGTGAGTGGAAGGTAAACACACCCAAATTAGAGCCCCAGTTTTATACTTTGATTTCTTTCTTTTGGTGAGTAATTACTGGGGATGTTGCAGAACACTCTGTAGAACTGAGATACGGAATCTTAAGAAGCCCAAATAAGCTCTGGCAGGGAAAGTTGTGAGCCTGCTCTCCTCCTCCTCTTCCTCACGACCTCTCCCTTCTCTGGGGTAGCGAATTTCCACTCCCTGCATCCCCTTTCCTCTCCGCTTGTCGTGGGTCCGTAGAGTTCCTGCAGTTGCTGAGTCCTAGTGATGCATCCATTTTTCCCATCTTCCCAGGCTGCGGAGAAGGAAGCAGCCTTCGCCCAGCAAGAAGAAGAAAAGGCCGAACAGCGGAAGAGGGCGCGGGCTGAGAAGAAAGCATTGAAAAAGAAGAAAAAGACCAGAGGTGCAGACAAGTGCAAAGCAGAAGAGGACGATGAGAAGGAGTGGGGAGATGATGAAGAAGGTAGAGCTTTCTGGAAATGTTATTTGGGAACATCTCTAACTTCCAGAGAAGTTATAGACACCATACAGAGAACTTGTATCTTGAATCAGCTGAGAATAAGTTGCTTGCATGGTGCCCCATCTCCCTCCCTGTCCCTGCCCATCGTCCACATGTGCGTTCTCCTCCCTCTGCTCGGGCTACCTGCGCTGTTCCGTTGCCCCCTTCACTCACATCCTGTGTGGTGCCCCTTCACCCCGCTCGGGCTCCCGCAGCTTGGCTGTCCCTGTCCCTGTCCCTGCCCTTCATCCCCTCAGGCTCCAGCATCCCACACTGCAGCCTACGCGGGCACCTGCCTCGATCGGCCCACTGAGTGGTTTTGACTTTGTGGAGTTTCCAACTAGGGCTTCTCTCGTCCCTGCCATTTCAGGAGTGGGCAGATGTGGGTCAGATTTACTTCAGCAGGTTCCGGCAAGGGAAAGCATTGTTTGTGGACATTCAGGGACTACATGCGTTTTCCTAGTACAAAGGTGTCTGCCAGAGGGGCCGTTCTTGGGCACCTTGAAACGACTGTGGCTGGGTAGCTTGATGGCCTTCAGGGCTCCCGGTTTAGCAGGGGAAGGCGGATGTGACGCTGTGACCGCAGTGGTGTATGATCGGGACCATGGGAGAGGACAGTCTGTGGATTGTTGGTGGAGGCCCGAGGAGGCTCTGGCGTGTCAGCTTCCTGTAGGAAAGACTTCATGTACCTCAGCGTCTGGAGGCAGGAGTGGGTCACTGTCAAGTGCAGAGGAAGGGAAAGGTAAGCCAGACAGAGCGCCACTGTCAGCAAGGCATGAGGCACAGAACACCCTGGAATTTTCCCTGAGCAGCAAATAGCTGTGTTTGAGCCGCGGTGCATGCTGAGGACTGTGTGCTGGGGTATGTGAAGCTGGAGTAGCCGGCGAGCCGGCCCAGTCAGGGCCACTCCGGGATGCGGTGTGCACTGGTCAGACTTCATTAGGAAAGCAGTGGGGAATCGATGGAAAGGTCTGGAAGTGGAGCCAATGCAGCTGACTTCCAGGACTAACCCTCTGCAGGCAGTGGGGCGGACGGGTTGGTATAGAATGATTAAACTCTGATGAAGGACACAAGGCAGCAGTAAACAGAGGAATTAGAGTGCTTTGCAGAGGATGGCCTGTGGAGTGCATACGTCAGAGTCACTTGGGTGCTTGTTTAAATGCAGTCCTCAGGGGCGCCTGGGGGTACAGTTGGTTAAGTGTCCAACTGTCGGTTTCAGCTCAGGTTATGATCTCAGGGTTGCAGGATTGAGCCCCACATCCGGGTCCGTGCTCAGTGAGGAGTCTGCGTGAGATTCTTTCCCCCACCTCTTCTCCTCCCCCACTTGCATGCCTGCACGCACTCCTGCTCTCTCAAATAAATAAAATCTAAAAAAAAACCCCAAAACTCAAGTTCCCAGGCTCCATCCTTCTCTTGCTGCTCCTGGCTTTCAGGAGAGCAGTAGAGAATTTGCTATCTGAACTTTGAGATGCTGACCTTGTACGCGGTTAACCCTTGAACCTTGGGGGCTTAGGGGTACTGACCCCCTACAGAGTCAAAGATCCATGTTTACCCATGTTTACCTTTTGATTCTCCAAAAAACTAACTACTAATAGCCTACTGTTGACTAGGAGCCTTAGCAGGATAAGGTAAACAGTTGACTAACACATATTTTATATGTGACACGTATTCTATATCGTCTGCTCGTAGTAAGGCTAAAGTGAAAACATTATTGCAAAAATCACAAGGAAGAGAAAATACAGATTGTATTTATCCAAAAAAGTCCGCATGTAAGTGCACCTGCGTGATTCAGACCCGTGATGTTCAAGGGTCTACTGTGTAATTAGGGTCGGATAGCGGGACTTGTGTTACCACCTCCCTTGATTTAGTCCACTTAGCTCAGTGTGCCAGGGGCCCAGAAAGTCGGGGGATGAGCTCGGTGGCTCAGGCAAGACTCGACAGAGGACGTAGTGTGTGCCGGCCTCAGAGACGGGAACGGGTGTGTCCCGGGCAGCTGCCACAGGCCCGGCGTCCGCGGCGCTCACTGGGAGCTCACTGGGGGGAAACAGCAGTTCATTCATTGTTGCCGCTTTTCTTCTTTCACCCTGTAGAGCAGCCTTCCAAACGCAGAAAGGTGGAGAACAGCACTCCTCCAGCCGGGGAAGCACAGGACCTAGAGGCAGAAACGGGACTCTTCGGGAAGAGTGCGCCTGTAGACGTCGACCCCCCCTCCAAGCAGAAGGAGAGGGCGGCCGCCCTAAAGAGGGACGTGCCTAAGGTGGCTCACGACAGCAGCAAGGACAGCATCACCGTCTTCGTCAGCAACCTGCCCTACAGCCTGGGCGAGCCGGACGTGAAGCTCCGGCCGCTCTTTGAGGCCTGTGGTGAGGTGGCAGAGATCCGCCCCATCTTCAGCAACCGGGGCGATTTCCGAGGCTACTGCTACGTGGAGTTTAAAGAGGAGAAGTCCGCCCTGCAGGCGCTGCAGTTGGACCGGAAGACTGTGGAAGGGAGGCCGATGTTTGTTTCCCCCTGTGTGGATAAGAGCAAAAATCCCGATTTCAAGGTGGGTCTGCGGAAAACGCCTTTCGTGTTGGGTTGCTCTCGACAGACCGAACGCTCTTTGCTTGCAGCAACGAACATTTAGAATTTATGTGGAATATCTATAGTCTCTTAAGAGCTAGACTTACACATTAACCAGGGTCTATTCTGAGCTGGATAGGTGAGCCCTGACTGAGGGCTTGGTCACCTCGAGCTCGTGCTCGTTGACAAAAGATGAGAAAATTAGAAATTACAGCGATGGCTGCTTGCTACTGAATGTTTTTGTTTTTGTTTTTTGCCACCGAATGTTGAGAAGTGGCAAGGGCCATGTGGAGTATTTACTATATTATCTTGTCGGATCCTCACCCCAACTCTGAGAACAGCGGCTTTCATTCCTACTATGGGTCCGGGGAGGGAGTGGGGCTTTGAGAGGTTAAGTGACTTGCCCAGGGTGACCCCGTTAACAGTTCGCAGCCCCCAGAGTCAGCCCTAGTCTCTGACTGGGGTGAAGGCTGTGGCCGAGTCTGCTACTGGCTACAGTAAGTATGGAGCGCTGGGCTGGGCCGTGGGCGTTTGACTCTTTCCCTCCCTTCTTCCTGTAGGTGTTCAGGTACAGCACTGCCCTGGAGAAACACAAGCTGTTTGTCTCGGGCCTGCCTTTTTCCTGCACCAAAGAGGAGCTGGAAGAGATCTGTAAGGCTCATGGCACCGTGAAGGAC
The DNA here is from genome assembly GCA_028533885.1 of Nasua narica. NCBI lineage: Eukaryota > Metazoa > Chordata > Mammalia > Carnivora > Procyonidae > Nasua > Nasua narica. The sequence goes on along the minus strand of CM052808.1, from coordinate 14,860,444 downwards.
ATCAGGCTGGTTACCAACCGGGCAGGCAAACCGAAGGTCAGCGTCTGTGCCGGCGGTGTCAGCCTCCCGAGGCTCGAGGCTTGGGCAAGCCTAGTTCTCCATCTGTTCAGAGTACTAGGTTCTGGGTGGATTCCTCGTTCGCTGAGGAACTGTTAACAAGTTACCAGGACAGTAGGGACTTTTGGCTCTACTTGTATCTGGAGTCAGATTAGCCCATTTCTAGGTAATTATACTAAAAAGAATAGGGCACTGGGGGAAAGGAAACTTCCCACGAATAACAGGGGCCACAGTGCAGACCCCTGGCTGGGTGCGCCCTCCTGCCCAGACTGGCCTCTTCACCAGGCCTCCAGGCACCTCCTCCAGTCCAAGACCTCATCGTGTCTTCCCACTAGCTCCCCTCAGCATCCTGTGAGATCCTTTTCCTGCCACATTCTGAGTAGTTGTTTAGGCGTGAGTTTGGGTTACCTGTGTTTCCCCCAGCCCTCTGGGTTGATGAAGAGTTGAAGAGCACGAAGTAAGGAGTGGCCAAGGCCCGGACATGAGAGCTCGCCCTGTGTCCAGCTGCCTCACTCATTGGCTCTTATTGGATTTATGCTGGTCTGTCTGTCCCTCCTTCCCTCCCTCCCTCCGTATTGTTTTTTTGTTTTTTTTTTTCCTTATATTTTCCTTTTTTTTTTTTTTTTTTTTTTTGCTGGAGCAAGCACAAGGTACACTGATCTCACAAAGGTTGTCTGAAGTTACAGTCAGTTGCAGAAACGGGGAGGAAGAGAGGGCCAGCGCATAAACCTGTAGACGAAGGATGGTGGTGGGGAAGGGAAACTGATGCTGGGCGCCTGCCCGGTACCTCTGGACTGAGGCGGGAAGTCGGGTCCTGGCTCAGCTGCACCTGATCTGGCTCCGGATCTTGCCTCTTACAGGGCCTGGCCTATGTGGAGTACGAAAATGAGTCCCAGGCATCGCAGGCTGTCTTGAAGATGGACGGCATGACTATCAAAGAGAATGTCATCAAAGTGGCCATCAGCAATCCTCCTCAGAGGAAGGTTCCGGAGAAGCCAGAGGCGAGGAAAGCTCCAGGTGGCGCCATGGTGCCGCGGCAGATTTACGGAGCGTAAGTGTGTGCAAGCTCCCCTGCGCGAGCTCGGCCCTGGCCGGCAGCGCGGTGGATCCGTTTCCTGCTGGGGCGGGAAGCCAGGGACTGCTGCTCTGAGGATGCTGAGGAGGTCATTCCCCGGAGCGTGGAACCCTTCCTGGTGTTTGCCAGTTTACACGGGTGCTTTATCTGAGGGCAGTTGTGTTTTAGGCAGCGATTATTTTAAGGTCTCCTTTGGCGGTAGAATCCGTATGTGTGGATTCAGAACCTGACAGCTGTGTGCTTGCGGCGGAACCTGCGCTCTGGCTGGACCCAGAGAGAGCTGGCTTCTCCCCTGGTAGGAAGGAGACAGCAAAATCATGAGGTGGTCTGGTGAGGTCTGAAAGAGGATGGCATTTTTATCTGCCCTACGTGTGACTGTTGTTGCACGGGGTTGGTCTTCCCCAAAATCGTGGGAAAGGCAGTTAAAGTGGTTTTTGCCTATTAGTCAGTCACGGAGAGCAGGGATCGTCTCCCCTCTTTGGTTTTCATTCTTCACCTATTAACTTGGTACTCTACATGTTCAGAGAAACCGCTCTACTACTAATAAAACTATAGAAATGAGCCCAGAAAGTGGTCTTCACTTTGTAACTTTGGGTGATTGAAGACCATCCTGGCTTATTTTCACGAATAAACAAGGGGCCACGAATAGCCATTTGATACCTTTTCAGTACCTTTGCAAGGGTACATCCACTGTTTGCTCTTCCAGGAGGGGGAAGGGGAGAACCCAGCTCTCCCTGCTGCCTCGTGCCCTGCAGCGCCCGAGTGCGACGGTCGCCCAGGCTGAGAACGGCCCTGCCCCGCAGCCGGCGGTCACCACCTCAGCAGCCACCGAGGCACCCAAGATGTCCAATGCCGATTTTGCCAAGTTGCTTCTGAGAAAGTGAACGGGACTCTGGAGGAGGGAAATGCCTTACTGCACGCTGGCCAGGAAGAGCACCCAGCACCCAGCTGTACTCTGGGTATGGAAGGGCCCGGGCAGCACCCCTCCTGCGCATTTTCCTCGGGGTTAGACCGAAAGGGATGAGGGTGTCCAAGGAAAGAGGCTTGAAGCGCTCCCTCATATTGAGGGCAAGAGGAGGAAAGCGATCACTCCACGGGTTGGGCCCAGTGTGTAGTTTCTTAAGCTATTTTTGTGTCCTACAGAGTGAGAAACAGAAGTGAAACTCAGACACACCATTTTGAGACCCACTTGTCCGAACGTTTTTGGCCAGCTGTGGTCCCCTTTTGTAAGACACTTCTCTTAACAGCCTGCACAGCTCGTGTGCCCGTCACTCTTTTAATTTTAAAAGACAAAATGGCAGATGCTAGTAATTCACCAGAATGGCCTATTTTAGTAAAGGGGTGGTGGGGGTAGGGAAGTCACTTAAAAAACATTTGATGGATTTTTGTTGGGAGGGGCAGTTGTGCGTTTTTATATTATGTATTTGTAAATGACGCATCAACCCATTGTTTTACGTTTCCTAAAAGCAAAATATTTGTGACTTTTGTTTTATATGGGAGCTCTGTGTGCCACCTGCTGTGGACCATTTTCTTTGCCTAGTGATTAGTGAACCATGTACTTTGTCTAAATAATGAGTTTCAGCCCCTTGGTTTTGTTTAAATACCATGTCAAGTGCAAACTTAAATTCTCCCCACTTAGCTTTGTTTATTAAACTGAAGTTCACTTCAAAACTTCTTATTGAATGGTACTCAGATGTGCATTCAGACCTGGATGTATTTTGAAATGGGTGCACTTGCGTTACCTAACAGGTGTGTAAATAGAACTTTTGTAAGTCAAATCCCGTTGTCCCTTTGATTTAAGTCATTTCAGTCATCCTGGGTGTTCAGCTTTAAACTTCACTTTCCTGCATTTTGGCCCTTCAGCTTCTAGGCTTTTTTTTAACCTTTCATCTCTTATCAAATGTTTATTGCTTTAAAAGCCATGTTGTCAGTTTAGTAGGGAAACGGACTTTTTTTTATAAAGATCCTCTGGGAGAAGAAATCAGGAAATGCTTTCATGCATGTTAGAAATCAGCCCGCTTTATCTGGTTTTTAAGTTTTTGTACATCAGGCTTTACTACATTTTTAATGGGAAATTGGAAGTGTCATCCAAAAGCGTTGACAAAAGAGCCAAAGGAACTCATGTGCCTGTCCTTGAGCTTCAGTGTCGGTCTAGCACAGGGTCCTTCATCTCTGCCGCACCAGCCCTCCCTGTTACGTTGAGGGCTGTGTCAGACATCACGGCAGCCGCACCGTCCCCCCGCCCAGGGACTGCAGCGAATGCCTCTAAGAGATAAGGCCCTACAGGCCATGGTTTTATCGCTACTCCTAGAAACATGAGCATTACGTAATGTCTTCAAGTCCTCAGCTATCCAAATTCCTAGTTTCCTGTTGTTTTATAAGTGCATCCCCCCACCGCCCAGGAAGTTAGGGTCGGTTGATAAACCTCTCAAGTCTTTTAATCTGACAGTTTCCCTCCACTTTGTCTTTCTCTTGTTCACAAAACATTTTCTGTCAGGTGTTAGCTGTGAATTAAATTCATGTAGTCACCAGAAGAACGCGTGCTGCGACCCTGGTCCCTCCTCTGTTCTTTGGAATGGGCACCCTCCCCACCCCCTGTGGAAGCCTGTCGGTGGGGTGAGCGGACTGGGGACACACAGGCCCTGCCACCGAGGAGCCCCGAGTATCTCCTCCCCAGTCCCGGCTGACGCGGCTTCACTCCCGCTGCTGCACATCTCACCGTTGCGCTCTCTTGCTGTTGGCCCGTCTTCGGCCCTCACTTCACGCTCTCTCATGTCAACACAGGCTCCTTACAGAATCGAACCCGCTCAGACTTGGGCTCGGGGCTCAGGGTGTGGACAGTCCGAAAAACGGACTGTCAGGAACATGTGAGTGGGTTTATGTGTTTTCCCCAGGAAATCAGGAACTGATGGTAAAGAGAAGCACGAAACACCATCTGCGTTACTGGCGTGTTAGCGGAAGACCAGTGCTTCAGGCCTGCCAGCGCAGGTAGGTGGCGTCCCCCCCAGTTCCGTCTCATCTGCCCGTCCAGATGGGCGCCTCGCACCATAGTACACACGGGGCCTGACGTTCCGAAAGGATTCCTCCTTCGTCCCTGTGACAGATGGGAATATCGCCTGAATAAGACAGCAGAGTCTCAGGCCTTTATGTAATAAAATACTTTATTAGAGTCAGTAATCTGTTAAGTAACGTCCTTCACAATAGAGCTAAAGTGCACGATTCTCTCTGGTACAAAGCACGTGCTTCTGTCAGGCTTTCTCGGCGCTCTTGTAAGTCCAAGACGACGGAAGAGTTCAGGTTGCAGAGAGACCTTAGGGCAGCATACGAGTATGAAAATATTTTTTTATAAAGGTTTGAATATCCTTTGGAACCACTTCACACAGCTTTTTCTTAATCGTTCAGAAAGCCGCTCTGTGCCTATTACACGGTGGGACAACTGTAGAGACACCGGCTACCTCAGAAGAGTGACCTCCTTTCTGTCAGGGTGTGACTTCCTAAGTACGAGTTTGTACGAGTTTGCCATCATTCTGACCCTGACCAAAAGTGCACGGCAGCATGCTCCATCGCTGGGAAAGGAACCCGTGGCCCTTTGGAGTCTGGTCATATTGGCACCTGGGCCAACACGCTATTGATAGAGTCTTCCATAGAATGAAGACTTGGAGATTTGGCCTTATGACATAGGATATTTTATCATTTTACAAGTTGCTAGAAAAATAAGGCCATTTCCAAGGCAATCTCTTCTTCCCCGAGGGGACACCGGACACCACAATGGCTGGGGGAGGTGGGCATGGAGTCAGTAAGTGGGGAAGACTGCCTGACAGAGGGGACACCCTCCTGGCTGTGGTGATAGGTTTTTCTTGGTTTGGTAGAAACTCCCTCTAATTCATTATCGAAAAGGCTTATCTGGTCTTGACGCGGCAACTGTTTTCTCAGGTGTGTTCTCGAATATCTACCTCCACGAGGTGTTCCATGCAAGAGTCGGGGCTGAGGGCAGACTTGGCCACTCGCACGATCCCTGATCTGCGGTGGGAGTCAGTTGCGTGACTAGCCCAGAGGACTTACAGACTAAAACGTCTGGTCTGAGTTGTGGCAAATGAAGTGCAAGAAACAGTTTGTACACAGAGAAAACCCAACTGGCCACTCCCCTCCTCTTAATCAGAGAAATAGTCTTGATGAGGGAATGTAACAGCCTCTGGTAACTACAGTCTGTGAACTAACTGGGACTCAAGGACTTCCTTGAAATGAGCAAGGTATCTACCTAGAAATGTTGTCAACATTAATTTTATTTCATATCTCAGAAGTTTGCTCTACTAGTGAGAATTAGTTGTAACGCCAGTCTCTTTGTAGGAGCAAGCTTTCAGTCATTTCTCAAAACCGGGACCAGGTTCTCCCCCAAGAGTGCTGACCTCCGGTCAAGTCCTAGGACACTTGGAGGAGCTCCTCCTATGGCTTCCGGACCTCTTTCCGTACTTCTGGCCTCTCCCCACCTGAGTGCAAATTCTGCTCCAGAACCTGTGTTCTGGTCACACACACACAGCACTGGTGCCCCCAAGCCTCCTTCGGGCCACCAGTGCAGAGGACACCACACATTTACTAGCCCCCCCAGAGGAAAATAAATAATAACTTGGGCTGAATTATAAGTTACCTTAGAGATAAGGCTTAATAACTTAGGTTTTCTTTTTTTGAACTAAAACATCTGGCGGTAAAGGTTTAAGTTCTTTTGCTGTCTCCTTGTGCTTCAGGAGACAACTAGGTTTCTAGAAATGCTAAGGTTCCCCCCGACCCTGGGACCTCCCTTGTCACCCAGGGAGGATTTCTGGGGTTAGGGCTTCACAGGCAGGGTCTCCTTAAACCCGGAGTGGTTGGGTTTGGCCTCGGGCAGTGCCACCGGATACTCCGCTGTGGCAAAGAGCAGGGTGTCCAGGGTGGTCTCTGTACACTTGGCAATGAAGCGGATGAATGGCCTCACGTCGCCTTCATTGGCGGCCTCCAGTGCGTGGTAGTACTCGGACCTCTGCTCCTTGCGGATGGTGATGGGGGGGTAGCCCGCCTGCATCAGGATGAGGTTCATCAGCAGGCGCGAGGTCCTTCCGTTGCCGTCGATGAAAGGGTGGATGTAAACCAGTTTGTAATGGGCCAAGGCTGCAAACTCCACTGGGTGCAGGTTCATGGCGTCTTCGGAGTTGAGCCATTGGATGAACTCCTGCATCTGCTTTTCCACATCTTGAGGATGGGGAGGGATGTGGTGCCCCACGAGGACCTGTGTCGTCCGAAACCTGCCGGCCTCCACTGGGTCCACATAACCCAGCACCCGCCTGTGGATCTCCAGCACGTCGCTGATGGTGACAGACCCGATGCGGGAGACTAGCGTCGTGTTGATGTACGTCATTGCTGCGTGCATGCCGATGACCTCGTTCTGCTCCTCCAGGCTTTTCCCTGGCACGGCATAACGGGTCTCCAGGATGTGCCTGATTTCCGAGAGGGTGAGGGTGTTGCCCTCGATGGCGACCGTGTGGTAGATGTGATGGTAGTAGGTCTCCTCCATGACCCGGCGCAGCGCGGAGTTGCCCTTGGGGATGGACATGACCTTCTTCACTTTGCTGTCGATGATGCTAAAATACCTCTGGTCGATCTCCTCGACCAGCGGCAGCGTCCGGTCCCGGTTGACCAGCGCTTTCTCGTGGTAGGGCGAGATGGTCAACGCTCTCGTGTATAAGTAGTCCGCCTGGATGATGTCCTTGTCCTCTTCTGAAAAGATGCCAAACTCGTTGAGCGCATCCACAAAGTCCGGGTCCATTTTGAGGGCATGTAGGAAGAGCTTGTGGGCTTTCTCCCGCTTGCCTTGGCGTTTCATCTCCAGGGCTTGGTTCAGAGCTGCTTTGGCTTCCAACTTACCAGCTAGAAAAGAGCCAGAGAAGTGTTGGCAGGGAGGGTGGGCGGGTGGGCAAAGAATGTTCAGGGGAGCTGTCCCCTCTGTTGGCCCTTCAGGGGGCTCGTTCCAGCCCCTCTGCTCACCATTCCACTCTACACGTATGGAAGCATTTGTGCCCTGCGGCTGGTCTCTGTGTGTCCCCAAAGCCATTCTCTGTACCCTGGCAGATACCGCCTGGATCCCTGGCCCCCTACCTTCTGAGTGCCGAGGTGAGTGGCCGTGGCCGCAGCCCCCGTTAGGTGGCTCTCCCGTATTCTCCACTCTCTGCTATCCTCCGTCAGTCCTAGTGATGATGGCCCTGGTCCCTCGGGCCTAGGCTATAAACAGCTCCCCACTGATGCTGGGCTCTGGAGGCTTCCTCATCCCTGGGCTGGCCTTTAGATCTTTTAACCCAGTGGTTCTCAACCAGGGGTGATTTTGGCCCCCCAGAGGACAGCTGGCAGTGTTTGAAGACTTGTTGGGTTGTCGCCGTTAGGGGGGGTGCTACTGGCATCCCGTGCGTAGAGCCCAGGGATGCTGCTCTGTACCCTGCAACGCAGCCCAGAGGACGGTGCGGAGGGAGGGAAACTGCTCTCGATCTAGCCCTCCATCATCAGCCCCTCCGCCTGCCCAGTGTCCGCCACACACGGGGCTGCTTTTCCTCACATGCCCAGGCTCTCTCACGCTCCGGTCTCTGCCTGGTTGCACTTGCCCCTCATGCCTTTTCCTTTGGGTCATTTTCCTATTTACACTGGGGTCTCAGCTCAGGCATGCCCTCCAGGGAGGCCGCCTGGTGAGCTCCCTTGTTTCCCCATCACCGCTGGTGATGCTTGTTATCTTAGCCAGCTGTCCGTTTGTCCAGGCTGGGAGCTCGGGGCGGCCCTGTTCACCAGAGTACCCTGAGCCCTGCACGTGGGACGCGGCAGGCACTCTACAGCTATCCAGTTAAGTGGTGAGGAGAGCTGGCCGGTCTGCCTTACCTGGAGACGCCTTGGTCTTGACCGCCAACAGTGCTGCGTCCCTGGACGTGACACTGAGCTCCGTGGACGGTCTGCTGCACTTGGTGACGGCATGCTGTACCCTGTCCAACTTGCTCCTGAGCAGGTAGAAGCCTTTGAGCACGGTTAGACACTGCTCTTCTAAGGCCCCCAGTGGCAGCAGCAGCGCCAGCAGGGACCCCAACACCATGCTCAGGAGCATCACCCACAGGAAGCGGCCCCAGACGGAGACCCATTTTGGTTCAGTCACCATCACTGAAGCCATCGGCATGAGTGTCATCTGGGCTTAGGGGTGGGCCCCCTGCACATATTCAGTTGCCTGAGAACAGGATCTGCAGGGAACCAAGAGTTGTAGATGAGCCAGGGGAAGCGGACACAATCATGATAGGTTTCTGAATTCAGCGCGGCTTGGAGGCTCTCACGCCTCCTAGTTCACTATGACCAGGGGGTTGGGGCAAGGCAGGAAGTGGATATAAATGGGGAAGGGCCAGCCTGGAGGATGGCTGCCACTCTCAGAGCCCCGTGACTCTGAAAAGTAATGCCACTGCACTCAACATTTACAGAGCACTTACTGTGTGCCAGGCCCTGGGCCAAGCACTAAGGACCTCACACTATCTCTTGCAATCTTCAACAGGAGCTGATGCTATCGTCATCCCACTTCTCCAGATGAGGAAACAGGCTCAGAGAGATGAAGCCCCTTGCCCAGAGTCACCCAGTGAGTAAGTGACAGCCTTAGGACTTGAATTCAGGAACCCATGGCTCTGGGTCCCCTCCCTTGACCACAGATCTCTGACCACACACACATCCAGATTGGCCAAAGCAGTTCTGAGGTCTAGTCTTTGATACCCACGTTGGTGGCCTGATTTGCTGCCTCATGGTGGCCATCAGTTCATGCCCACATCCTGGTATTAGTCACAATGCCGCTCCCCTCCCTGGCCTGCCTTCCCTGACCTGTCCAGCAAGGGTCTCTACCTAGAGCTTGGGCAGTCCAAGCATCTCAAAAGGAACTCAAGCTGTGGGCCAGAGTGGGTAGCCACTCACCCTTCACGTGACAGTTGGGCATGTGCTTTGGGCTGGGAGTGGGAGTGGAGGGGTCAGGTATGCAAGCACCATTATGGTAACAATAAGCATTTATTGGGCAACTGTGGTGTACTGAGCACTAAGCTGAGTGCTAGCCATGCATTATCTCAAACATGAACACTTTACGAAGGAAAGCTACCCCCAACTCCATTTTACAGACAAGAGAAACTAAAGCAGAGTAAGTCAGTCTCTAGAAGGCCAGGTAAGTAAATAGAAGCACTACAAATGAATCCCCAGTGCATCTGGGAAGAGTACCCAGGTCTTAAGCTCTACCTTACTCCCAACCAGGGCCCATGCACCCCTGCTCCAGCCTGCTCCTGGTGTTGGGCCTCCAAGACCCAGAAATGACTGATTAGGCTTCTGATGGCCCAGGGCTTAGAGTCTGATGAGAGAGCCTGGCTCGTTGATACACCTGAAATGGCCCGGTCTGCGCTCTAACCGGGGTACACTGGGCGTGCTGTCGGGGTTTAGAAGAGAGTATGGGTCATTGCTTCGTCCAGGTTCTCTGGTAGGCTCCCGGAGGGATGGGATCCGCGGCAAGGCTGGAGTTCTCCAGGGACCCGGGTCTGCGCGGGGAAGGCAGGAGATAAGAACGTCTCAACCTTCACTACTCTAGGAAGGGGGAAACTGAGGCCCAGGTGGGCGAAGTGGCTGGACTTGGGTCCCTCTGAATTCCGCCCAGGGCTCACTTCCCCGCTGCCCACTGCCCACCGAGCCCCTAGGGCTCGCCCCCTCCTACCGCGCGCTGCGCCCGACCCCTGCGGCCGCCTTCCAGGCGCTCGGAGGCTCCGCAGCCTCCGGCTCCCAGGCCCTGCTCCGCCGCCGGCCTTCTGGCCCCGCCCCCGGCGGCTCGCCATTGGCCGGCCCGCCATCCTCGTCGCGGCGGATTGGTTTCCCCGACTTGTCTTCGCCTCGCACTTCCGGGTTCTGGAGTCTGTGTCGGCTTCCCCGGGAAAGACGCGCCGTGGGTCACCCCCATTGGCTGGCTCCTGTGTTGGTCTCGTGCCCTCAGCAGCCAATAGGCAACCGGATGGGCGGGGCCCGGGCGACAGGCGGGAGTAGCGGGCGGAAAACCCCCTTGGCGGCGATTTGGGGGTACAATAGGTTCCGCGACCGGAAACTCCCAATTCTGCGTGCCGTGAAGCGCTGCCCTTCTGGGGCACCTCCTGGGCCCGGGGCCACTCTCCTGGGCCTCCGTTTCCTTAGGTGGAAAGTGACGATGCTCCGCACCTTGTTTGACTTCAGAGCTCCTGTTCTTAGTCCCTACCCTATGATACCAGGGTTTCCCCCTTCCCCGTCTTTTTCACCTCTTTTTCCCGTTTTCTCCCAAACTTCTTAATTTGCATCCACTCTGGAAGGAACTGCCTGGTTTATTGAGCTTCCCAGAGAGACTGGGATTTTTCCTTGAAGCAGAGAGCTGAAACCTGCATCCTCGTTCACAAATATAGGAATTCAACATCCAGGGGGTGCCCAGAAATGCTAAGCGTTAAGATGTTAGCCTATAGATTCTGGAGGCAGAGAGACCTCGGCTTCAATCCAGACTTTGTCACCTAAGCTCTGTGTAATCTTGGGTGTTATTCCAAGCCTCAGTTTTTCCATTTGTAAAATGGGGACAAACAGCCAATTTCGCCTTTGGCCTCAAGTTCAGGATCTGCAGAAGGCCCGCCTCTTCAAGATCTGACGTCCTCCACGACACATTTCCCTTGGGAGCCACTATCAGGCAGTGGTTGTGGGTGTCACCCCTGGAGCCACACAGCCCTGGGTTCTAATACCAGCTCTGCCACTTGAAAATGGAGTTACATTGAGCAAGTGACTCGATTTCACTGGTCCCGTCTGCTTTGTCCCTATGAAACAGGGACAGTGTGATGACACTCCCTCCTCATGAGGTTTAGTGTGAGGGAGAGTGAGATCCTACATGTCTGGCACAAAGCAAACATTTGATAAGTATCTCCGGTTGCAGTTATTCCTAGGGAAGACACAGAGTCATTGCTGTTTTGTTATTCACAGAAGAAACTGTCAGAGCTGCCGGTGGCTCCAGTCAGTGGGGAGTGACTCCATGTCCTTTCATAGGTCACAGTCTGCTTCCAGTTTAGGGAAGTGTGCTGTCATAAAAGACACCATGGGGGCCAGGAGCAGGGGGCGGGGGGCATTGCAAAGTGAAGGACCAAACAACTTTGGCCCTTGGTGGCTGTGCTTCCTGTTTGTATCTTGTAACCATTCCCCATTCCCCCAGCTCCCGGCCCTTGGCATGGAAAATGGCATCTAGTAAATGCTCAAGAAATTTTGTTGACTCAAGTAAGAAATATCTGAAGCAGGACAAACCATGTTGTTTTTAAGAAACAAAATCCGGAGAGTGATTATTTTGGGGGCTTCTTGTTTCTATCTTTTAACCAAAGGCCTCCATCCAACATTGTTCTCTTGAAGTCTTGTGAATTTTGCTTCTGATGGCCCAAGCAGTCATGTTGTAAAAACTTTCCCCAGAGGAGGGCCTGCTATGCAACCAGCTAATTATGGGGTATGGTTGGTGGAGTAGAAAGCAGTGAGGCTCAGGGGTGAGACAGACATGTGTTCAGTTGCAGGGCGTATATCTGCTATTAGCTGTGTGCCCTGGAGCAGGTCACTTACCCTACTGAACTGAGTATCTTGGGGCATTGTGGACTTCTTCCCCTCCTAGGCATATGGTGATATCATCATCTGCCTAAAAAGGCACCATCTGGGGCACTTGGGTGGCTCAGTCAGTTAAGCACCTACCTTCGGCTCAGGTCACGATCCCAGGGTCCTGGGCTCAAGCCCTGCGGCAGGCTCCCTGCTCTCCCTCTCCCTCTGCCCCTCACCCCTACTCGTGCTCGCTCGCTCTTTCCCTCAAATAAATAAAATCTTAAAAAAAAAAAAATTAGGGGCGCCTGGGTGACTCAGTGGGTTAAAGCCTCTGTCTTCGGCTCAGGTCATGATCTCAGAGTCCTGGGATCGAGCCCCGCATCGGGCTCTCTGCTCGGCGGGGAGCCTGCTTCTCCCTCTCTCTCAGCCTGCCTCTCTGCCTACTTGTGATCTCTCTCCTCTCTGTCAAATAAATAAATAAAAATTTAAAAAAAAATTAAAAAACACAAAGTCACTATCCACTTTCCATATCCTGAAGTGCCAGTGTCACCTCTTCAGTGAGCCTAGAACGATGGGTAGCAAGCCTAGAAGCTACACAAGAACTATCGATGAATAAAATTGCCTGGCCATGAGACAACAGGGGGAGGTGGGGAGTGTGGAGAAAGTGAGAGGACCTGCCTTATCCAAAGTAGGCAGCAGCTTCTCAGCTCTAGCCTACATTTATTGTGTAAAAACTGTATTATATCCAAAAGTTGACAGATTTTCTAATTTTTCAAAAGAAATGTCAGGCCTAAATTTTTAAGCAAACTCTCCAGCTCTTCAAACAGTTGGCATATCTGCCCACTGGCTGCGGAGGGCCGCCAGACCATAATGCCGGTATTAGGCTTTTAAAACGGGCTGGAGATGGCGGCTAGTGGAACACTGGAAGGAACATCACAAATGCCTCTTGGCAGATGGTTGCACTACTGCCTGTGGCCACCAGGGGGCAGTAATTTCCCGGACATCGCTTTCCCCCCCACCCCCGACTACAATCTCTTTGTCGGGAGATCCCACTCAATTTTCTTGACTGCTTACAGCTGTGTTGAATGCAGAAAATACCTCCCTGAAGCGATATTCAAAAGTTGGCTTGTTCCACCTTAAGCATTCCGTATTGGGTGGAAATGGCCTCCTCGCGGCCTACGGAGGAGTTCTCTAAAAGCTTACCTTGACACTTGACAAATGCAAAACAAAACAAAAGAAAACAAACCCTTATGCATCTTTAAGAAACAGCAGTCTAGCACTTCTTGCAGGCAGAGTCGGATTCTATTGCTTAGGAAACACAAAACTCCTCAAATGGAGGCTATATTGCCTTGAAATCGCTCCAGAGTGACTCAACTTCATTTAAAAGAGAATGCACCATACTGGCCTCCCCCTCAACCGTTTCTCCCAAATCCCAGCCTGCTTGGATTTTTTTTTTTCTCTCGTAACTTTGAGCTGCTGCCGAAAAGCCCCCCTCCCCCGCGCCCAGAAGCCCTTCTCCCTGACTCCTCACATCTTCAGTTTGTATACCCAGCGGGGTCAGGCCCAGTGCCTGGGGCATCCCCAAGAGGCAGGGTTTGGGGGAACACCACGTAGGTGTCCTTGGGCCCATGGCTCTTGCTCCGGATTCAGGATGATCTCAGACACGCAAATAATTGTTTTCAGAGCAAATCACTTGGGGAAGTGATGTTTCTTTCTTTCAACAAATTAAACGTAACTCTTTTCTTGTTAAATAGCTAAAATAACCAACTACTTTTTTCCTTTTTTTTTTTTTAATTAAAGTATGGTTGACATATAGTATCATATTAGTTTCGGGTGTATGACATAGTGATTTGACAATTTTGTACCTTGCTCAGTGCTCACCGCGAAGAGTGCAGTTACTATCCGTCACTTTACAATGTTATTTTTGCAACCACTTTATTTCCTAAAGGCAAAATGGGATCACAGATATAATAGAAGCAAAATGGGATCACAAATAAGCAATAATAAGAAAAAAATTCCCACACACAATTGTACTAGATATTTTTTATGTACATCTATTTTTAAATTATGAAGTATTTCAGACATCCAGAAGGCATAGATAATAAAATGGGTACCTGTGTGCCTGGCCCCCAGTTTAAGAAATATATTGAGGCGCTTGGGTGCCTCAGACGGTTAAACGTCTGCCTTCAGCTCAGGTCATGATCCCAGGGTCCTGGGATCGAGCTCCACATCAGGTAACCTGCTCAGTGGGGAGTCTGCTCCCTCTCCCTTGGCCTCTCCCCTACTTGTGCTCTCTCTGCCTCTCTCTCAAATGAATAAATAAAATCTTTTAAAAGAAAAAAAAAAAGAAAAGTACTAGAAATGAACCAAATACCTATCAACAGGTAAATGGGAAATAAATCTTAAGTGGAATACGACACAGCAGTCTACAATCACTGAGCCAAAACTAACTGTATCAACATTAGTATAAATCTCTATAATGCTAAACCAAAAAAAAAAAAAAAAGGAGGATACACAGTGTATATGTAAAATGTGAAAGCATTCAGAACATTGCTATATGTTATTTAGGAGTATATACATAGGGTTAAAAACAAGAGGCCATTTTGGATGTAATAAGCAACAACAAAAAAAAGATGATGATTATCTCTGGGAGGGAAGAAAGGGGAAGTGATGGGGAGAGGATGTCCAGGGCTTCAGAGCATTGGTAATATAATCTATTTCTTTTTTTTTTTAAGACTTATTTATGTATTTATCTTAGAGACAGAGAGAGAGCATGAGTGGGAGGGGAGTGGGAGAGGTAGAGGGAAAGAGAATCTCAAGCAGACTCCATGCTAAGTGTGGAGCTCGATCCCATGACCCCCCAAGATCATGACCTAAGCCAAATAAAGTCCTTTTCTCTTAGAAACACATGGCATTGAAATTCTTGTATGATTTTTTGGCATGTGTATGGAAATTTCTCTAGGGCAGAGTTTCTCAAAGAATGAATCGCCTGGGGAGGTTTTAAAAAAACATCCATTCCTGGGCCAGCTCTAGACCAATGAAGTCCTCCAACCTTTCTGATCCTGCTGTATCTTGACTATAAGTGGAAATAATTGTACCTGTCCCTCTATCTGATTATCGGTAGTGGTAACAACCACTTATTAGGCACTTACTGTGTACTAAGAAATTGATGCGTATTGTTTTATTGGATTTTTGTAACACTACCATGAAGTAGAGATCATTAAACCCACTTTACAGAAGGTGAAACTGAGGCGCAGTGAAGTTAAGTAATTAGCCTGAGTCACGCAGCAAGCGAGTGGCAGAGCTAGGGTTCACAGCCAGTCTTCCTGACTCGAAGCTTACAGTTTTAACCACTCTCAGATCCTGTGATTTCAGGGCTGACAGTTTATGTGACAGCTCTTCAGTTTTACAGGTGGAGAAACTAAAGTGGATAGAGGGCAAGTGCAGAGCCTGGACATGAGTCCAAGTCTGTAGACTCTCCGTTCACCAACACATTACTTTCTTTTGTAAAAGTACTTTGGGGAAGGGTGTGAGGAGCGAGGAGGGAAAATCTTTTTTTTTTTTTTAAGATGTGATTTGTCAGAGAGAGAGAGAGAGAGTGAGAGCACAAGCAGGGGGAGCAGCAGACAGAGGGAGAAGCAGGCTCCTCATTGAGCAAGGAGCCTGACATGGGACTCGATGCCAGGACCCTGGGATCATCGCCCAAGCTGAAGGCAGATGCTTAACCGCCTGAGCCACCCAGGCGTCCCAAAGAGGGAAAATCTTAATAAAACCATCTTTTCTTCTCAAGACAATTTCTGGCTCTCCTAGGGGCAGCTGGATCTACTCTGTATCAGTTATCCACTGCTGCGTAACAAACAGTGCCCGAATCTAGCAGCCTAACACAACTATACAAATGTATTATTTTACATAGTTTGTGTGTGACAAGAATCCAGAAGCAGCTTAGTCGGATAGTTTGGGCTCAGGATCTCTCTCAAGATTGCGTTGCCATCTTGGCTGGGGCTACAGTCACCTGAAGGCTTGACTGGGCTGGGGAGCCGTTTCCAAGGTGGCTCGCTTAGGCAGCTGGCAAGTTGGTGCTGGCTGCTGGGCGGGGGCTTCAGTTTTCCTCCATGTGGGCAACTCCATAGGCGTCTGGGTGCCCTCCCAACATGGCGGCTTCTCCCAGTGTGAGTGATCCAAGAGCATGATGTCCCTTACGACATAGCTTTGGAAGTCCCATACTGTTTGACCTGTCAGGGTTACAACACAGAGCCACCTAGGTATGCTGTGGAAGGGGACTGCCTAACGTTCAGCCAGGTGAAGGTGAAGATCATTAGGGGCCATCCTGGAGGCCGCCTGTCCAGTACCCACTGTGCCTGCCCCCCCATCAATCCCAGTGGCTCCATCCGACAGCCCAGCATCCTGGACTTCAGGCCTCTTTGGCCAAGTCTTGGGGGGCAGGAAGCTTCTGCAGCTGTGAGACTCACGTGTCACAGCACTGGGCTCCCAGTTGCCAACTGCCTTTCCCCCAGATGTTCCATGAAAGCTTTCCAGCTGTGTTTCTCTCATTGGCCGGAGAAGCTGCCTCCTCCTATCTAAAAATTTGGTCGTGCCGATAATGGAGACCGGCTCAGGTGCTCAAGATGCCATTTTAGATCACAGCCTAACACCCTCTCTTCCTGCATGTGATGGTGACTCAGGGTGGCCACTAGGCCAGCCTGGTGTGCGGACCTACGGCACCTCCTGTCTGCCTCCTCCCCCTTCTCCGATTTCCCTGCTTCACGGGGTCATGGGCTATCTCACCCATCAGCAGGGCAGCCAGCGCCTCGGAGCTACCGGGCAGAGGGGCTGCAGGCACCCTGGGTCCAGATTCCAGTCCCTTTGAACAGGCCCCAGAAGCTCTCCATGGAAGCTTTCTGTTGCCATAGTAACATGGAGACAAGGAAATTAGCAAGGGTGCCTGGCTAGGCAAGAAAGCGAGCCTTTACTCTGCATTCCCCTCCTCTAACTAGATAAGAATTTCGAGGAGGGCTAGGGACGGACATCAAAGAGTCTTTTCCTGGCATCGAGGAAATGCTCTGTAATGAACTGTTGTGAAAGGAGCGCGGCCCTTAGAGCAATGGTGTTGGCTCTGGCGTTCTTAGAGGAGCCCGCTGGAGCAGGAAGTTTAGAGCTAATGCAGCTTTCTGTTGTTTGTTGTTGTTTTTAAGAAGACTGTCAGGTTTGGGGTTTTTTTTGTTTTTTTTTTTTAAGTTTCTTTATTTATTTTAGAACTCTCTACGCCCAGTGTGAGGCTCACACTCACAACTCCGAGATCAACACTCTCATGCTCCACCCACTGAGCCAGCCAGGCGCTCCTGTTGTTAATATCAACTATATTGAGCTGTGATTCTTATACCATACAATTCACTCATAAGCACAGTCCGTTTTAGAACTGTTCATCTCCCCTCCCCCAAAGAAACCTCCCACCCTTCAGGTCTCTCTGCCACCACCCGCCCTCCGCTCCGGCAACCTACTTTGAATCCATGTAGATTCCTCTTCCTATAAATGGCATCGTGGAGTATGTGGTCGTGGGTGACTGGCTTCTTTCAGCATTTTTATCCTTTGCCTCCTTAAGGTCCTCCCCAGTGTCTCTGACAAAGGTGCCTCGGTTCTCTTTGAGGACAATTCTGCTGTCTGGGGGTGCAGCTGCCACCTTAGTCCACGGGCTCCAGAGGGATGGAGGGGAGTAGACTCCTCTGAGGCCACCAGCGCCGGTCCTTCCTGTTCCATCTGGAACCTTCCCCGCTGCTTCGAGACTGTAGCGGGGCAAGGGGCCCCTTCGGAGCACGGCCGGCCGGGCGTCCCGCCTGCACTGAGTTGGACATGTTTCCCCACGACTCCCTCGTACGGAGGCTGGGGTGGGACAGTTACCATCACAACCGGCAAGTGCTTCCTAGGTGCTGTCCTGCGAGCGTCACGTGTGTCAGGACTAGTTCATTGTGACAGACCCTTCTTTCCCCTCCTTTTCTTTTTGTGGGGTTCACTTAAAAGCCACCTCTTCGTGCACCTGCTTTGCTGAAGCTACAATCTGTTTTCTGTCTTGCAGCCATAACAATGCAGGTAGAAATCATCTCACTTTTTTGCCTTGCGCTGGTCTAGGCAAGTCCCTGCACTGGACTTGTTTATTTGATTAACATTATTATTGCGTTAAAATGCACATACCGTAAGATTTACCATCTTAACTATTTCGTGCAGCTCAGTGGCATTAAACACATTCACAGTGTCATCTAACCGGCGCCACCGTCCATTTCCAGGACTCTGCTCATCAGCTCAAACTGACACCCTAGCACCCCAGGCCCCCTGCCCCAGCCTGGGAGACCCCCTGCTATTTTCCGATTCTGACTACTCCAGGTGCAACCCTACAGTGTTTGCCTCTTTGTGAGGGCTTAGCTTAGCTTAGCCTAGTGACCCCTTAGACCCCTCAGGGGTCATCCCCATGGTAGCATGGGTCCGAGTTTCCCACCTTTTTGAGGCGATTCAAACATTCAAACAGTAGACATTTCCTAGTGTCCACTTTGAACACGTCCTCGGGTACAGCTGAGATGTCTGCTATCACTTCTTTTTTAATTTCAAAGATTGTATTTATTTACTTATTTTTTAGAGCAGCTTGAAGTTCACAGCAAAATTGAGAGGAAGCTACAGAGATTTCCCTTCTATGCCCTGCCCACCCCCGCCAGGCACAGTGTCCCCCTTTCCCGGCATCCCCCACCAGAGCGGAAGGCTTGTTGTAATCGATGGACCTACGCGGATGCATCATCACCACCCGGAGTCCATAGTTTCCATCCGGGCTCTCTGTCCGTGTTGTGTGTTCTTTGGGTCTGGACAGATGCTTAAGGACAGGCGTCCAGCATCATGCAGAGTATTTTTGCTGCCCTAAATGTCCTCTGCGCTCTGCTGTTCATCCCTCCCACCCTTCCCATCCCCCACCACTCAGGACAACCTGATCTCTTTACTGCCTCGGTAGTTTTGTCTTTTCCAGAATGTCGTATGTTGGAATCGCGCGGTATGTCGCCTTTTCAGATCGGCTTCTTTCACTTTGTCCTATGCACGGACGGTTCCTCCGTGTCTTTCGTGGCTTGATAGCTCAGTGCTTTTTAGCCCTGGGAATAGTCCCGTGTGTGGATGGGCCACAGTTTCTTTATCTTGGCTGCTTCCAGGTTTGGGCAGTTACGAATAAAGCTGCTGTAAAGATCTGTGCGCAGGTGATCGTGTGGACACAAGTGTCCCACTCCTGTGCGTAAATACCAGGGACAGCGGTTCCCGGACCGCACAGCGAGAGGATGTTGCGTGTTACAAGAAACTGCCAAACCGGCTCCCAAAGCGGCTGTCCCATTCCGCGTTCCCAGCAGCAGCGAGCGAGAGCCCCTGTTCCTTCACTGCCTTGGCAACATCTGGTGTTGTCTGGGCTCCGGATTTTGGCCCTTCTCCTAGGTGCATGGTGCTGTCTTGTTTTAATTCGCCATTCCCTGTTGGCCTGTGACAGGGAGCACGGTAAGGTTTTCCCACTGACTAGTGTTTTGGGGAGATTAATGGGAAAAGTTGGTGAAAGCGGGAAAACAAAAGATTTTATATAGTAGAATACTTTCTCTTTTATGTTAATGTACCCGCACAGGTGTTCTGTGTTAATTTGTATTCTGTACGTTAATTTTCCAATATTCATATTGGGTTAATTAATATTAGGTCAATCGAGTAACCTAAGTAATTAATTAATATTGGATTAATTAATCAATAAGGGGTTACTTGATTCAAGTCTCCTCTCATCTTTCCTGTACAGATCAGATGATCGTCTCTTGGCTTACTTCAGTGTAATGAGAATTTAAAGACACTGGCAGAGCAGAATATAGGACCCTTCCCGAGTCTAATGGTCGCCCCCACCTGATGTTTTACAGTGTCTACCTCTGTAACTAATTCCTTATCAGATCCTTCTTAGAGATTTTATTTATTTGACAGAGAGAGAGAGAGAGAGAATGAGCACAAGCAAGGGGAGCTGCAGAGGCAGAGGGAGGAGCAGACTCCCCACTGAGCAGGGAGCCCAGCACAGGCCTCGATCCCAGGACCCCGAGATCATGAGCTGAGCTGAAGGCAGACGCTTAACCGACTGAGGCACCCAGGCGCCCCATCAGTTCCCATTTACGAAGTTGATTTTCTTAGGGCTTTCCCAAACACTTCACTTTTCATAGACACAACTTGCTTTTCTCTCCTATCGTATCCTATCCACTTTTTACCCAAGACATGTAGTTATCAACAGACATAAACAGGTTTGGGAGCAAACAGCTACTTTTGGTAAGCACGCCGCCCGCCCGGTGGCAGCTGGCGGCTTAGTGGTCTGCGGCGGTAGGTGTGCCGTGGACACGCTAATTGAACGATCTAACTGGACAGATCCAAACTGAGCACAATTCTGCAAACTCTCCGGCCAGTACTTGTCAAAAGTGTCCTGATCTTAGGAGCCAAAGAAAGACCAAGGACTATGACAGACTGGAAGACACTGAGGAAATGTTGGCCCTTAAATATGTCCTGATTCTGAGTTGTGTCCTTTTAATATAAAGGACTTTATTGGAATAATTGGTGGAACTTAATTGGGGTCTGAGGATTAATTGATGATGATATATCAATGTTTATTGCTTGATTTTTTAAAAAAAGATTTTATTTATTTATTTGAGAGAGAGCAAGAGAGAGCACGAGCAGGGTGAAGGGCAGAGGGAGAAGCAGACTCCCTGCTGAGCAGGGAGCCCGATGCAGGACTCGATTCCAGGACTCTGGGATCATGACCTGAGCCGAAGACAGACGCTTAGCCGATTGAGCCACCCAGGTGCCCCGATTGCTTGATTTTGATGGTCTTACGATTCTGCAGGAGAGTTATGTGCTACAGGCCCCTGCTCCCCAGCTCAGAGTCTCTCCCTGAATGGCCCACCAGGGAGGAGCAAAAGGAGCATGCCTGGACCATCCATTTCACTTCAAGAAAGATCTTTCGATCCCCTGAGTGCAGGATGATGTCAAGTAGCAATAAAATCCATGAGGGAGTTCAGGGCCTACACACAACACACCGAGGGCCATCCAGTCAGAGGACTGCTACACTTTCTTTTCACCTGGAACGTTCTTTCCCACATCTTTGCTTCCCGTAGCAAAGTCCTGCTCACCTCATGTCGTCTCAGCTCCTTTCTTGGGGCGCCTACTCAGGTCTCAGCCCCATTCATGGCCTCTCCTTGGGTGTCAGTCCCTCTCGTACCGAATTATTTGTCTGCTGGTGCCCTGGCAGCCAGTGGACAGCCCTCGTCTGCAGCGGTGACAACATACAGCACGAACCCCCAAATAGTCCCTGCACCAATGGAACGTTCTTGTCAGCATCAGGAGCTCACCTGGTTTCAGGGCTGATTAGATGTTACCGAACCTTGCTGCTTCCATGTATAAATGTCTTCCGTGTGGCTCCCCCTCTCTGTGCTAAGTGTCTCTCTTGGGGTGTTGACCTCCGCTCACCCCATCCTGGAGTTCTGAAAATGGGGAGTCAACAGGGGACAAATGAGTGGCTCCAGGGCTCCCGGGGAGAACAAAAGCATGGTTTATGGACAGGGTCGCTGGCGCTGTTGGCACATCACCTCCGGGCGACGCACAGAAGTTAATTGTTCCACATTTCACTTTATATGGCTGGGTCTAATTACTCGGGGAATGCAGTGTTAAATCTCACACGTTGGCCCTTATGGCTTTCAACAGGGAGGGAGTTAAGAGGCTCAATCACAATGGAAATGGAGGACAAATGAGTTTTCAGTGTGATGGGAAGGCATAGAGGGCCGTCAGAAGTAGTAGAGAGAGCCTCTTTTTTTTTTTTTTAAGATTTTATTTATTTATTTGACAGAGAAAGATCACAAGTAGGCAGAGAGAGAGGGGGAAGCAGGCTCGCTGCTGAGCAGAGATCCCAAAGCGGGGCTCGATCCCGGGACCCCGAGATCATGACCTGAGCTGAAGGCAGAGGCTTAACCCACTGAGCCACCCAGGCGCCCCTAGAGAGAGCCTCTTGGCGATGATGCCTAATATTTTCTGTGCCTCCTGGAGGAGTAGCTGGAGGCCCCAATTATAGAATAACAATAATTGCATTTGGACAGCGGTGATCTTATAAACCGTTGGCATGCACCTCCTCCCTGGATTGTCCTAATAAGCCTGCAGAGTGTGTGTGTGTGTGCGTGTGTGTGCGCGTGTATGCATGCACGCGCATGTGTACATGTTCTGAGTGTGCCATCCGGGTATCGTTTTCATTTTATGGTAGAGGAAACAGGACCAGGAGGTTACACAGTCTCCTCAGGGTCCCACAGGATTCGCCTCCTGATTTTGAGACCAACTTATCGTTCGTTTGCTTTTTCTGTGATGGGTGGGTGTCTCAGGGTATGTGCTTTAGGAACGACAGAAGGCAGTGTCGTGCAGTGGTTTAAAGTAGGGGCTGGCAGACTATGGCTTGTGGGCCCAATCTGGCCCACTGCCTGTTTTTTGTAAATAAAGTTTTATTGGAATACAGCTGTGCCCACTCACTTATGCATCATCTGTGGCTGTTTTAGCCGGCACTGGCAGAGCTGGGTGGTTGCAGCAGCAGCTGGATGGCCCACAAAGTCTAAAATATTTACTCCTGGGCCCTTCATAGCACAAGGTTTCTGACCCCTGGTTTAGAGCGTGGGGCCTGGAGCCACACCGGGGCTGAAAACCCAGCCCTGCCACTGAGCAGGTGTGTGACCTTGGGCAAGTTCCTTCGTTCTCTGTGGCTCTGTCTTTCCATCTGTGAAATGGGAATGATCACGGTAGTTGTCATACAGGATGTTGGAGGGGCGAATGAGCTCTCGGCAGGCGACACCTGGGAGACGTTCTTGCTCCTCGGGCTTGCGGTTAGAGATGAAGATGTTCTGAGTTGCTTTCCTGGTGGGGGTGCTGGCCAGTTTGCCTGTTGGTCACAGACACGATCACACTTGAGATCGGCCCTGTCGGGGCTGGGCAAGTAGCTGCGGGTTATCAGAGGTCTTCCCTCCCTGCAGCGGGTCCCTGGTTGTTCCCACAGGCCCCTGAGCTAGGCTATTGTGTGAATGGGGCTCCCAAGTGAAGGAAGGGTATGAAATAGGCTGCCCTGAATCCTCCTGAACCCTAAGCCATGAGCGAGGGGGAATGGCATACCCCCTTGCTGGGACTTTTGCAGAGGGGATGTAAGCCATGTGCAAAGTGATTTGGGGAGCTGGCGGCAGGAGCCAAGTGGGGGCATGAAATGGGCCACCTGTTTTGTCTCCTTGTCGTTGGTTAAAACATGGGCTCCGAACGTGGGCCAGGGTTTAAATCTGGACCCCACTGTGTCCCATGTGACCTCAGGCAAATGACTCCACCTCCCGGAGCCTCAGTTTCCCTGGCTATAAAACGAGACTAGCAGTAACACCTATATGAGGGTCCTGTAGGAGAAGAAACCCCATCATGCTTTTAGCCCACCTGTGAAACACCTGTTTTATTACTTATTTAATGCTTTTCTTAGAAAATCAGTTTTGCTTCTTAGAGGTTTTATTTATTTGAGAGAGAGAGAGAGAGCGCATCTGAGCAGGGAGAGGGAGAAGCAGACTCCCCACTGAGTAGGGAACCCAACACGGGGCTCGATCCCGGGACCGTGCCCTGGGATCATGCCCTGAGCCGAAAGCAGACGCTTAACTGATGGAGCCACCCAGGCGCCCCATTTAATGCTTTTCTTCAAATCAACTTTTAAACCTAGAACTTTATCCTAAGGCAGTAACGTTGGTGACATCGTAGAGTGCAAGGTGTCTGTTTCCTAATACACATCCCAGCTGTATTTTAAAGATGTGTCCCACCAGAAACTAAACTTCACACGGCCAGGCATTTGTATACATTTGTATGTATCTCGTTTGCTGACCCATGTCCCGCACTGTGCCCGACACATAATGGGCGCCTAATAAATGCTTGTTGAATGAATGACTGGATGAACTTCAGTCATCCTCCACACTTTGGGAAACGCTGAGATAAAGCACAGAAGGTGGTCCGTTTGGCTCTGGGCCCACGGCAAGCATTTGATAAATGTTTGCTGTTACAATTGTTAGCTCGGGCAGTCAGGGTAACGTGGAGCCCCCAGGTTGGAAGACCACCTGTCCGCAGCTGTTGGCGGCAGGCATCTTCCCTCTGGTTCCACATCGGGGGTGGGGGGAACCCCAAACCCTGTGAGCCCGGGCTGTCTTTTGGCTACTTCTGAGCTCTCAGTCCAGATTGTAGCCAGGCCGAGCTGAACCTTGACAAGTGCGGAGAGGCTGTAGGGCCTAGAGAGAGACGTTCACGGTACCTGGGGGCTCAGGCTGTACTATGGCCACATCGGTCCTTAGCCATTATTTATTATCGCCACCAGCATTTTCGTGAAGGCGATGGCAGGCGTTGGGGCCCATAGCTGCTTCCAGATATCTACCATAAACCCTCTGCTCTTGCTGAGTTCCCAGGAACATAAAACCCGCTGTCAATGGACTTGCCCAGAGCCTGTCTCTGCTGCGTTTTTGTTCTTGTTTAGTTATTACATTAAGTCTCCTGTGATTACAGAGCTGACAGCTGGTGAGGATTTGCATATGGCATGAAATTAAGTTAGTTCATTTTAATGTCTAAACTGAGCGGGGCACGAATTTGTCTGGTGAAAACCCTGCCTTCCTTATCTTTGTTTGCACATCTGCTTTTGGCACTAGTACTGTCTCAAAGTTTGATTTCTCCCCACTCCAGCCAGAGAAGGCTGAGGGATTGGCTCCCCCTTCTAGAACTCCAGCAGGGATTTTGCATTTGGGGCTTAGAATTCGTTTGGGGACGAATTAGGATTCAAGGGCAGCTGAGAAGAGACCAGTGTTCTAGCCCCGAGCTTTGTGGCTTTTTTTTTTTTTTTCTTTTTTTCCTGTTTCACCTTGGGCAAGTCACTTTCCCTCTCTGGGAATTGTTCATCTCTGGAGATGCTTTTGACATTTGGAGGGGAACGATTTTTCTTTACGTGGGACCAGGCAAGGCATGGTTTAGCCTCCGTGGTCCTTTGGTATCGGATCCCAACCTTCCACCCCCACCGATCACTGGCAGCCAATAAATACCTCCACACACGGGACCCCTCTGTAGCAAACGCAGTCAGTGCCCTGCCCCTGGTCCCGGCCCCCTTCACTGTGTTCTCATGCACTGTACCCCCCACAACCCACACCCGTGTCTCTATGCTGGAGCTTTGCCCCAGGACTGCCAGAATCCATTCTGCTGGGACCTGGCAATGACCGAGAGGTGAGGAGGGGGATACGCCCTCCGACCTGCTCAACTCTAAGACGGCGCCTACACAAGCTGAAACCAAACAGATCCCCAAACCATTATCCGGATTAAACAGAACACATCTGCAGGCTGGATCTTGCCAGAAGCTGCTGGTTTGCGACCTCTAGCTCTAACGCTGCTGACGGTGAGGCTAGCCAGTGTTCTCACAGGACTTTGTGTACGTGAGGGACTGTTCTAAGTGCTTTAGGTGCATTAGCTTATTGAATCCTCAAGACCGCCCTCTAAGGGTGACACTAGCCTCCCCAATTTGCAGCTGGGGAAACAGGCACAGAGAGGTGACTTACTTGCCTCAGGTCCCGCAACTAGTGGGTGTGCAGTCAAGATCCACGTCCTGGTAGTTTGGCTTCAGAGCCCACACTCTGACACCTCCTCCATGCTGTCCTTATTCTGTATATGGGATGGCCCTATTTTTGTTTAAACACATGCACACAGTCTGCTGGAGATACCCCAATATGTTGACTGCTTATTTTATCTTTGAGTATCTTTAAAAAAAAAAAAATCTGCCTCAAGGGGCGCCTGGGTGGCTCAGTTAAGCGTCTGCCTTCAGCTCAGGGCATGATCCCAGGGTCCTGGGACTGAGTCCTGCATCGGGCTCCCTGCACGGCAGGGAGCCTGCTTCTCCCTCTTCCACTCCCCCTGCTTGTGCCCCCTCTCTCGCTGTGTCTCTCTGTCAAATAAATAAAATCTTTAAAAAAATCTGCCTCGAAATGTTTTTTTTTTTTTTTTTTTACTGTACATTGAGGGAAAAAAAATATATGTAGAAGTTGTGTGACAATAAAATAGTAAAGGCCAAAGAAAGCCAGAGGGCCTCATTCTCTTCTCTCTCCTGCCGTCATTCCTGGCTCCCACCTCATCAGGACCCAAGACCCAGGGCAGAAGACTGGCCTTGTTGTAGGGCCTACGTCTTCCAGGGAACCTGGTCTTGGGTTGGGTTTCCTGGAAGAAAACCTTCTGAGAGAAGAACTTGTATGTCCCAGGGGAGATGGAATAAGGGGGAAGGCAGGACAGGGAAAGGGAGGAAACCAAACAAGGCATGATTTTCGCAAAGTCCCGTGGAGGGTATTCTCAGCCTGTTCCCGCAGAGGGGTGCCCTGGAGAGCGTGTCACATCCCAGAATTCGCCCATGCCTGGGGAGGGGGCGGGGCTTTCGGACATAGGCACCTGATGGGCATCGGGCAAAGGCTGCCCGGGAGAAAAGCCCCGGCGCTTCTGGTCCCCTGCAGGTGCCAGCAGAGAGCCCCTAGCAGCCAAGAGCGGTGCTCCAAGGAGGGTCCCCAGGACTGGCTGGTAGAGGAGAATGCAGCCAGAGGCTGGGGCGAATTGTGGGGCTCAGAGAAAAGGAGCAAAGGGATCTGAGTGGCTTTGGCCCGAGCACCAGTGTTGTCCAGGCCAGACCAGATGCCGGCATCTATTGGCAAGAGTGATTGACCTGATGTTCCCCTCTCACTGTCGACCTTGGGCAAGTCCCTCAGCCTCTGAGTCCCAGCCTTCTCATCTGAAAAATAGAGGCAATCATCTGCCTCCACCCCCTCCCCCCGCTCCCCCATCCCCAGGGCTTTGTAAATAAAATACTGCACCAAGGGAAGGGGTTCATCTGTCTCTTGGTTGGGGATTTATTTATATCCTACCTTTGTTCTGTATTTTAAATGGAATGGGATTGTGTGTTGTATTATTCAGGTGGGCTATCATAACAAAATACCAGAGACTGAGTGACTTAAACAACACAAATGTATCTGCCGCAGTTCCAGAGTCTGCAAGTCTGAGACCAAGGTGTCAACAGGGTCGGTTTCTGGTGAGGCCTCGCTCCTTGGTTGCAGATGGCTCTTTTCCTCTGTGCTTGTGTGTATTCGGGGCAGGAGGGTTGGAGAAAGAGAAGGAAGGAGGGAGGGAAGGGGAAGGGGAGGAGGAGGGAGAGGAAGAGCGAGAGATCTCTGGTGTTTCTTCTTCCTCTTATAAGGACACGAGCCCTATTGGATCAGGGCTGCCATGCCATGACCTCATTTAGCCTTAATTACTTCCTTAAAGGCCCCATTTCCAAATGGTCACTTTGGGGGTTAAGGCTTCGATATATGAATTTGCGGGGGGCGTGGGGTGACACATTCAGTCCATACCACGCGTGTAGAAACCTTGCATGATGCATAAGTGTATGGTCTCAGCGATGGCAAACAAAGGAAGGATAATGGAGACACAGCAAGTGGTTCGAGTGAACCTTAATGGAGGCACTCTCGGAGGAGGATCCTTGGTCCGGGTTAAGACAGGGCCAAGGAAGTCGTATATGTATATGAGAGATACAAAATATACCAATCAATTGTCAGCTCATTATACTGAAAAAGGAATGCAAGGCCGACCAGTCAGATTGCTCGTCGTCATTGTGGGGTGATCTGGAAAGTCTCTGAGACAGGAAGCCCCATGGCAGAAAGTCCTGAGCCACCATCTTGTGAAACTTGGTGGCCATCTTGTCCGCTCTCGGCGTCCCTGGGCCCGCCATAACAGTAAGCAGATGCTGTGAATGTACATTTTTCTCCCTCCCGGCCCCCTCCCTATCATCCTTCCTTTAACCCATGCCGCGTTCCAGGTAGTGTCCTGGGCTGGGGAACAGAGTGGTAAACGAGACAGACACAGTTCTTTGCCTTCATTTCCTCTGAAAATACCTGACCCCTCACCCATGGTGAAACAAAATCAATAAGCTCAGGTTTGGGCCCAGGATCCTTAGAACACAGTGTTTGAAATTAGAGCCGGCACACCCTGGCCTGCCAGTCGTGTGTGCCTCATGGCTGGCTATTGGGGGCGGGGGGTTGGCACCCAAAATGTGTTTAAAATTTTTTTTAAAAATAGTAGTTAACTTTGAGAGTATGATTTTGCTTCAAAACGGCTATTTCCAGCTTCTCTTGAAATAATTAGCAGCTGACGGCGCTGGACCAGCATTCTTATGAGGCCTTGGTTGGCTTGAGTCGCGTACCCGCAGCCCTTGGGGAAGCATTGGAGAGTGCTTTCCAGTTCAGTCCCTTCCCCCGCCTGGTCTGGCTCGGTAATTACCCTACCTGTTCCTGTAGGTATTAAGATTTACAATGGCTGGTTTAAATAACTATGACTAATTGAAGAGCCTGACTTTGGGGCCTTACTTTTCCCATATGGAGAATGGGGTCAGTAGAATCGTGTCTTCTGTTCTTTCTTCCATGGGCTCAAGATCATAGAAGGTGGCGTATGGTTTGGGGCAAGGGTGGTTGGGAATTGGCTATCATTGCTAGGGTAGGCTTGGTTGCTCCTTCCCTCATCCCCCTCTCTCCCTCTTCAATTTGAATTTATTGAGCATCTGCTCTGCGCTAGGGTACATTGGTGACCAAGATACGGTCCTTGTCCTTGGGATGTTTATAATCTTGCTCCTATTTCTGTCATCCACCTTGCAAGCCTGAACTTCGGTACAGAGGTGACTTTTTTCGTGTTTAGGACAACCCCCGCTGCTCTAGGCTGATCGGGGATGTTTCTTGCCCACCGAGTGCTTTGTTACAAGTTCCGTCGTTCCCATTTTAATCTTCCCCTCGGCCACGCCGAAGATCGCCACTGGTAGAATCAGCTCTTTCCAGTAATGGAAATCCTTTCAAAATGATGTGTACAGCTGGGATGTCCTTAAGTAATTTATATAAAGAGTGAACAAACCCTTGTATGTTTTTATAACGTAGGGAGAGTTTTATGTTCTATAAAGTTTGATGTATTGTGATAAATTATGCTTTGGCCTGAAGTCTATGCAGAAAAGCACAGCATTTCTCTGAGTTCTGGGAAATATACTGTAAATAAAGTTGTGGTTTATTTCTTGGCTGGGCATTTTCTCTAATAATGTAAAGAGATGTCAACACCCATTTCTTAAGGGCAAAATATGAGATTCTCTCTTCTCACTACAGGGATGGAGTGACTAGAGCTTGCTGTGTTCTTTTTTTTTTTTTTTTTAAGATTTTATTTATTTATTTGACAGAGAGGGAAAGAGAGAGAACACAACCAGGGGGAGCGGCCAGCAGAGGGAGAAGCAGGCTCCCTGCCAAGCAGGGAACCGGACATGGGGCTTGATCCCAGGACCCTGGGATCATGACCTGAGCCGAAGGCAGATATTTAACCGACTGAGCCACCCAGGCGCCCTCTTGCTGTAAAGGAAGGGAGGCTTGATCTAGAGCCTGTGTCCCACTCTGATCGCGGTCCTTAGGTTTCCAGCTGGCCCATGTCAGTTTGGGCGAATTAGGGGAGTCAGCAGCATCTGACCCCAGCTCTTCCCACTTCTTCCTCTTGGCTATCATTCCCAAAGATGTGCCTGCTCCGCCTTCAGCCTGCTGTAGGCCAATCTTTTTGTGAAAGTGGAAAGGGCAGTCATGGTCCTATTCCTAGCCTCCGTTTCCTCATCTATAGTAACCCAGTGATAATCCACAACCTGTCTAGTTGTATCACTCCACCGGTCAGCCGGCTGGAATTCCTTCCCTGGGTTTATGCGTTTGTTAGATTCATCTTGAAGACAGAAAATAATGGTGGCACTGAGAGTAGGAAGTCATTTTGATCAGGTGATTTAATTGATTTGATCATTTGTTTGGCAGATGCTGTTTCGTTAGCCTTCAAGTGATGCCTTCCTCGCCTGCTGGTAAAGGAAGAAACTCTGAACCGAATACGAGTCCTGCTTTGGTCCCTATATTGTGTGGCTTTGGGAGAGTCAGGTCCACTCTCTTGGCCTCTGTTTCTTCCTCTGTACAGTGAAGTAACTTTTCCAGCTCTGGCATTCTGGAATTTATTGATGCCAATAATATCCCTTGCCAACATGTCTGAGTGTGAGGGGGGTTTTCCTCCAATTCCCTGCCTTCTTCTTGGGGATAGAATCCAGAGTGAATCAGTGTTCTTTTGTTTGAACACCTTAGAAACTCAGTCCGTGTTGGCTGAAGTAAGGTAATATGCTGGCTTAACAGACCGAACAGTCCAGAGCTCTGGCTTCAGGTGTGGCTGGATCCAGGTGTCCTTCAGAAGGTCTTTGCAGTTGGCTGTGTGCTGTAGAATGCTCTTGGTCAGGAAGGTCCTCCTCATACCTGATCGCCCTTCCAGCAACTGTTTAGGTGCAAACTGTCCTTCCCACCATCACCACTGGTGGTGTATGAGGGGGCCAGGTGTCCCGAGACCTGGCTTCAATTTCTGGGGCTTTGATGAGCAACATGACCTGAAAGTTTCCTTTCCGGGCTCCACTTTTCTCTTCCATTAAAGAGAGTTAGCAATTCTTGCTTTGCTCTTCTCAGAGACCCACTGCGAGGATCAAGTGAGATCAAGGACAAGGCTATGTGATGAAAAGCCCGAAGCCCTCAAAAATCCACAGCCATGTTCCTCTACCCTGTAACGTGCGTGAAGTTGCTTCTGAGATTCTCCTTTCTCTTTTCCTCTCTGGACTGGATTCCTCAGCAGACTGGCTGGGTGACTGTCATTGTTATTGATATGGCCACAAAGAGCCCAGGCCGTTAAGAAGAGCTCTCCCAAACATTAATTACAATGCCCACATCGCGTCTAGCGCAGGCCGAATGTGGCTTCTTCCCTGGGCCCAGGGACCATTTCTGGGAAGCAGAAGCAGCATGGTGTTTTATCAGACATTTATGGCTTTTAGTTTAGGGGGGTGAGTTTACAAGGCTGAGCACTGGGAAATTAAATTGCTTGCATTTTGACTCAGTCCCTAATCATGCCACCAGCCAG
The DNA here is from genome assembly GCA_028533885.1 of Nasua narica. NCBI lineage: Eukaryota > Metazoa > Chordata > Mammalia > Carnivora > Procyonidae > Nasua > Nasua narica. The sequence goes on along the minus strand of CM052808.1, from coordinate 14,829,693 downwards.
GGGATTTATGAGGCTGTAAAGGCCTCATTGTAGGCTGGAGGCCTTGCTTATGGCTTCCGGCCTGTGTCCTTGACAAGCATCCTCCAGGAGCTCGGGGCTCAGCGGTCCGTTTGGTCAAAACACACACACACCGGGTTCCCACTATCCGCCGGGTGCTGGGTGAGCAGTACCGACGGGGGCTCTGCCTTCCTGTTGCCTGCAGCTTCCCAAGAAGATAGCATTGCCAAACGGTACCACAAGTCACGACAGAATTTCCAGCTATGGTTAAGGGCGTCAAGGGAGGGGAGGTTTAAGATGACAGGCAGAGGTCGAGTGGGTTGAATGGTGGTCTCCAGAAAGAGATATGTGGGTGCCCTAACCTCCCGAACCGGGGAAGGGGACCTCATTTGGGAAAAAAGCGTCTTTGCGGATGTAATTAAATGACGGCTCTCGAGGTGAGATGATCCTGGATTTTCCAGCTGTGCCCTAAATCCAATGACAGGTGTCCTTATAAGAGAGAAGAGGAGAGGGCCATGTGAGGATAGAGAGTGCAGTGATGCGGCCACAAGCCAGAGGACACTTGGAGCCACCAGAAGCTGGAAGATGCAAGGAAGGATTCCTTCCTATTGACACCTTGATTTGGGACATCTGGCCTCTAGAATTGTGAGAAAGTGGATTTCTGTCATTTGAAGCCACGACATTTGTGCAAGTGTAATACGGCAGCCCTGGAAGTCGAGTGCAGAAGTAATAACAGATTTTGACCTCATCTGGGAAATCACAAGGATCCATGAGGAAGTGACTTTTGAACTGGCAGATAGATGTAGGATAGGTAGCAGTTCATGCTGGCAAAAGGGGCTGGACTGGAGGTGAGGGGGGCTAGGGAGGGGAGGAGTGTTTCATGAAGAAAGAGCGTGCGCAGGGCCCTGAGGTGGGAGGAACTGACCTTGCTCCATCCACAGCCCCTTTCCATTTTTCAGAAGCATCAAGCTCTGTCCTACCTCAGGACCTTTGCACTTGTTCCTTCAGTCTGAGATGCCCCTTCCTCCAGCTCTTCCACATGCCTGGTTTCTTCTCTGTTCAAGTCTCAGCTGAAATGAGAGTTTTGGCACAGCTTCTTACGACCACCCTAAGTAAATATATTCCCCCTTTCATTCTTTATCTCTTCACCCATTTGTTCCCTTCATAACATTGAGAATAATAATCACAGCAACCACGACTGAGCCCTTAGTAGTACATCCTAGGCACTGTGCCGACTGCTTGACATGTATCCATCTTATTTAATTCTCACAACAATCCCTTGGATCAAATGCTATGTTCTTGTTGTTTTTAAATCCCCATTTTACAGATGGGAAAACAGAGGCATAGAGGCATTAGGTCACATGGTAGCAAGGGACGGAGCTGGGATTTGAACCCAAGCAGTTCGGCACACATTCAGCAAATACTTGGTGGCTGCTTCCTACCTTCTGGACCCTGATAGAGCTTTGGGCCCTCCCGAGAGCAGTACCGCCCAAACGGCCCACAGCGCTGGGTCCTGGCCCCCTAGGAGGAAAGCACTGGTTCTTCATTCTAGTTCCTCCCTGACCCAGAGTCCTCAGGAGAAGGGGACCTGAGAGCCCCTCTCAGCCTCTGTCCGTTCCTTCCCTGCAGACGTAGGGGAGGAGCCCCCATTGCACTGTTGCTGAGTTGCACAGGGAGTCACTGCTGCCTGAGAAACCTCCTCCCACCACAGCTGGGGCAGCGGGGGGCCCAGGGTCTGAAGGGCTCCAGGATTGGAGCCCAGAGACAGCACCCGCTGTTCCATCTCCTGGGAGCTGAGGCCAGTTTGGATGTCCAGACTGAAGGCCTGTGTCTTTCAGGAAGCAAGGGTGTGCCTAGGGGCCTAGAAGCACTAGTCAGCAACGCCCACAGCAGCGCATGAGCAACCGTCCCAAAGCGCAGTGGCTTATCACCCGAACATCCGTCTCACTCATGCAGCTCCTCTGTGGTTCATTTGGAGCTGGGCTCAGAGGGCTGGGCTCCAGGCTGCAGAGTAGGGTCCGGACGCCTCCACGCCTTCACCTTCGGCCTCTTGGGACCAGTGGGCTACCCAGGGGGTTCTCTTCCCGGGCCACCGACCGGAGCACAGGACGTCAGCCAACTGCAAAAGCGTATTTAGAACCTTGCACTTACCATGTCCACTAGCACGGCGTTGGTGCCAGTCCACATCCCGTGACCAAGCTCAGCCTCAGTGGAGCGAGGACACATGCTTCTAGTGGAAGGGCCATGGCAGAGGGTGTGGGCGCAGGAGGGGGTGGTGGATGGGGGCCAATCTGCCATCTTCCTCTCGTGCTCTCTGTCTACAGCTGGGGGCTCTTGGGCCCGGATTTTCTCAGCCAGTCCCGCTTCTGGATGGGGGCGTGGAGCAGGCTGGGAGAGTATCTGGGGCAAGGTTCTGTCCCTTGCTCTTAGCTGTGTGGCTGTGATCGGCTGCTCTGTGAGTGATCATACTGAGGGTTAAAGGCGAGGATGGTGTAGTTCACAAGCGCGTGAAAGTGTTAACAGTACGGAGCTGATGGGGAAACAGGAAGAAGAGATCGTCTTAACCGCTCTGGTTCTTTCCTTTTTATTTTACTTTTTTATTTAAAGGAGTACGCTTCAGGTTTAGAGAGAAAATCCTCTGATATTATTGCAGGGGAAGGAACATGTTCACCAAAGCATAAGGATCTCAACATACGAATCACCATCAACTGCAGGCAAAGAGCTGATGTGACTTAAAAAAACAAAACAAAACAAAACAACCTATCCATCTATCTATCATCTTTTTTATTGAGCTATAATCCACATGTCATAAAATTCGCCCTTTTTAAGGTATAAAATTCAGTGATTTTGGTATACTCGCTAGGTTGTACAACCGTTGCCACTATTTAATTCTAGAACATGTTATGGAGCCCGAAAAGAAGCCCCGCTTTCCATTAGCAACCCTCCATCTCTCCCCGGGCCGTTCCCCAGCCCCTGGAAACTGCTAATCTGTTTTCCGTCTTACAGATTTGTCTATTCTTGGCAGCTCGTATGTTTGAAATTGTACACTCTCTGGCCTTTCATGCCTGACTTCTTTGACTTAGAAGAGCGTTTCTGAGGCCCGTCCACCTTGTAGCATGAGTCTGTGCCTGATGTCTTCTCCATCACCTCCATTTCTGGGGCGAGGGTCCATAAGGGTGTCTCCTGGTCTGCCACACCTCTTCCTGCCAGCCACGTTTGATTTGCAATTCCCATTTCCTAGATAGCACAGAGGCAGGGGAAGCCCACTTACTCACTCACTCATTCCCTTGCTAGGAATTGAATGCCGATTGGGCCAGGCGCTGTCCTAGGCCTCTGGGACATAGCAGGGAGGGAGGCAGGCAAGGCCCCTGCCCTCAAGGAGGGGAATAGGGCAGCCGAGGGCCAAGGGATAGAGAGGAGGATGGGCGTTTTGAAAGCAGAGAGCAGCTTGTGGGATGGAGTCTGGAAGATTCACAAGGGCAGAGAGCTCAGCCTGGCTGGAGACATGGGTGAGAGGGTGGGGACGGCAGGAGAGGGGTGGCAGAAGTGGAGGGCATGGCCGCAAGTGCTAATGACTTATTCATTAAGTCATCTGAGGGATGCTCAAAGGGTGGTCAGAAGACTGATCAAGGAAGAAAGGGAGCACTGGGAATGGAACTGAGCTGTGCATCCGACCCCTGCTGGATTCAGCAGAGACACAAAGAAGTCAGGGCTCTGTTTCTAGCTTATGGTCTAGGCAGGGAGACTAGAATTATCCAGAGCTCATGGATGAGGCCTACATAGCATGCAGATTCTGAGGTGACCAAGACCTTCATTTGGCTGAGGAAATCCAATCAGGGAGGACTTCCCAGCAGAGGTGGCCCTGAAAGAAGGGCAGTGGTTGGTTTGTAGAGGCATGGGGAAGACACCTCAGGAACCAAAGCAACCCAAAAATGTAAAAATTCTTCATAATATCAAATGTCTACTACATGCAAGGCACTTTGCTTTCACTCTACCATTTAATCCTCAAACAACCTTATTTGTAGCCCCATTTTACAGATGGGGAGACCGAGGCTAAATTGCACACAGATGTTAATTGGTGGAACTGGAATTCTGCCCACATGAGTCACCCTGGCTCCCTGGCTTACCCACACTACCCTCTTTCCTCACCAGAGAGGAACTCAGGCACTTAGGCCTGGACTTTGGCTCAGGCTGCTTTAAGGAGGGGGGGGGGGGAAGAGCCACCTTTTTAATCTCTTTCTTCCTGGCCAGGAAAATTGCCCATGAAGGAGTGAAAGAGGCACTGGTCAGGCCAGGAAAAAATTCCTCCTCCCTTATATATCAGATATCAGATGATTCTGCTACTGGTGTTTATATCAGATGATTCTGCTACTGGTGTCAAATCTTCATTTCAACCATAACAATCAAGGACACAAACACCTCCTTTCCATAATCCTAACAAGGATAAAGTAAAACCTCAATCAGGGCTTGGGACTCCCGCTCTGCTGTTCTCCGTGCGGCTGCCCCAGGGAAGGAGGGATAGACCACGTGCTAAATCCGGGAGGGAGTGTCCTGTGTGCGCACGCGCGAGCTTTTCTTCCTGACATAAGCTGTTTAAACGCAATGGACAGCGGGGTGATCTGTCCCTTTAGAGATTCCGCAGCCCCCTGACCTCTGTCCAGGCCTGGCCTAGGAGATGAGGCCAAAGGGGCGGACGTGACAAAAGGTGGCCGTGTGCAGGGAGTCTGGGGACCAAGGGGCAGATGTCACATTTTCTGTCAGGAGCCACCATCCCGTGTTTGTCGCGGCGGTGGCATCCTGCACGTGGGGACGTGGAGCCGATGTCCTAGCTGAGCAAGAAGTAACTGGCTTTTGGGGATCAGTTGTTACTGCCCCATCGCCTGTCCTGCCCGCCGGGAGTTACTCTGGGTGCGGCGGGAGAGGGAGTTGTCGGGGGGCAGAAGGTGACTTCATTCCTCCAGCTGAGAGGTCATGCCTCTCGGTGGGGCTGGGGTCTGGGTCGAGGAGGCGGGGAGAAAGGGACGGAGCCCGTGACCTGTGGGAGCTAAAGAGACCAGGGCTGGAGAACGAAGGGAGAAGGAAAAGCATCACTTCTGCGCGGCTCGCCTGAAGAGCTGTCAGACCACCAGTGTGTCTCTCACGATCTCCTGTTAGAGAATAAATTCTGCCCAACTTCTCTCAAGAAATGGGTCTCTGTGTTCACTCCCCCTAAAAGGCAACAAAAAGTTCACTCCAGAGAAGTGAGGGCCCCATCCACCTCTCCCAGGGCCAAGGCCGGTCTGTTGGCAACATTGTCAGTTACAGGCGGCCGCGGCAGGTGCAGGTCAGCTGGCCTCGCAGCGGGCGTTAGGGAAATGGTCTTTGGCTTGATTATATCACCTGGCTGTCCCCAAAGAGGTGAGAAAATAGACCTGAATCCCTCTGGCTTTCTGCCTCACGCTCCCCTCCTTCCCTTGCGTAAGTCGCAGCTCAATCAGAAGATGGCTTTTTAGCACAGCGGCTGTGAAAATGGGCTAGCAGGGGAAAATCTCATTAGAGGGAGAATTGTGTCAGGAGGAGGGAGAGAGAGGGAGAGAGAGAGATGCAGTTTAGCACTGTATGTTCTTATGAAAATTCGTGTGCATCTCTGTAAAGAAACCAGCACTGTTTAGACAGGACAAAGGAGGTGATCCTGGGGACCCAAGGACAGGGGTCACATGGCTTTGGATGTGCAGTTTTCTGCTCCCACCGGCTGCCTTTCTCTGGAGAGCTCGGAAGCTGGGCGTGTGTGCCCATTCCAGCGGGACGTGCCCTCGCATTTTTCCCAGTGTGTAGAGCTGTGCCTCCCAGTGTGGAAGCTACTAGCCCCGTGTGGCTATGTGCATTCAAATTAATTAAAATTAAAAGTTAAGTCCTCAAAGCGAAACAAAAACTCCAGTTCCTCAGCTGTATTAATTAGATTTTAAGTACTCAATGGTGGCTACCATATTGGAGAGTATAGATAAAGGACACTCCCCCATAACAGAAAATACTGTTGGCCATTGCTGGTTGGTGCCTCCTGACAGGAAGACCTAAAACTGAGGATTTCCCATTGATTTAGAATCCATTCCAAATTCTATAAAGGCCCACATGACCTGCCTTATCATCCTTTACTCCACAACATTATCTTCCTTCTCGCCTCTTGTTGCTATCTTCATGGCCCTTGTCACCTCCTGGAACTGTTTCCTTGTTTGCTTTCCTGGTTATTGCCTATAGCCTTCCTAGACTGGAGGCTTCATGAAGGTAGGGCATGCTTATTTTATTCCTCACTATACGTACCAATGCCTGGTACAGCTCCCTGAGATGCAGCGAGTGCCTGTAGAATGAAAGAAGTAACAGTCTTGTGCATGATGCTTAACCTCCATGAGCTTCCATTTCCTTACCTGTAAAATGGGAAGGAAACTAGAACTATTTTGTAAGAGTCTTTGTAAGGTAGAAACGGAGTGATGGAAAGTGCATGGCAAGGGCTCCTGGGTGATTCAGTCTGTTGGGCGTCCAACTCTTGATTTTGGCTCTTTGATTTGATCTCAGGGTCCTGGGATCCAGCCCCATGTCTTGCTCTGTACTCAGCACGAAGTCGGCTTGTGCCTCTCCCTTTGCCCCTCCCCCAACTCACGCTCACTCTTTCTCTCTCTCTCTCAAAAAAATAAATAAATAAATAATCTTTTTTTTTAAAAAAAAGACAGAAATTCACAGCATACAGTTGGCACTCAAATTGGCAGTTATAGAAAAACTGCAAGTTCAGTACAAGGAACTTTTTCCCCCCAGAGCCATTTGAAAGAAACACGCCAACCTCATGACCCATCATCCCTGAGTAGAGTAAAATTTATTTCCCTAAAAGGGAAAGGAAGGCTCCTGGATAATCAGAATAAAAGTATTAGGATCAGGATGTCAACCCTGATGCATTACTAACCTCTAATCCTCAGACCTCATTTGAGTTTTGCTGTTTGTCCAAATAATGTCCTTTGTAGTAGAAGAGTGCCTATAGGTGTCTCATCTCTTGAGTCTCCTTCAGTCTGAGCATTCTTCAGTCTCTTGAAGGGGACAGGTCTGTCATTTTGTAGGATGTTCCTTGGTTTGGTTTTATCTGATGTCCCCTCAAGATTACCTTTGGGCCGTGGGGCACCTCGGTGGCTCAGCCCATCAGGCATCTGTCCGGGTCTTGGTTTTGGCTCAGGTCGTGATCTCATGGGTCGTGAGATCGAGCCCCGATTGGGCTCCATGCTCATTGGGGAGTCTGCTCGAGATCTCTCCCTCTGCCTCCCCACGGCTCGCTCTTTCTCTTTCTCTCTCAAATGAATGAATAAATCTTAAAAAAAAAAAAAAGATGAGCTCAGGTTGTATAACTTTGGCAGGACTAGCACAAGACCGATGCTGTGTCCTTGAATCCTGCCAGGTGGTTCCCATTTGTCCCCTTACTCTGTTCCCTTTGGTCACTGACTAAGGTGATTTCTGCCAAGTTTCTTTGCTGTGAAGTTACTCTTTCCCTCTTCGTGTTTTGGTGGACAGATTCTTTGAAATTATTTACATGTCGTCGCCGAACCATTCATTCATTCGCATCAGTAAGAATTCATTCTTTGCTATTTTACTTAGTGCATGTAATCCATTACTACCATCATTTATTTTAGGGCTCCCATTGCCTCATTTTTGGCCGGTGAGAGTCCCTTCTGCCAGCTGCCTTCTGCGTCCCTTGATACAACCTCCATTTTGCTCTGTGCCCTGCTTTGCTTTCTGGTGCAGCAAGATGCCCTGGGCTCTTCCTGTACTCTCCCTGAGCCGGCCCTGGAGTCAGCCCTTTCTCAAGGGGGCCCTGCTTCGGTTTAGTGCAGAATATCTAGAAGTAAAGATTTTGGCATTGGGGTGTGTGTTGCTGTTGGGGCATCATGGTGCTGAGAGCCCCTCCGGGGACAAAGCTAGGGGACGTACATGTGCGTATGTGCACGCACGTGTGTTCACATGCGTAAACACACACATATACATGTTTACATCTATTTTTGTTCCTAGATTTTTTTTTCCCTATATATTGAAAACCATAAAATCACACTGAAAACTCTGATTCGAATCTATCACCATAGACTTCATCCTGGTTTTTTCTCCCTGCCGTAACTCCCTTCTGATGATGAGAAATCTGGCTGCCATTATCCTCAGTGTATTTAATTGTCTGATGAAACTATTGTCCTGGTAAGGCTGCCACCCCTGCCATGCGTGGACGCCCTTGTCACCCTGCCCGTTCTCTCCTAGCCCATCTTGGCTGTACCCGCAGGTGGATACCGTCCTCATCCTGCCTGGGGTCTGATGGCGGTCGTTTTACTGTTACTGTTGTGATTGTCGCCATTGTTACTATCAGCCGCGGCGGGTTAGTGGAGCCGAGGAATGGATAGGATTCTCATTTAGACTATCTGATTTCCTCTAGCCAAAGGAGCCACTTCTGGAGTCTCGTGGAGGTGTGTGTTTTTTATATTCATAAGATGCTTCTCCCCAGCCCCCTCTAAGAGGTCAAAGCAATTAAAAATCCTTAATAATTACCCCACATTCAGAAATTGATGGCTGATTTCAAGAGCCATGCCTTTTATTCTTTTACCTCCCCCTTGGAAATCTAAGGGAGGAAAAGTAAGTAGCAGCTGAAATGATCCCCCGCTCGCTTTCTGTAAAGAGGAAAATTAGCTGCTCTAATAATCATGAATATTAATGTATAGCCAATTGCACTCAATTAAAATGATGATCTATAATTTTGCCTCGGAGCTTTATGGAGGCCATTTCAATGACTACTGAGTGGGGTCGGGTGCTTTTCAGAGTTTGTGGGTTTGGCTTAACTCTCTCATCCCCATCACTGGCTTCCATGAAGGATGGACCCCAAGTTCTTCCCTGGTCACATTACTCAGCCCTTGGAGTATGCATTTTCTTGGGTTTTTTTAGAGTCCGGGTTGTATCATCCTTACGGCAAGTTTAGGAGATTCTTCAGCACTCACACTGATTTCCTTATTCCTGGAAACAATTCCTCCATTGCTCCCCTGATACACATGTTCCCCGTAATTGCTCAATGAAGTTCCCCTCCAGTCCAGTCCAGGGTTGACTGGCCAAAGTGAAAGCCCCTAGCCCCAGATGGGCCAAGTCCAGCCTCTTGCCTTTGAGATTGGGACTGAGAAGTTTTAGTGTCAAAAGGATGCTTTTGAGCAAAACGATGAAAGTCGGGAGCTGTAGGCAGCTATCCTGTCGCTTGTCGCCTAACCTGGACAGCCCATGTGTGGGGAGAGAAAGAGGCTGAGGTGCGGAGATGGAGAGGAAGCGGGCATCCCGAGGGCTGCTCCTTCAGGTCCCTCCTCAGTCCCGGCCTGTCCCCACCCTGAGTTCTTTGAAACACTCTGCACCCTTACGTGTCCCCTTTTATTCCTAATGTTAGATTTAGAAAGCTTCTCTTACCTGTCTCCAGAGAGTCCCAGCTGACACAGCTGTCCACGGATGGGCCTCTCTTCTTCTTTCTGAGCCCTGAGCGGGCATGCCCACCAGCCCTCACTGTTCACAGCCGTGCTGTCTTCGCCAGAAGAAAGGCCCAGGCCAGGCCCGGGAATGGAGCATCAGTCACAGCCTCCCGCTCTCATGTTTGAGTTCTATCGATGCAGCAACGATTCTGTTAAAAGAGAAAAAATAAGACAACATAAGATCGGTTCAGTGGCGAGAAATCCCTGAGAAAGTTGGGCGGTTCTGATGTGAACAGTGGGCTCCCTGACCTGTTCTTTTTTAGCTCGTGGTTTGGGGTTCTCGCAGGCACCACTGCTGTGGGTCAGCGGCCCTTTTCGCTGTTTCTCTACATTGCCCGGGCACTTTCCATCCCCTTTGCCCCGCTCTGGTCTCCTCCTTGGCCCTCATCGCTGCCTGATATCATGCAACCTGTTAGTTCTTTGTGTGCTGTCGCCCTCAACTAAACGGAGACCTTGTCTATCTTGTTCACTCCTGTACCCCTGTCTCTGAACAGGGCCTGACACAGACAAGGTCGCCAAAACGCATTTGCAGAATGAAGAGATGGATGGATGGATGGATGGATGGATGGATGGATGGATGGATTTAACCTCTCTTTGGTAAGCGCCAAACAGAGGCTGTAGCTAGTGACCAAACCAATCACAGGGGCCTGGATGGCCTTTTGTTTAACCTTCCCAGGACACAGAGGCCATTCATAAGGACAAATGCCTTTTCCTGGTGTGTCCAGAAAATGTGGCTTGGAACTCCACCTTTGGATTCAGTAAACCTGGGTTTGAATCCCAGCTCTACCACAGCCGTGGGCCCTTGAGTAAATTACTAACCTTCTCTAAGCTCTACTTCTTCATCTTTGGATCAAGGACGAAAATAGTGCCTATCTCATTAGGTTTTTGTGCAAATTCAGTGGGCCTCTGAATGTTGATTTCTTAGCCCTCTAACAAGCATATATTGCTTGCTCGATAAATGTGAATTTTTATTATAGCTTCACTAAAGAGACATCCCACCCCATTGTTGCACAGTTCACTCATCCATTAGTACATGAATAGACTAGTTTGTGCAGCCAACATGTACTGAGCATCTGTGTGTGCTTTAGGTTCCAGGGATGTGAATATGGTGGTAAGAGAATTTGCGTTTCCCAGGGAGAATTTGTATCACAGAAGAGAACTCTCAGAGAGGTGACCACGGGCATGATTATTTCATGCGCTCTCCAGAGTCATCCGCATATAGGGGAGGGTTTTGAGGTGGGACCCACAGCAGTGCTGGGTGGTTTAGAGAACTCTTGATAATTGGGACACATGGATTCTACTTTCAACTTGCTGCTTGAGCAGGGGCAGTGTACTTCACTCTGACTAGCCCATTTTCCCCACCTGAAAAATATTAGTGTGGCACTAGCTCACTTGGCCTCAAGCCTTGAGGTGCATCAGAATTGAGACAACGTGTTAAATGCACAATCTAGGACTCTGCCTGGCAGAGAATGATTCAGATTCAGAAGAAACAGTGTTCCAGGCAATTCTGATGCCTGGGCCCTTGGAGCACACTTTGAGGAAGTTGGAAGTAAATGATACTTCACATTTCCTCTCTGTAGTTCTGGGACTCTTAAACATAGCACAGTCCCCGTCTTGAATACTCTGCTTTCTGTAGAAGTCAGGATATGGTGTAGCTGTCTCACTCAACCTTGAAGTCTTAGGGAGCTTTCCATGGTTCTGAAGTCAGTTCCAGGGCTCCATGGGTGAGCAGCTCTGGGTAGCCCCTTCTTTCTATTGGCATCTTCTGGGTGACCGTTCCTTCACAAAGAGAAATCAAATCAACTGTAAGGTCTCCTCCTCCTGCGCTGAAGTTGTCTCAGCCTTTCCTCTGCTCAGTGAAAGAAGAAAGACGCGTTCTTGTTTCTGTGCCAAGTTGCCAGTGCCCCGGTTTCCATGACAGCAGAGAGGGAATGGAAGCCAGGCTTTCACCTACAAAGGAATTAGAGCTCACCCTCTTGGAGAACAAACAATGATTCCAGGAGAGCCCTGGAAATTGGAGAGTGTTGGTTTTGATTCATCCAGCCACGTACTATAGGGCTCCAGGAAGGAGAAGGTGTGAGGAGCATGGAGGGAGGGGTGGTTTTAGAAGGGCATTTGTGGGTAGGGCAGATCATAGTGGTTATGGCAATATGCTTAGCTAGAGAGCAACAGTGAGTCAAAAGGCTGCTTTCCCAGGTCAAGTTTTTTTCTAGAGGCATTATCCTAATGCAAACTGGTGACCCTAATGGCAAAAGTACTGACACTTTCCCAGATCAGGGAGGAAGAGGATTTTTGGATACAATGTATTTCCCTGTTCTGCCTATACGAAGGACTACTCTGTTCATTTAAGCTGGGAGAACTAGTTTCATGTTCTGTAGTTTCTCAGGGCAACCCTATGGTAGGTACTTGTAGGGTCCACATTTGACAGATGAGGGACTTGAGGCCCAGAGAGGCTAAGAAACTTGTCAGAGTTGACACTGCTAGGACATGTTGCAGTGGGGATTTGAACCTAGGTCACTGGCACTCCGGTTAGATATGAGTGACCAGTTTACCCGGACAAGAGCCAGGATAGACCCCTCCAGGCACCCGGCTTGCTTGAAGCCAAGGAGCACTTCTGGGGATTCTTTTGTGGTTAATTTCAAAGTGATTTCCTTAATTGGGAGGGTCTTGACCATAGAAAGGCACCTGGTGAGAAGGGGTTTGGGTTGGGTTGGGAGCAGTTGCCCCGGGCAGGGTGACGCGCTGTTGGCTGAGTTCTGAGGTGAGTTGTAAATGTAGAAGCCTCATGGTCACAGCAAAAACCAAAAACAAACAAAAGCAAACAAAACAAAATAAAACCAAAAAAAACAACCCTCAGTTTTATGCTCTGCCATTCTGGGACGGCCTCACAGTCTCTTTAGACTTATCTCCTAACCCTCTCGAGGGTTGGGTGGCAATGTCAGGATGAGATTTCATCTTTATAGAGATTCCAGTAGTATGACTGGGGAAAGAATTAGGGCCTAATCCTAAAAGGTTAGGATTTTTATTTTTTTAGGATTTAATTTATTTGAGAGACAGAAAGAGCACAAGCAGGGGGAGTAGCAGAGGGAGAGGGAGAAGCAGGCGACCCCCCCCTTGCCCCACTGTGCAAGGAGCCCGATGTGGGGCTTGATCTCAGAACCCCAGGATCATGACTTGAGCCTAAGGTATATGCTTAACCAACTGAGCCACCCAGGCACCCCAAGAGGTTAGGATCTTGAATATAGGTCCAGCACATTGCAAAGTATTTTTGTATTTCTCACCAGAAACATATTAGTCAGGATAAGCCCACTAATGCTGCAGTAACAAGCAAACCCAGGAATCTCTGTGGCTTCACACAACAAAGGCTTATTTCTCCTATGAGAATGCTGGTGAAGGTCAGTCGACCCTCTGGGTGGTGGTGGTTCATGCAGTGATTTAAGGACTCAGGCTGCTTTGAGTTTTCTGATGCTGCCATCTCATTATGTATTGTCCAGGTCATGAGGTAGAGGAAGAGAGAATTGAAGGGCTGCACATTGAAAGGAAAAAAAAAAAAAGACTACAGACACAGGATTTTAAAAGCTTTGCTCTGAATCAGAACTGACTTACAGGAAGGAAGGAAGGAGGAGGGTATTCACCAGCTAGGGGCTTGAGACCACCCATCTCATTTTCTTAGCATATCGCAATCCCAGATTTTCATTTATCCCCGAGTATAACCCAAGACCACCTCCAAGATCTGCTCTATGATCAGCATGAGCTAAGGTGCCTCGACATTGAGGAAGGGAAGATGAGGCTTTGCGATGTCCAGTAGAGGAGGGGAACGTGGACCTTGTAGCAAATTCCCAAAAGGTTATTTGAAAGGGATACCGATGGGCATATATTTGAAAGGTGTGGCCAAACAGAAACACAAACGCATACATGCACAACATACACAGATGCACGGAGGCCAACACACAAAGACACACAATTCGCACACATACCCAAGCCCACACCGGCACACCCACACCCACTGTGATACACCGACACTCACCTCCTCTCTGTGTGAGTAATGTCCTCAAGGCTAGGAGGAGAGGCCAAAAGGTCCCTGAGGTCCCATGGGGACAGTGAACTAGGCCTGCAGCGTGTAAATCTGGGCTTGGCAGAAGAATGGGCTCCACCCCCTGGCATTTCTCTCCTGCCGGTGCGCCATAAATCTCTCCCGGCCCCTACCTCCCCTTCCCGCGGCAATCCCGGCTGCCACGTCTCCCCGGTTTACTAGATTTAGGTGCCGGAGTGGTTTGTTTTCTCCCCAGTCTGGCAGAGCCTGCCTGACGTGTGCAAATTTACCATCCCCAGAGCCTACAGAATCAATATTGCTTTCTTCTTGCCGGAAGAAGAAAGTGGGATTTGCGGGGAATCATCCATGGTTGGTTTGACATGGGCGCCTACTCCTTGCTGGGCAAGGGGAAGGGATTTCCCACAGAGGGTGGGATGCATCCTCTCCCAGCTCGGCGTGGACCCCTGAGTCTGTGATATGGCCACCTGTGGACCCCGGGCCCCAAGGTCAGGGCCAGACGCTGGGAGGCAGAATTCTATAGGCGTTGGCTATTTTTCGCAGACCTATAATCACACCCTAGAATGTTAATGATAAAGGGAAGAGCCATAAACCTGACTCAGAGAAGCTTTCTCAGTGGTGTTACAAGCGTTGGGGGAAATGGCTGCTGAGTCCCTGGTCACTTCATTAGCAGAGGCCCCGGCTTTTCTGAATAGCCATGACCAGACTCACGGGGGCTCATGGCAGGCGACACACAGTACCCGCTGCGGTGGTGGTGATGGAGGTGGGGACGGCTCTGGGCCTGCCGCCTGGTCAGCTGATTCTTACTTGAGTGCTCGGAGCTGCAGCAGGGGTGTGGGCACGAGGAGCCCAGACAGGTCTCCCGTTCTCTCTCTTCTTCCCGCCCCACCATCCCCCATCCCGCCTTCCTTTATTCTCAGGTATTTATTGAGCACCTGCTGCGTACTGGGTACTTGACAGGGCGGACCTGGGCCCTGCCCCGGTGGTGTCTGTGTGGCAGTCTGGGAAGACAGTCAACGAAGACAGGTGAACCAGGGAATTTCGGATGGCGAGAACGTCTTTGGGAGAATGGCCCTGGTGATGAGACGGGAATGACTAGGGGAGGGGGATTTCACACAGACTTGGGGAGGACCTCCCAGAGGAGGTGACGTCTGAGTTGACACCTGGAGAGGAAGAAAGCCATCCCTGCAGAGACACCTAGGGGCTGGGAATTCCAGGGTTAGGGACCAGCAAGTGCAAAGGCCAGGGCGTGGGTGGAGGGAGAGCTGGGGGCTTTCCAGGAACAGGAAGGACGGGGTTCACAGGGGCAGTGCTGCCGGAGATGAGGTCGGCCAGCAGGCAGATCATGTCCTGTTGCGTAGACCAGGGTGATAGATGGAGGTTTTGTTTTAAGTGCTGCCAGAAGTCATTTGCTGGAGGCTCCAGGCCAGGAAGAGACACATGATCCCACTGGTATTTTCAAGAGAGGACTCTGGCTGCTGTGTGCGGATGGCCTGCGGGAGCCGGGAGAGCAGCAAGGCGGCTCCTCCCATCTGCTAGCCGCCTCCTTCCCGCTTGGCCGCCCACTCCTGGTGCCTTGGCCTCGGGCGGCCTCCGTGGAAGGGAGGAGCTGGATCCCCAATATATTTTGAAGGAAGAGCCAACAAGACTCGCTGACATGACAGGTGGATAGGAGTGGGGAAAGGGCGATAGAGTTGAACACGTCTGTCTTAATTTGGGTGCGATGCTATTGTCATATAAGCTTCCCTTGATGATTACAATTACTGCACCTCAGATTCCTGCGGGGGCGAGAGAGGGGAACGGGCTGTAAAGGAGACTGAGCGAGGTGATATCAGAGATCTGGCCTGTCGCCCTCGCTGCTACCAACTCGCTCAGTGATGTTGGCTGAATCACACCCCCAGCCCCCATGCCCCACCCCAAACCCTGGGTGGACGTGATCCCAGCGAGGGAGGCTTTGAGGGGCATGTGGGTGCAGGCACCTCAAACATCCAGAGTGTGGGAAGCGGTCTTTGCTGGCTGGCCCTCCCTCCCCTCTGCTCTCCCACTGTGGTTCTGAGGACTCCCTTCTCCTCCGTCACATGGTATCAAACAGGACGTAGATGAAAACATACAACGAGAGAGAGAGAGAGAGAGATGGGGGAGTGAGTCTTTTGGGTGCTGCTCTGACATTCAGCTCTGGCAGCTGTGACGGGACCAAGTTCACTCCTGAGAAAACCTCCCCCAAATAGACGTCCTTCTCCTTGCAACAAACAGGTTGTTCATTAGTCTGCTAATTCGTGCTGACCTCGCTTCCAGAATAACTCTTGGGAAAAGGAGCAAGATGGCGGAGGGGTCGGAGGCTGAGATAGTGTCAGATCCCAGAAGTTCAGCTAGATAGTTATCAGAATAACTCTGGGGTGTTGGGTTGGTAGGGGTGGGTGGAGGGCTGTGGATGGGAGTCCTTCCTCCACCCCCCACCTCCAGGCTAGCCGCTTCCTTCCCACTCGGCCATGCGGGTCTCCACTTCTCCATTGGTTTCCCTCTCTGTCTGCGGCTCGCTGAGCCGGGGGAACCCCCCCTCCCCAAAGCAACAGTTCATTTCTCCATCCCCTTGTTCACATTTTCACCTCACAGTGTGAGCCCTCACAGAGACCAGCGTGCTATTCCTCTTCCGTATTTTAACGGGAGCCTCCATGCACACAGTGTTTAATCATACGAGTGACTCTAATGGAGAACATTCTGGCATTCTGATAGACCGATGGATAGAACAGCTTAGGGCTAGCCAGCCATTCCGGGTGTTCAATAACATCTCCCCTGCTATTCGTAAGAGCCATGGGTGCCCAATGCGTGACTCTTGATAAACACAGGCACAAAGAAAATGAAGTAACAGATTCCTTTGTAATCCTTCCAGTCACAAATTACTACTAGCAACACACGTACACGCCATACTGCCAAAAATAGCACTTTGCATGTTCTTCTGTAGTCAGTGATTTTCACGCGGTACTATATTGTGAGCACACACCTACAATAGTCTTCTAAACCAGGATTTTTTTTCCAAACAGAAAAGTTTCAAACAACAAAAACATTAAAAACGAAGGGTCTGCTGTCTTCTCAGATCTCAGGATAACCATTATCATTTACAAATATTTTGTAGGCTTTTTTCCCCATGCGTACGTGCCCTGGAATGCAATCCGCATCCTGAGTCCTCAGCACCTAGACTGGTGTTCAGTGAGTAATGTACTCAGGAAATACGGCGGAAAGAATGAGAAATATAAATGCATATTTAACCGGGTTCCTGGAGTAGAGTCAGCTTGCACATTTTGGAGGAGTGCTTGGAAAACCCTATTTTAAAACATTATATTTCCTGCATTCTGGGCAGGAGACTGGAATTCACCTTTGAGAAGGCACATCCCTTGATTCTGTGTCTGAGCACTTGGTGAAAGAAAATAAAAATGTCTCTCTGCAGTTCTTGGGGAGACCCTGAAAGCCAAATGTTGAAGCCGGAGACGGGGCTGTTAAGTATTCTCAGGGGAACCTAATGCAAACTGCGTGTGTGTTAGCAGAAGGCGCCCCTGCAGCGTTGGAGAAAAATCTGTTTCCACACTTGGCGGTGGGCTGCCCCGGGCCTGAACCTGCCTGTTTGCTCTTGGCAGATGGGGTGTGTGTTCTCGTCTAAGTGTTTACTCACCGGTGTCGGGGCTTGAGGGCCAGACAGTGGCAGGAGGAGGGATGTGCAGGTTTGACCTTCCCCTCACCTGAGGCTGGAGGCCAAAGGGCAGAGGACCCAGGGCTCCAGTGTTGGTCTCCCTCCTACTGATGTTGTGTAACACTCGACAGACAGACTTGGAAATGTCCTGCCGGGCAATGCTGTTGTCTGCTTTGGGCCATGAGGCTCACTGCACGCCAAGTAGGACTTCTCCATAGGGCAGAAGTTCCTCTGGTCCATGGGGAGTTGTTGTTGGTCCACTAGCAAGAAGTCTTCTTTCCTATCTTTCTTGGCCCAGAAGGAGCTCGGCGGGAACTTGGAGGAGTGGAGGCCATCCCTTCCCCTCAGAACATCTTTAGTGCTAAGTGAGTAAGCTCCTTGCCAGGGAGCTTGGATGTGGTGTTCTCTTAAGGATGGAGTGAGAGGAAACTTCCTTCCCTCCTTCCTTCCTTCCTTGCTTCCCTCCTTCCTTCCTTCTTTCCTTCCTTCCTTTAAAAGATTTAATTAATTTATTTATTTGAGAGGGAGAGAGAGAGAGCATGAGCAGGGGGAGGAGCAGAGGGAGAAGCAGGCTTCCGCCTGAGCAGGGAGCCTGATGCAGGGCTGGATCCCAGGACCCTGAGATCATGACCTGAGCCACAGGCTGACGAGCAACTAACTGACTGAGACACCGAGGCGCCCCAAGAGACGAAACTTTCTTAACAACGGTTCAGAATTGATCTCCATATTACTATGCCTCTCCTCTTATCTTGCCATCTGTAGTAGTTTCACAGTCTGAGGATCTGTCACATTTGAAATGCAAATCCCCTTTGACCCACAAATGCCTCTTCTAGGAATCTCGTTTAAATACTAGAGGATGGACAAAGAGGCATGTATCGAGGTTCTTTGCAGCATCGAACAAAAGGGGTTGTTTGTAATAGCATAAAACTGGGAATAAGCTAGGTGTCCATCTTGTGGGGACAAACCACGGTACGTCCTCACCGGAGTGAGACAGGTGCATACATGTGGATACACACATGTATGTGGATACCATACATGTGACACACCATGCTGGGGAGCCATCCATAGAGAGTGATCCCATTCAGCAAACAGAAAGCCAATGCAAGGGCATGTTTCCGTATGTACGTAGTACACAGAAAACTCTGCAAGTGTGCCCGCTTACACAGTAAGCAGGGTGACCTCGAAGGAGGGCAGTGGAATTCTGTGTGTGGAGCCTATGTGGACACTGAGGATGGCAACTAAAATGTCAGGCGACGCGTGCTGAGTGCTCGCTCTGGGCCACACGCTGCCGAAGGGCTTTATTTGAATGAGTTAACCTGTCCCATCCTAATAACGACCCTATCAATTATGATTATGATCCTTTATTTTACATGCGGAAACAAAGGCACACCTCCAGGGGGTGCTATATACATAGAAAACAATAGGCACGGTGGCCCTGGAATGTGCAGGGCAGGGGGGCCGCAAAGAAACAAGTCAATGGTGCCGATTTAAGAGGTGGAGTCAGGATTTGAACCACTTGGCGCTACTGCCTCCACGACCTGCCCCATACCCCCTTAAAACTAATATTTATGGTGGAATTTTCATGTATTACACATGTGTAAAAATAAACCAACCCTACAGCCTGGTTTCACTTGCATACTTTTGAGGGCTGTGCGGGGAATTGTGGTGAGGGAACAGCTTCTTGCCTCCTGGGTTAGGGGTGGGAGTCGTCCCAGCAAAACAGAGAGATGGGACAGCAGGAGGCCAAGGTCAAAAGGCAGTGTGGGCTCATTCCTGAAATCAGGTGAATAGATTTCTTGGGGAACCCTTAGAAACAGCAGGGACTAATTCTAAGCAATTAGGCTGCTGGGGGCTTGTGCCTTGATGATTTAGGAGTAACGGGAACTCTGAGAAATAAAATACTTGATTACATATTTACAGGTTGGTGACTCCTGGGGCATGAGGGATTACATAATAATACTACCTATAAAACAAAAATAGGGTGGCATAGTATATGCTAACTGCTTTTTCATTCAATGTGTCATGAAATGATACTGGGCCTCCTTTGAAAAAAGATAAGGGAGCTGTGCACTCTGCATCACCGTCTGTAATTTGGGGGAGGACTATAATTTGCTTCCTAATTCCCTGGAGAGCCCCGATGTAACTGTCTGTGCAACGCTGCAGGGACATCCTGGGGCTGCAGTGGCTTTGAAAAATGTGCATCTAACTAACCAGGAAGCTTATGAAAAATGCAGATTTCTGGGCTCACTCTGTACATTAACTATCTACCGCTACCTAACAAATTACCTTGAAACCTAACGGCTTAAGACAACAATGAATTCTTGCCTTGCATAGTTTTTGAGGGTCGGGAATCAGGTAGCATCTTAGCTGGCTGGTTTGGGCATGTGGTCTCTCATGAGGCTGCCGTCGGGGTGTGGGCCAGAGCTTGGCTGGGGCTGCGGGCCCCATTCCCAAGGTGGCTCTCTCACATGGCTGTCGGCAGAATTCAGGTCCTCAGCATATGGAAGCCTCCAGAAGGCTGATGGAGCATCTTCATGATATGGTGGCGACTTCCCCCAGAACAAGTGGTTCAGGAGAGAGCAAGGTAGATGCTATGATACTGTTTATGACCTAGCTCCAGCAGGCAGCTTCCACAATACCCTACTGGTTACACGGGTGCTGTGGACTGAGCGTTTGCTTGTATGTTGAAACCCTAATCTCCAATGAGATGGGTTAGGACCTGGGGCCTTTGGGAGGTGAGTGGGCCAGGAAGGCGTTCACGAATGGGACCACAGAGATTTCCCTTGCCCCGTTCTGCCAGGTGAGGACACAGCAAAAAGATGGTGATCTTTGAACCAGTAGGTGAGCTCTGCCACCTTGATCTTGGACTTCCCAGCTTCTTGACCTTGTGAAATAGTTTATTGTTTACATCAACCCCATCATACAGCATTTTTGTTATAGCGGCCAGAGCTAACGAAGATAACAGGTCAGGCCTAGTCAAGGATGAGGGGACTATGCACAAGTTGCAAATACCAGGGATTCCCTGGGAGGCAAGAATCACTGGAGACCACTGGATACCGCAGTCTGAGGGAGTCTGATTTCGCAGGTGTATGGGTTGAAGCTCGAGGATCCATGTTGTTAGCAAGAGCCCGGGTGACCGCGGCATTAACCCAATGAACAATCACTGACTCAGTGATCACTTCCCCTTCCAGGTGGCTGTGGATGGTCTCTTGAAATTTACTTTTCCTGGGTTGTGAGAGTGAGGGGTGAGGCGTGCTCTTTGGTGTTTTGGTTCATGCATATAGTAGAAGAGTTTGGACAATCCCGAAAATGATGCCTAGGCCTGTAAATGGACTTGGAAGAAAAGACAGTTTGCAGATCTGCTCAGCAGTGTGAAGACCCCACTTCGGAGGCAGAGTGACTGAGAATTTGCGTGTTACTTGACTCTTTCTTCATCTATAAAAGTAATTACAGTGAGCGTGTATGACTTTGAGAATAAAAATGAGTAAAAAACCCAGATGATCATTTTGGGGATCATAGGCCCCCTTGAAAATTACCTGGTAGCTGTGGATCCTGCAGGGGCATCAGTTAGCCCTGCCCACCTGGCATAGCTTTCCCCTCTTCTGGGAACCTCAATCTGATTTATAGTGAGGAGCCATCTCTTGTTTGAGTCAGTAGGGTTTGGATTAGTCCCATTCTAGCCTCCCTGCATAGGCGACAGGAGGTCTGGCCAATCAAAGAGCACATATCGCATCCCCCAGCGCAATGATTGGCTCAGGTAAGGCACATGACATCAGGCCTGGTCCAATCAGAATGCGTTCCAGGACTAAGGCTCGAGATACTGATACAGAGGTCTTCTTTTTCTACTGGGCTCTCTAGCTGGTGGGAAGTAAGCAAGGAACTGCTGTCAGTCAATTCATTATAGGTTGGGCAGCAGGGGATGAGGGGGTAGGAGGGTGGGACACGACACCAACCTGAGAGTGAAACCAACCCAGAGAAACAAAATAGAAAAGAACCAGGTATTGGTGCTGTTTTGTGAGTACCTGGATCAGGCCACACTTGAACTTCCAGATTATACCAGGCAGTGAATTCTCCCTTAGGCTTAATTACTTTAAGTCGGATTTCTGACACTTGTGAAGTCTTGCATAATATAGCAACTGAGGTGAGACCATTTTGAAATGCTAAAATCCCCCAAATAGATGCAAATTATCTGTTTTAAATTTTCATGCATTTGATACTTTGATGGTGAGGAGGCAAGGTGATACTTTCCTGGACCACTCTTCTGTCCCCTTGGGAAAAGTCATTATTTTGTTTGTTTTGAGTAGCAGACATTTGGCCATTCCCAGAGAAATAACACGATTCTGTTACTCAAAGTGTGAACATGTCTCCAGAGTGGCACATCTGCTCTGCTGGACTGAACATGTATTGAGTACTTACTGTATACTAGGCATTCTCCTTTACCGAAATGAACTTGTTTCAGACCCAGGAAAAAAACCAAAAACAAAAAACAAAAATCCCAAATGAATAGAATTTATAGTTTTGTCTTTTTCTTTCCCCACTAACTAGATCATTGGCGCTTGCTACTGGCTTATATTAGAATTTGGTATGAGAGATGATAGTTGATTTAGCACAAAGTTTTATAAGGCAGGATAATTCATTGAGATATTAATTTGTGTTTTGTTTTGCTGCACGAAAAGAATCAGAATGCAGGGGTGAGGGTTATTTATCAATTCTCCTCTGTACTGGATACTGCTAGGAAAGGGAAAAAGAGGATGGTAGACAGATGTGCTACTATTGGTACTTAATAAATGTTTCCTTCTCTTTTTCTTCTGTCTTGTTACACATTGTGACAAGCTGGTCAAGTAGTCATCTACAGGCACAACCGTCTTGGGGGGAGTCAAAAGCTACTCTAGAGCCAATGACCTACATACAAAGCCTGTGAATTCACATCAGGCAGAGGACTGGGTTAATGAGAGCTTTCAGCGATGCTGTAGGAGACCGAAGGGCTCCGATTCCACTGCTTGTCACAGAATGTCTCCATTCATAGCTTGACGATGATGTGCAGCTCAGGTGATGCTGAGGTCTCAAAGGGAAAGACAGGGAGACAAGTGCCTTTGAGGAGCAAGGGAATGGCAGAAACAGTGAGAGTGGAGGGAGGGAGAATCCTCAACACCAGAAGGGGGTTGGTTGGCACTCTGCAGACACCGGGATGCTTTGCAGGATCCTGAGGGGATGATTGGAACCCCACTGGTGGTTGGGATGGGGTGGTATGGAAAGACTGGGGTACCCTTAAGGAAGATGGGTCCTGGCTACTGGGGCTTTCAGTCTGCACAAAGATTTCTATGGCCAAACTTAAACCATTCTGTAGAGCTGCATGATTGTCCATCAGCCACACATAGGGAACTGAAGACCAGAGGCCTGTCCTTTGTTTCCTGAGCCCCACGTTAAGCCTCTCAGACCCCAGTGCCACCTGAGAAAGGTGAAAGGACCACCCCAAAATATGGAGGTTGAATTTCTCAACAACCCAATAGGATCTGGTATTGAGGAGGGCACGTATCCATGCAATACGTGCAATAAAAATTTTAAAAATAAATAAATATTTATTTATTATATATTAAATTTATTATTATAATTATATATAATATATAATATATTAAATTTATTATTATATATTAAATAAATTAAATGTATTAAATAAGTAAATATTAATATATTAATAAATATATTAAATAAATAAAGTAAAAGTATTTGGGGGGAAAGATGTGTATTTGTGTGGGTGGGGGGTTGTCGGAGTTGTTGGAGTTGATTAAGAAAATTAGCATGGCATTCATTGCATATTTGATTTTGCGACCTGGGTCTTGTAAAGACAGTTGCCACATATTGAATGGGTACTTGCACCAGGCACTGTGCTGACTCTTATAACTTGTGGTATTACCTTTACCCCTCAGAGCAAGCTCATGAATATTGGGTATTATTACATTTTACAGATAAGGAAAGAGGGCACGTAGATTGTTTGTTGTAGTGTATGCTGTTGGTGCCCCTCTGCACTTACTCCGTGGGGTCTTACCATTTCAGGGTTCATGGGCTGGACTTCCAACCAATGCCCAGCATCTGCAGCTTTTTGCCTGAGGGATCTCACTGATCACCAGGGTCCCCATGCATAGCGGGCCAGAAGTGGCAGGGAGTTAATGCCCCTCGAGGCAGCCCTCGGATAACGTTTTATAGGAGGAGTTGGTGTATAAATACCCCAGCTCCCTTGCTCCTTGGGTGTGTTAGCACTGAGGCGGTGTTCAGCACTGGCTCCCGGGGGTTCCTAGCAGAATTCAATTCCAGTTGCCCACCTTGGTTAGCTTCCTTAATATGCACACTGCATGGCTCCATCTCTTCCCCAGTCCCCTGCTGGTGCTTCAGGAGGTCACCCTCTAAATCAACTACTTGCACTGGAACCCTTGTCCCAGAGGAAGTTTCCAAGTGATACCAAATTGAGACACTTGCCCATGATAAATAGTGAATTGAGGAGCTGGGATTCGAACCCTATTCTGAATCTCTCCAATGCCTATGTACTTAGCCACTGCTCGAGAGCTTTCTTTTAAGCTTGATACACCAGCATTTCAAGCATCTACAAGGACACTACGATGTGTAAGTTCTCTGCCACTCAATAAGCATGTAAGCAGTGCCCTCGCTGGACATGTGCATGGAGGGCAAGCATGTTCTTCACAGATGCCTGGTCTTTTTTTCACAATGAAGTAGCAGGAGAGTGGCTTCCAGAGGCCAGTTGCAGAGTGGAGTTCTGTGCTTTGTTGGGAAGGAGAAGGAAGGAGTCTGGTGTTCCAAGAAAGGGCCCCTGTGCTGATGTTGACTCTAGTTAGCATGCCGCCCGAGTACCTCTTTTCCAAGCTGGCCATCTCTCAGCTGGGCAATAAAGTATTTTAACTAGGGCTGTCTTTCAGGCTAGAGCTCCTGGAGATTGCTCCTCATTTATCACACAGGAAAAATTGGGATCTGCAGCCCATGGGCTGCCAGCTTCATCTAGGCTGTGTCATTGATCTTTGAGTGGTGAAATTCTGCAGTGGTTAATGGAGTCAGAGTCTATACGCTCCAGCAGCCATGAAAGCTCTTCTCAACCCAGTCCTCTGCCTGATGCGAATTCTATGGCTTCGTCATTGCCATAGTCATTGCATTAGTCATTGCCATTGGGGTGGGAGTTGATGGACCTTGGGAAGATTCTTCTGCCTACACATGCCGGCTCTGCTGGTTTGTCATGATGTCTCTCAAAAGAAAAGGGAGAGGGGGTGAAATAAATTTGTTTTTCCTGAGTGCTATTGCAATGGAAATTGTATGCTTGCCTACATGTAGGGGTCTGCAAACTTTTTCTGTAAAGGACTGAGAGTAAATATTTTAGGCTCTGTGGGCTACATACACAGTCTCTGTGGCAGTTTCTCATCCCTGCCAGTGTAACACAAAAGTAGCCATAGACAATGTAGAAATAGTGTATGTGATTATGTTCTAATAAAACTTTATTAAAGAAAAACACAGGCAGAGGGCTTGATTTGGCCAGCCAGCCAACTCTGGCTTACAGCATCCATTCTCTCTTATCCTCTTTTCTGATAGTACCTGATTGTTACTCCACCTCTCCCCACCTGTCCCTTGTGCTCCTGGAAGACTGACTTTACCCCCAGCCATCAGGGTGAATTTTGATTGGCCTAACCCAATCAGCACATTCTATTTTCCTGGACACTGATTGGTTCAAAGGGGGCATGTAACCTAAGTCAGTTCAATCAGAGTGAACATTAGGACTCTTGCTTGTGATGTTGGGAGGAAGACATTCTTTGCATGTGTGTGGATTGTGTGGGTTTCAAACGTGAGGCCTGGAGCTACTGCAGCTATTTTGCTTTCATGAAGAAAGCCTGCTTATGGAGGAAGTCAGCCACAGTGAAGAAGTAAGAACCAAGAGAATCAGAAATGAAGAGTGGGCCCTGAGACTTTCCAATTATATATTACTTTTTTAAAATGCCAGTTTGAGATGTTTTATAGACTTATAGCAGTAAGGATCTTAATCGACTTTGGTGTGGCTAAATGTTGTGCTTTACAGATATCACCCAATTTAATAGTTGTCACAACTCTATACAGAAGGTCTTCTCATCCCTATTTAAGAGATGTTGAGGCTAAGACAGAAAAAAACTGAGGGGCTCACCTACGCACTATCTACGCACAGTGTAGACACTATCATACATGATCATTTTGGACCCCTCCTCCATTCCCTCATTGTGGCACCAGATTCTGCCCCCGGACCACTGTGATGGGTAACTCTTGAGAGGGGCATGTGATGCAAGCTGAGTGAATCAGAACCCTTCTCTGGGATTTTTCTCTCTGGAGCAGGAGGAAAAGAGCTCTTTCTTCTTTGGTTGTACAGCTCCTTTTTCTAGAAATTTCTTTTCCATTGATAGCCACACAATTTTAGAGGGAAAAGCCGTGTTACAACATGACTTTGCCTCTGGACACAGTTGATTAGTTCAAGGGGGAAAACTTGACCCAAGAAAGACTAATCAGCTCTGTAGAGGTTTCGATATATATCCACAGTTCTCTGATACTCTTTCTTCCAAACAGTGAAGCCTAATTTCCCTCCTCTTGAATACGAGTTGAACTTAGTGCCTTGCTCTTAATGAATAGAATAATGGTATGTGACTTCTGAGGCTGTTCATAAAAAGGACAGATGTTCTCTGCCCTGGATCACTCACCTTGGGGGGAAGCCAACTGCCATTGACTGAGGACACTCCAGCAGCCTATAGAGAGGCTCATGTGGTGACAAGCTGTAATCACCAAAACTGACTCCCCAGCCATGTGCATGAACTATTTTGGAAATGGATTCTGTTGCCCTAGTCTAGCCTTCAAATGGTTTCTGGCATATGAGAGACCCTGAGCCATTGCCAGGCCGCTAAGCTGCCCCAGGATTCCTGACCCACAGAAACTACATGAGATAGTAAATGTGGTTGCTCTTGTAAGCACCTCAGTTTTGAGACAGTTTGTTATGCAGCCGCAGATTACTGGCACAAGACTGTCGCTGAGATTTTTTGGGCTTGGGATCAAGAGAGTCAGGCCAAGTGGATTTAGGATCTGTTGGCAGCTGTATCTCTACCATAAAGATCGGTATCTAAAGAAGCCAGTTTTCAGGGACAGAGACAGAGAGAGGAATGTGGAAAGAGATGAGCTGTGGTAGATATGTGTTGTTTCTGCCCACCTGACATCTCTTCTACCTTTTTTGGTGACACTACCTTGATTTGCCATGGCACGAACCATGCTTTCCTCACTGTTAGTTCGTGAGGGTTGGGTAGGACTTGATTCCACACTCTCTTCCAGATGTAACTGACATAGTTTTAGCACCTATGAGAAGGAGTTCCAGAGAACACAGTTGTATGAGCCAATAAATGCTACCCCCCCCCCCAATTTTTTGGCTAAAGCCGGTTTGACTTGGATTTCACTTATGAGTCAAAGAGACCAGACTGAAATGGGACCAGAGATGAGCAATGGAGGGAGATGAAATTTCTGATGGCATACCAGTTCCTGTATCCAGCTGTTCCTGAAATCCAGCCAAGTCCTGCCGTTAATAATAGCAGGGGCAACAGCAACAACAACAACAAAAAACATTTACTGAATGCTTATAATAAATTCCAACTTTTGCTAATTTAGTTTCTCTTACTTGCAACCCAGAAGGTCTTAAAGAGCACAATATCCATTGCAAAAATATCTGGAAGGGGAGAGAATGTGCTAAGGGAATGTGCTAAGGGAATGAAATTTAAATCAAGGTTTACAAAAAGACACAAGTGGGAAATCACACAAGACTGTAACTGCATCATATGTGTATTTTGCCCAGACCTTCTCTGTGCTCAGGGCCCCTTGTACGAGAAGCATAGCCCCACAGGGAGACCTCCATGGGTTGGATACCAAGCAGATTCAGGCAGGGGAGGTAGGCAGAGAAGACAAAAGCAAGGCATACGTCTGAAAGCCTTCTGACTCTTTAAAATCAGGACCTACATCTATCTTCTTACTAAGAATGGCAGGGATGAGAGACGGTGTTGGAAGGCAGAGGTTTTTCAACTGATAAACCATCACCTTCCTTGTTTCCGTATTTTTTTTTTTTTTAGATCTTTTCCTCTTTTCTGTATCGGATGGAAAACACAAGTCCTCTCTCTCTTCCCTCTCCACTCTCCAGAGGCATCCAATTTTTAAAAATGTTTTTATATTTATTTCATTTTTTAAATAAACTTTATTTTTTAGAGCAGTTTTAGGTTCATGGTAAAATTGAGAGGAAGATACAGAGATTTGCCTGGCTCTCCGAGTACCAACATCCTGCACCAGAGTGGGACATTTGTTACAACTGATGAATCCACGCGGATACATCATTATCACCGTAGTTTTATATTCGGGCCCGCTGTTGGTGCTGTACCTTCTGTGGGTTTGGACAAATTTGTAATGACCACCATTCTAGGATCATACAGAAGAGGTTCCCATCCTCAAAATCCTCTGTGCTCCACCTCCTCATGCCTCGGTACCCACTCTTTACCAGTGTGGAGGGCTCTCTGGCAGGATTTCTCCCATGCATTTGCACACCTTGTCACCCAAAATTGGATTCCCCTTTTGGTGAGTTGTCAAGCCAAAGGACACAACCTAGCCCAAGAATAGGAAAAGGAAGGGTTTTACTTGTACCGGGTGAAGGAGAACAGCAGGATTATTTCCCAAAGCAGCGTTGGACAACCCAACTGGGGAAGTTTTAAGCTAAAAGCGTACATAATCTTGAAGGGGCTTCAGCAGGGAATTGGGGCAAAAGTCGTCATTAGGTGACAGAGTCCAGGTAGAAGTCAACCTCAGCAATTCTCTGACTTTAGTTGGTCTGGCGTCTGAGTGCTCAGAGGGGTTTAGATCCTGCCAAGATGACTCAAGACCCTGCCTCAGGTCAGTCTTTACATTTGAACGAGCACGGGTAGTTTTCCCTCTGATTTATTGTCTTGATATGATTAGGCTATCTCCCGGTCTGACTGTGGCTGTTTGTTCTTACATTCCTATCCCCCACCCCACCCCCCTTAAAAGCATTATCTATGGAGTCTGTTCTGCAGTTTCAACATACCCCAGGAAATTCTGCGAGAAATGCTCTTTGGGCAAGTAGATGACAAAATGATGGGGGCCTAAAATGACTTTCCTTACGTCAAGAAAGCTAGCTCTCATCTTTCTTTTTCCAGGGACCCCAAACTTGTTCTGCTTACAACCTGTTTCTGTGCATGTGCCCAAATGTAGTTTTGTGTTTCTTTTCTTTCTAATGATACTTATCATACAAGGGACCTGCTTTTTATAACTTAGGAATAGGTCTGGTAAGCACAAGATCTACTTTTTTTCTTTTTTTTTTTGAGGGGAGGGGCAGATGGAGAAGGAGAGGCAGAGAATCCCAAGCAGTCTCTGCACTGAGCACAGAGCCCTATGTGGGGCTTGATCCCAGGACCCCAAGATCATGACCTGAGCTGTAACCGAGAGTCAGACGCTCAACTGACATGAGCCACCCAGGCACCCCCAAGATCTACTTCATTTTTAAAAGAGATACTTAACTCTCCAGTGGAATATTCCAATAGAATGTAATCCATGTCCCTATTGAGGGCCTTTTAATTATTTCTAGCTTTTTGTGTGTTTCTTGCACACTCTTGTCGATACATATCTGCATGTGTTTTGTAGAAAACATTAATCTGAAAGCTGGGAGGGTAAAGATTATGCAAGTGTGGGATTTTGATGGGAGTGGGCTGTTGCCTGGGGATCGGGGATTTCTCATTTATGTGTTCCTCACGGTGACTTCCAACTCTACCCCATCAATGTCAGTGGAGGGCAACTTCTAGCACTTTGTTTTTGCTGATCTGATTAGCAAAAAGGATATCCTTTTGCTGTTTTAATTGGAATTTCCTTTATTTTTTCAACTGCCAAACAACTTCCTCTTTCCGGGCTCCACCCACCATCCCACTCCCTCCCCCTGTCCCTTATCGTGGTTCCTTTTTTCTGGGAGAGACTGCTTTGACCGCACTTCCTCTCCTACTCCGAGTCTTCAGGCCAAGGGTGTAGTTAGCATAACCTCTGCCGTGGCTTTGAGCTCCTCACTGGTTCCTTTCCGGGCTGTATTTGAGGCGAGGAGGAAGATGGCTCTTGGGAGGGTGGGTGGTGTTCTTTGGCCTTTCACCATCATGATTTCTCCAGGAGCTTGGCTGCCCGTGGGTTTGGCAGAGCAAATGCGTAAGAGCTTTGAGGATCCCAGGGACATCCTGAGTTGATGGTGTTTTGCCATCAGAAGCAGAAGAAAGGTGTATAGGTCAGGATTATGGGTGTGAGTTCCGCTGCCTTGGAATGGGTGGGAGTGAAATGGGGGCAGAAACACGGCGGAATGAATAAAAAATCGTTATAATACAAAATGCACATATATCAGGCACAGCACTGAGGACCCGAGATGCATGGCCCCACTTAATCCCCGCCATAACCCTATGAAGTTGGTGCTAGCATCACCCCATTTATAAATGTGAAAACTAAGCCTTAAGGGATGAACTTCTTTGATGATGACCACACAGCTGACCATTCTCTTGCTCCTTCTTAACCATTAGAAATGTTGCCTCCTACCTTGAGGTTAACATCTGACTAGCCCTATGTACCCTAACCATGAACTTAGAACTGTAGTACTTCATTTTACACAGAATTCAACCAAAATTCAACCAAATTTGAAGATATCATTGGCTTCATTAAGCAATTCATGAATGAGTATCTGTCTAGCAAGTAGAGGGGAACTCGCAGGAGTTGTACAGATTGGAAGATTTTTATAGAAAGAAGGTGGGTACGGAAGTTATTAGCAAAAGATAAGAATGGATGGGTCCAGGCAAGGTCACCTTCCCTTAGGGAGAAGGGCAGCGGGTCTTCTTAGTGGATCTCCGCATCCTCCTTTAAGGAATGGAGAGGGCCCACGTGACAGACGATCTCTTTAGTGTGGATTAGAGAATTCCTGACTGACCCGTTAGAACTACGTTTCTCATGGGGAGGTTGAAGTGTAATCGGGTTAGATATCAAGTTCCTGTTTGGTGACTTGGCCTCAGTGACTCCACTTTGGGCCTGTGGTTTTTTTTAACAACATAAATACCTATGACAAAGTTAAATTTCTAAATTAGGTGCGATAAGAGATTAACAACGATTAATAAAAAAAATAGAACAATTATAACAAGATACTGTCGTAAAAGTTCTGTGAATGTGTTCTCTCTCAAAATATCTTGTTGTACTGAACTCCCCCTTTCTGTGATGCCGTGAGATGATAATGTGCCTGTGTGATGGGATGAGGTTAATGGTGACCTAGCATTAGGCTACCCTACATCAGAAGGAGGGTCATCTGTTTCTGGACCACAGTGGACCAGGGTGGCTGAAACTGTGAAAAAGTTTGGGGGGAACCACTGTACCTGTACTTGTGATAAATATTATAAACTCAAGAAAAGAGGGGAGTCTTCAACAATATATAATAAAGTCAAACCTAGCTCTGTGGGATCGGGGGAGGTCTCTCTGAGGAGGGGATGGTGAAACAGACCCGAGGGATGAGTAGGACTTAGTAAGTAGAGGTGTGGGAGGAAGGGTAAAGGCTCTGAGGGAGGAAGGGAGTGTCTGAGAAACAGCAGTGTGGCCGCAGGGCAAAGAGCAAGGTTGGGGGTGGGGTAGGGATGGAACAACAGGAGGTAGGAAAGGTGGGCAGGGACCAGATCTTTCTTTATAAAGTGTGAAGAATTTGTCCTGAATCCAAAAATCAGTGGGAAATCATCAAAGGGCTTTAACACAGGCAGGCGTAATCAGTCTTAGGAAGATCCCTTGGGAAGGAATGGAGGGTGGGATCCGGAAGGAGGCCCCTTGTAGTGACAGAACAAAGAGCTGGCATGGCGCGGAGTGGCGGTAATGGAGATGAGGAGAGGTGGATGGAATTCAGAGACATTTAGGAAGGAGAGTAGACATGGGGACTTGGCTATGGATTGAATGTGGCCGGAGGACAGGGGAACGGTTCAACCCCATGGATAAAAGGAGGCTCCATTTCCTGAGTGAAGTGTAGGGGGAGTTCAGAGTGGAGATCTAGACGGTCCCTGTAGGTGTGTGCGGGTTGTGTTCTAGCATCTCTGAAACGTCCAAACATCTAGATGCCACCATCAGCTGACAGATTATTTCTTTACCTGCAGGGTGGGTAATTTACAATGACTAAAGTTGATTTTCTCACCACAATCAGGAAGTAAATGGCGGGGAAAAAACAACCTAGCTGCATTGTGGGCACGCAACATAAATTTTGTTCAACTCTTGTAGCCACAGTAGAGAATTATCAGACAAGGAGAGCGTGCAAGGGAACAGAGAGAAAGGGGTTCTGCTTTATTCTGGTTCTTTAGAGACTGTAGGATAGCAGTCACTGGTTCAGTGCAATTCAACTGAAATCCACAACACTTACTTTTAATTTAATTTATTTATTTGAGAGAGAGAGTGTGCACACAAGCAGGGGGAGAGAAGCAGAGGGAGAGGGAGAAGCGGACTCCCCACTGAGCAGGGAGCCCAACGTGGGGCTCGATCCTGGGAACCCGAGATCATGACATGAGCCGAAGGCGGACACTCAACTGACTGAGCCACCCAGGGGCCCTTACAACACTTACTGGGTACCTGTTATATGCCAGGTTTACTGGTGAGCATTGGAATTCCATCTTTCTCTCAGTGCCTCCCTGGAGAAGCCTCAGAAACCATCCCTACTGGTCTGGAGTGGAGAGACCTTATGTCTGAAAAGAGGCAAAGACAAAAAACAAAACAAAACAAAACAAACAAAAACCCTAATCAGGACAAGTAATCAAAGCTAAATTAAATCCACATGCGAAGGAGGGACTCCACCAGTCCTGCCAAGTGATTAGGATTGAATAGAAATATCTGTTTTCTTTTTCCCCCCTCTTCAACCTCTTTCCAGTGTTGTTGTTTTTTTTTTTCCCCTCTGAAAGTAAAGTCTTAACAAGCACCTCAGTGAATGATGTGGAGTTCTCTTGGAGTTTTCAATTTGGCTGTATTGATTTATAAGGTCTTTTCAATTACTGAATTCTTCTTGGTGGCAGTGCACAGGGCCCGGGTACGTGAGAATCATGCTCTATCGATCCCAGGTACTTCGAAAGAGGGCATTTATGTGTCCGCTTTAGATTGATGAAGTTGCAAATAATGAAGCTTCCCACACAACATTTATTAAATGAAAATCTAGAATTCATTAACACAAGAACTTGTCTTGTATTCGAAAGGAAGTGGGGGGGGATGTTGAGAAAAAATGGGGACTACAGTAGTTATCATGAACATAATATATGAAGCAATTTGAATTCAAGGGAAGGCAATTTGGAATCTTATTAACTTTTCTTCTCTGCTTTTATTGTGTGAGCACGGTTGGGTGGCTTCTGGGGAGTCATCGATCAAAACACAGGTACATGGGGAGGTGGGGACTGGACAAAGAGACCACTTACCAAATCCTTGCTCTAGTTAAAATGGGATTGATATTCAGTGCCTAGTATCCGGCCCAAATCAGGAACTCAAGAAATACGAAGGCTAAATAACGAACGAATGAATGGATCAGGATTGGGAGAGACGGTTCAACATTAGCGGTGGTGGCCAGAGAGGCTGGCACAGGTGTTTAGCTAAGCCCTGTCAGACTCCATTTCCAATTCATTTCACTCATTTTTGGATTTGGGGCCCACGGTAACCTAGCATGACCTGGTCTTCACTCAGCAGCATCTGCAATGACCCCATGTCCAAATAAAGTGACACATTGACAGGTGCTGGGTGGGCACGAAATTGGGGGGGGACACTATTCAACCCAACACAAGCACGGTCAGGAACCCACTGTGCGGATTGGTGCTTGCTCCAGGGTGGGGGGGTGGCCAGCGGCAAGTATAGGGGAGATAAGAGAAACAAATATATTCAGCACATAAACACAAATATCCAGGATATGGGGCTGGTGGGCTGGTAGAGCCCCTTGAATCCTCCCTGCAACTTGCTGAAGCAGGGGCGAAGGGGCTCACGTTTAGAGATGAGGAAGCGGAGGTTCAGGACGTTGATGTCACCCATCTGGGTAAACGGTGCAGCCGGGCCCGGCTGGTTCCTTTTATGTGCTTATGGTGGGGACATGAGAAACTGCGGCGCCAAGAAGAGAAAGTTATAATCCAACCACACACAGGTAAACACTGCTAAATTTTGGTGTGCAAGCCTTTCGGAATGTTCAGTGGGCTTTTTTGTTCCTTTTTGTCTGCCAAGTGATACCATTGCCGTCTTAGCAACTGGCCCTCTTCCTATCCATGTTGCTCCATGGTAGGCTCCCGGAAGCTCTGCCTGGGCAGCATCGCCCCAGTCCCGCCTGTGATGGATTAAGTTAGGCATGGGCACCTGACCCACACCGAGTCAGTGCCTTGACTGGGAACATGGAATGGAGGTCAAGCAGTTCGAGCCTCAAACTTGCCAGTCCCTGAGGTGGAGCAGGTTCGTATCTGGAATGGGCAACACAGCACTGCGGTGCAGGCTCGGAAGCTGAGGAGAGCAGTTTGTTGCAGTGAGAGAGTAGAGGAGATGATGCCCATAATCCAGCCATATCGTGCCCTTGAATTCTCTGACTGTCCTGATGACAAACCTCCCTTTTTCAGAGCTTAAAAGTGTTTCTGTTACTTGCCGCCGAGAATCCTGCAGCAAGGGGCAGGAAATCCCACCCCCCTGGCATCTAGCAGTAGCTTAAAACTGTCTATGGGAATGTGGGCAGTAACTCCTCTCATGGTCACAAGATGGCTGCTGCAGCTCCAAGAATCACATCTTTAGATGATAGTGTCCTGAACCAGGACAAGAAGACGACTAGAGCAGGAAAGGAGTTTTCCTCTGTATGTACCTCTCTTATTGGGAGGGAGAGGGAAGATTACTTCCTGAAAGCCTCTCAGCAGATTTCCCTTATGTCTAATTGGTTAGATCTGGGCGATCTGCCCACATTCAATCACTGGAAGAGGGGGAGATGGGCAGGCTGTGATTGGTTTGGACAAATCTGATTTCATCCTCCGGAGCTGAACGTATTTGTTCAATAGTGCAAAATCAGAGGAAGGAAGGAAGGAGTAAGGAAGGAGGGGATGGATGGACTGGTACTGGGAAGGTCGCAAATAAACTACTCCATGAGTCCTAACTAATAAGCTATCTGTAATGTTTTTCTCACCCTATGATATTCACTTAAAATATTGCGACCCTCTTTCCCTTTTGATAAGTATACAAAGTGTAGGATTGTCCCCATGATGCTACAGAACAGTGATTACCGATGGGCGGTGCATCCAGTGATCGCGGCTGTCTGGTACCCCGTTGCCCTGGCAACAGCCCATCCTCCGAGCCAGGTGTCAAGGACGATTGTGTCTCTGCCTTCCTTTTCCACTTCTTTGTTAAAGACTATTTTTCTCGCTCAGATAAGACTCAAGTTTCCAGAGAGAACCCTCTGCTTCCTCCCTCCTCACAATATCCCCTCCTAACCATTTCCGAGGCCCCTGAGGAGGGACAGCCAGCACCAAAGTCTTGGCCAGGGCAGTCGGGGACCGTGGACAGAGAGGATGCACAGGGCTTCAGGGGGGAAACTTAAACCTGGTGACACTGGGTACCGATGAGGGAGTCCTCAGCCTTAAAGTGACAGAAGTAAGTGCGTAACACAAGCCGACCGGAGCGTTGCTCCTTTGAACCCCGTGTCCCTGCCAGCCTCGGGAAGGGAGGCCAGAGGTGCTATGACATCGTGGCTGAGCATGGACTTTGGTCTTGGGATGACCTAGGTTAAAGAACTAAGTTAAAGAACTTAGAAGCAGGTTGCTTCAACGCCAAGATTCTCGGTTTCCTTGCTTGCAGAATGGCGGTGATCACGTTTGTTCCACAGGGTAGGGGGCAGATCGCAGATGATGTGTGTCGAGCGACAGACAGGCAGAGAGAGGCTGGCACATGGACAATGGCCATGGAGCGCCGCTGCTGCTCGTGTTGGAAGAGTTAAAACATCAAGACGTTCTCCCAGTGACTGGTTCCTCCCCTTGCCCTCCGATTCTGTGTAGGGGAAGGTTGGTGGGCAACTGCCCTTCCACCTCCTTGTCTGCAAAGAGGAGAAATTAGCACACGGGACAGTGTATGGGAAACATCCCGCACGTTGTAAGTGCTTGCTAAACATGAGCAATTATAATTAGCATTACCGCTGCATGCACGAGTCTGATGCTTCTGTTTTTCTAAGATTTTATTTATTTAGAGAGAGAGCCCACATGCTCTCTCTCTCTCTCTCTTTCTCTCTCTAGAGAGAGAACGGGGGAGGGGCAGGCGGAGAGGGAGAGAGAATCACAGGCTGACTCTGCGCTGAGGGCAGAGACCCGTGAAGGGCTCAGTCTCACCGGGGTCATGACTGGAGCCGAAATTAAGAGACGTTTACCTGACTGAGCCACCCAGGCGCCCCTCGTCTGGTGGTTCTTTATGCAACGATTTGTTTAATGCCTCCCGGGAGCTGCACCCCATGCTTAGTTCTGAGGGTTTAGCAGCGACCCTGATAGGCCACAGAGATGTGCCCTCCCAGCTAGGGGCTGAGACATTCAACTCTGTAGGGTAGGGGACATCTGTGTGCGCCTTCGTACAGAGCTCTCCCTTCAGCATCCGCTGCAGTTGTGGAGCTGGGAAGGGAGCAAGGATTGGGATGTGTGAATGAGTAGGAATAATGATTCTGCCTGGAAGAAGTGAGAGCCACCAAATGCAAAGGGACATTGGGATGTTGGGTTCCCGCTGTTGCGGTGGCAGCAAGAGGCAGAAGGTCTTTCGGACAAGCCTTCCGCAGCCCCAAGTGATGGTTAAATGCCTCCAGTTCAGTGGGCGAAATAAGCCCAGGCTTGCCCTTCTGAGACTGCGGCTCTTTGGGCCAGGACGCGTGCGTGGTGTTCGGAGGGCCGTGGGAGCCAGGACCCACCGGCGTCTCCCCGGCTGCTTCACTTGACCAAAATAGGCAGGCGAGGCTGGAAGGAGGATGGGGAAACCCAGGAAAGGAGAGCACTGGCCTCTGCTCATGTTTGATTCTAGCTTAGTACTCTCAACATGGCTCCGGAGCCAGAATGCCTGGCTTTGACTCCCTGCTTCTCCCCTAACCAGCCCTGCAACCCGAGGAGAGCCACTCGACCTCTCTGAGGCTCAGTTTCTTTGTCTGCCAAATGGGGATGAGGATTGTACCTACCCCCACAGTGTGACCACAAGGCTTAAAGGAGGCAACGTATGCATATACTGGATATCTCATTAGATCTGTTCTACAAGCCCACGAGGAAATGCAGGATCTCTGTGCCCATTTCACAGATGGGAAACCTAGAGACTCAGAGAAATCCTGAAGGGCAGATGCTGGGTGATAGCTTTCTCTATCTGTCTGGTACCTATTAAGTCTTTAACTGGTGATATCACATGTTCTAGGTATGTGAGCATTGATTGCATCCATTCAGTAAGCACTGAAAGATCTTGACTCCAAACCTCACGCTCCATGTGAGTGGCTCGGTGGGATGGGGAATGTCAGGTGGGTTAGAAATAGGCTTGTCCATCAAGTGGCGAAGATGCAGGTAAGAATCACTACTATCGATTGAGCCCTGCATGTGGGCTGGATGCTGGGCCACATGTTACACGCATTCGCATGGGATGCTCAAAGTCACCCTGTGAATGATTGTTTACTACCATTTCATAGATGAATAAACTGAGCACAGTCAAGGTTAAAGAGCCTGTGAGAGGTCATCCCTTTGGTGCTATCAGAGCTGGCATTCCCACTGGTCTTATTAGACACCAAAATCTGAGCAGCTGGATACGCCACACTGCCCAGAGAAGGTGAATGCCTTATCCAAGGTCACACAGCAAGCAGCGGTGCACTGAGGCAGGACTAGGACTCTGGCTGCCTTCTCTCAGTCGTGACTTCGCCACCGCTCAGCCCTCCCTTGTGCAGACTGAAGCCCATCTCGCTGTGCCTGGAATCCCCTCAAAGCCCCAGGGAAGGACAAAAGGAGGAGTCAGGGTGGGGGTTTCAGCTGTTCCCTTCAGACCCCTGCGGTGGTCGAGTAATTTTCCAGATTGGATCCAATTTCCAGCCAGAGCTGAAATGTGTCAGGCACGCGGCAACAACAAGCCAAGCCTGACTGCGTGCGGCGGGAGCGGAGGGGGCTGCTGATTTGCCAGTGGCATCCCATTACCAGCAAATTGTCAGAACACGCCAGCTCCGGAAGATTGTGTCACCGATGGCTCCATGTCTGGGCCAGTTAGCCGGAATGGAGAGTGGGGGGTGGGGGACATTCCCCCGAAACCCCTTCGATTGCCCCAAGTGGGGACTGGCATGCCTTCCCATCTCAGACACAGAAGGCAGCAAAAGAAAATGGGGGGAAAAGTGCATGTGGTGTTTTTGTGGGCTTGTGGCCCGTGGGACCGTGGAACAGAATGATCATATGCACACAGGAGGCAGGACAATGTCGTGGTTAGGAGCAGGGCTTTGGAGGCAGAGCTGGGTCGCTGTAGCTGGGCGTCTTGAGATTAGTAATTTATAAAACGGGAATTTGTTTCTTTGTGTATAGAGTAATAACCATAATGCTCATCTTTAGATGTAGGCTTCTCAGGTAATCTAAAGGAGTGAGTGAATGCTGATAACAGCCTTCCAAAGGGGCCTAGCACTTTGTAAGTGCTCAATACAGAGCAACTCTGAGGGCACTTCTGCCCTCTCCCCACTCCCCTCTGGCTTATCCCTAACCCCCCAGTCCTGGCCACTCAACAGATACTTAACAATTTCAACAGGATGGCTATTTAGTTTAGTCTCCCAACAGAAGCTCTTTCAATTGCTTTATTGTAACAGAGCTTTGTTGCTTGACTAACTGGGTCCTTATGTTCTTCCTGTTGCTTGACTAACTGGGTCCTTATGTTCTTCCATTTTCAAGAGCAGTAAAGGGTGGTGCTGAATCCTTCCTCCACCACTTGTAAGCTGAATGTGACCTTGGGCAAGTGACCTTGGGCAAGTAACTTGCCTCTGTGTACTCAGAAGTGACTAGTAATTCCTCTCCCTAAGGGCTGCTGCGAAGTTTACTTATTTATTTATTTTTAAGGATTTATTCATTTACTTTGGAGAGAGAGAGTGCGCGCGCGTGCACGCGTGTAGGGGGAGGGACAGAGGGGGGGGGAGATTTCTCAAGCAGACTTCCTGCTGTGCGCAGAGCCTGATGTGGGGCTCGATCTCATGACCCGGAGATCATGACCTGAGCTGAAATCAAGAGTCAGCTGCTTAACCGACTGCGCCACCCAGGTGCCCCTGCTGTGAAATTTAAATGAAGTTTACGCTGATTTAGCTGTGTGTGTATGCATGTATAGGTGTCCATACGTACGTATTCATGGGTATGTACATGTGTGTTTATGTGCATGGCATTTAAGTACATGCAAAAACAGTGCATGGCAGATCGTTCCTGCCTCGCGTGGGCTGCTATTAGGGCAGCAGGCCAAAATCGGCTTCCCTGTTTTTCTCATCCTCCGGGCTGCCCTGCAAGTCTGGAGCATTCAGAGTTTACAGTCAACATTCCGCAACAGTCCCTGAGTACCTGCTGTGTGCTAGACGTCGTGCGGGCTCTCCGCCGTGGCTGCAGAGGCTCGCCACTCAGACCCCCCTCTGAGGGAGCTTTGCTGACCTACAGCCTTGCCCTGCTGCGTCTGTGGGTCTGCCACGATGCGCGTGCCGGACTGCGCTTCTCCCCAGGGCTCCCAGCCAAAGACTGAGCGCGCGGGGCAGCAGAGCCCGGCTGGTCCTGCTCGACACGGGACGCTCTGCACTCATTTCCTGAGACTGCCGTAACTATTTGCCACAAACTAGTCGGTGGCTTCAAACAACCGACATGTATTCCCGCATAATCCTGGAGGTCAGAAGTCCGAAGTCGGGGTGTTGGCTCTACTCCCTCAGGAGGCTCCAGGGGAGGAGGCTTTCTTGCCTGTCTGGCTTCCGATGGCTGTCGGCGTTCCTTGTGCCCTCATAACTCCGTGCTCTGCCCGCATCTCCACATCTCCCTCTCTTCTTTCTGTCTGCTCCTCTTCTGTCTATCTTGAACCTCCCTCTATCTTTCCCTTATAAGGACACCGGTCATTAGATTTAGGGCCCGCCTGGAGATCGGGATAAGCTCCCACCCACCCACCCCCCACGGGTCTCAAGATCCTTAATCACATTTCTAAAGACCCCTTTTCCAAATAAGATAATGTTCACAGATCGCAGGGATCGATGTGGACATTTGGGGGGGGGGCTGTTTTTCAGTCTCCCACGCCCTGCAGGGGGGCAACTTTTGCTCAAGGACTCTGCATTTTTTTCTGGCTGAGACGGTTTCAGCACAAGCATCTGCTGATCCAGTCCTTGCTGTCCTTCCTTCTCCGACAGGCGTCACACCTGGAGTTCGGCCAGAAGTCTCTCCTGCCTGCCTTGCTCTCCCCCAGCCTTGACAGGCATTTCCTTCAATAATTGCACATTGAATCCTTTCTTGGCATCTTCTTCTTGGAAGACCCAAAGCCAAGTGCTTTCTCTTCTACTTCTCATGAGGTCCTGGGACCCCCAGCCCAGAGAGACAGAGAGAGAGAGAGAGAGAGAGAGAGAGAGAGAGATCACTAGGATGGCAGCTTAGCTTGAGAGAGAGACAGAGAGAGAGAGAGAGAGATCACTAGGATGGCAGCTTAGCTTGTTGGCTCATTGATTTGGTGACCACGTGGGATACAGTCAGGACCAGAGGTTTGAGTCCCACCTGGGTATGTTAAATTTGTCTGGTTCTTTGGCCGTGGTCTCTGCACCCTCTCGTAGTGGACGTTTACTCTTTTGTTTGACTAGCATTCTTCTTCTCCAGACAGAGCTTTCTTGGGGGCTTCTGTTCTTCCTCTTCCTCCCTGACTTCACCCACTGACGTGGAATTGACGAGGGCCAGTTAATTCCCTTTTAGCGTACACTGGTTTTATTACTTGCTGCTGGAGGAGGCCCTGACCAATATAGGAATTCTCCTTAGGAATTCCTGTCTTTGACACCCCCGAAGGAGGAGGTGAGATTATGGGTTTCTCAAGAACAGATTTATTGAGGTACAATGGATTACAATTAATTGCTCATATTTAAGGTGTACGATTTCATGAATTTTGACACATTTACAGCCACGAATCCATCACTACAACCAAGATAGTGAGCCTATCCTTCACCCCCAAAAGTGTCTTTGTGCCCCTTTGTCCTCTCTCTTTGCTCTCCCCAAGGAACCGCCTGGTTTGCTTTTTGCCACTGTTGGCTGATTTGCATTTTCTAGAACGCTATGTAAATAGAATGATACGGTATGTGCTTCTTTTGTTTGCCTTCTTTCCCCCCACGTCATTATCTGAGATTCATCCATGCTGGTGTGGGTAATAATGCCAACACTCTTTCACAGGGTTTACTTTTGTGAGGCTCAAATAAAGTCAATAGGCATGAAAAATACTTTTTAAGTAAGAAAGGCACATAGTTGATACACGGGGTAATTCTTAAGCTACCTTCTGCCTAAAATATCTATCCCCCTTCCCACTTCTTCACCTGGTGCCCCCCTTTTCTTCACCTCCCTGGACATACTCACCCCAGCTGCTGTGAGTGTTAGCAGCTGATAGCTCACAGCTACCCCCTGCTCCACTGAATTGCTTTTGTCGGATGAGAGCTGCTTCCCCTGGGAGGTTGCCCTCTTCCCACAGAGGCAGCCAATGACTAACTGAGCAAGGTGGGACAAAGGCTGAGGTTCAACTCCTGTTCTCAGGCTCCCCAGGGGATTAGCGTGAAAGCCAGACCCCAGCTGAGACCACATCTTGCTCAGCTCCCCCTCCCCGCCCCCTGCCCGATGCTGCCTTCCTCACTGCCTTTACTTCCTTAGGAAATCCCTTGCACAAATGCCTGGCTCAGGCTCTGCTTCTAAAGCATCCGCCCTAGGACAATTGAAACCAGAAGTGGCTCTAGGAAACCAATTCTAAGCATGGGATTCTGGACTTGGAGCACTTGCTGCCTTAAGGGAAAGGAGGAGCCCATCACTGGGGGTAGCTGGAGTAGTGACGGTCTCTGGCTCGGTGTCTAGCACAGTACTTGCTAAGATGCACATGTGGTGACCTAGGGTGCGTTATGGCAGGAGGAGACGTGATAACTTGTGAGATGTCTCTGGCATTCGAAAGACGTAGGGGAGGGGTGCCTGGCTGGCTCAGTCAGTAGAACATGTGACTCTTGATCTCAGGGTTGTGAGTTAGTAGAGATTGGGTACGGAGATGACTTAAAAATAAAGTGAAAGTTACTGAACCTCAGAGAAAGATGACCTCTCAGCATTGGCAGGTCTTCTGTGTCAAAGTCAGTGCCCTAATAGGGAGGGTGGGAGACCCTGGGACCTGGGATGAGGATATTTGGGAAGATGCACCGGAGAGCCTCAAATCTCCCAATCTTCCTGAGCCCTCTGAGCCTGCAGAAGCAGCCACCTCTCCCTTGTTAGAAGACCTCAGCCTCATTTTGCTGGAAAATTCTGTAGAACTCAAACAAGACGGCTAGCTATAGGATAATGTGTTTCCTTGCCAACATATGCCTCTTCTCCCCATTTGGACCTCAGCCCCGTAAGAAGGGTTAAGTACCAGCATGGCTTCGCCACAAACATGCTGGAT
Source organism: Nasua narica (assembly GCA_028533885.1). Taxonomy (NCBI): domain Eukaryota; kingdom Metazoa; phylum Chordata; class Mammalia; order Carnivora; family Procyonidae; genus Nasua; species Nasua narica. The sequence goes on along the minus strand of CM052808.1, from coordinate 14,787,785 downwards.
CTGCCTCAGGGAAGGCAGATAATAAACCCCAAAGCACTTGCAGAACCTGGAATTGGGAGAGTATGGTTTGGAATGGGTCCTGAGGGTGCTGAACCGAGGGGGCAAGATAGAGAGTCTGTTAGTATGGGGCATTCTTCCCATCGGGTTAAATAGAATCTAACTTCCTGTTAAGTGCCTCAGGCGCCAGTACTGATTTGCTGCAGGGAGGCTTAGAAAACTGGCTTCCGTTGAATGAAGTTGAATGAAATAGAGATAGCCGACTAGAGGAAGGGATCAAGAGGCTCAGAGAAGTGGAAATGCTAGAGGGGATCTATTACTTAAGACCAGAAAATCACCAGCTGACGAGATTCCTTGGAAAGGCCTGGTGGACCCTCCTTTTACCAAGGCCATAAGGAGTATGCTGATGAGGGAGCATCTTGTCATTGGGAAGCTCTGTGATGGTGGCCTCCTCTGAGAATGGGGCTGGCAGAGGTGCTGCCTCGGAACTGGTATCCTGGTCACAATGGGAATGAGAGGCCACGTGGCAGCATTTAACCATCAGAAGCAAGGAGGGCACAATGACCATCATGGGCAGCAAGCCAGAATGGCGGCCCTGCTGGCTTGATCTGTTGGGGTCTGTGGAGATGGCTGATGTTCCTGAGCAGGACAGATAGGCAGCCAACAAGCGTGTTGCTGTATATTCATAATCAAAGAAGATCAAGAATGAGTGAGCAGAAGACTAAAGTCAGTTATCCCCAAGGAAAACCATAATCCTCATTTCCACGCTTGAAACTGGTTCCCAAACAAGTTCCCATAGACTGAGAGAGAGGACAGAGACTGTGAGAAAGGACGTTGCAACATCATGGCAGTGTGTACAGTAGGGATTTACCTAGTTCCTCCCCAGAAGAATGACCTGTGGCCATTTACTCAGGTATGTGTATACTGGGATAGTAGGCACAATAATGCTCTCCCCCGAACTCTCCCCTCAGAGATGTCCATGCCACAATCCCTGGACTCTAGGAATACATTACGTTACATTAAAAAAAAGGGACTTTGAAGATGTAATTAAGATTCCAGATTTTAAGATAGGGAGATTATCCTGGATTATCCAAGTGGGTCCAAATTAATCACATAAACCCTGGAAAGCAGAAAGCTTTCTCTAGCTGGAGGCAAGAGAGAAGGCAGAAGGAAATGTCAGAGAGATTCAAAGCATGTGATCCCCTAGCACCATTTCTAGAAAGGGGCCACATGAAATCATGAGAAAAAATGTTAAGTGGTCTCCAGAGGTGATGACTGACATCCAGCAAATAAATAGGACCTCAGTCGTAAAACCGCAAGGAACTGAGTTTGGTCCAAAACATGAATCAATTTGGAAGCAGATTCATTCCCAGAGCCTCCAGAAGGAGATCCGGCCCTGCCAACACCTTGATTTTACCCTTAAGAGACTCTGAGCAGAGGGCCTGCTGGGTCATACCACACTCAGAGGTCAGACCTAAGAATAAGAGGATGTCATTACAAGCCATCAAGTTTGTGGTAAATGGTTATGGCAGTGTTAAATTAATACAGAACACTAATACAGGGCCATTGAGGGTTGCTGGATATAGGATCTGACTTGATGCTGATATACAAAGACCCACAGCATTGCTGTGGCTCCCATGTTAGAGGGGTGGCCTTGAAGGTCAGGTAATACATGGAGTCCTCTACCAGCTTCATCTCCTAGGGTTTATATGGGAGGTGGACCAAGCCGATGGCTTAGAGACCATCAGTGGGTCGTTCCTATTTCCAAAAGTAGAATGGGAATGAATGTACTTAATTGTTATCATGACTGTCCCATTCATGTTGGTGTTTTGACCAGTGAAGTAAGAGCAATTATAGTAGGAAAGGCCAGGTGGAGGTACCTGGAACCGCTCTCTTCCAACCAAGAGAGTAAGTAAAAAAGTACTCCAATCTAGGGGGAAGATGGCAGTAAATACCACCCCCAAGGATTTGTAGAAAGCACAAGTGTTAGTCTCAGCAATTCTTTTCTAATTAATTAGTCTGGCGCCTACAAAGACCAAGCAGTCCCGGCAGCTGACTGTGGATAATCTCAAACCCAATCAAGTAGCGGCCCCATCTTATTGCTGGGCTGGTTGCAGGATCTTTGCTGGAGGAGAGTAGCCCAGCCTCTGCTGTGAAGACGTGCAGCTATTGATCTGGTGAATGCCTTCTTTTCAATGCCTGTCAGGAATGAGGATTCAAAGCCGTCTCCACTTCCGTGGGACAGATAACAGATCAATTCCTTTCGCTGACACTACCTTAAGTCTCTAATTCTCTGCCTCAGTATAGTCCAAAGGGACCCGGAAGCCCTAGAAATTCTGCAGAACGCCCCGTAGGTCTACTACATTGATGACTTTGGGTTAGTTCATCTGATCTGATGAACAAAAAGTAGGAAGTACCCCAGATGCCTTGGTAAGACACATTTGCTCCAGAAGGTGGGAGAGAAAGCCTATTGAAATTCAGGAGCTTGCCATATCAATGAAGCTTTCAGGGGTCCAGTGATCCAAGATGGGCTGGTGTACTCCCTCGTAAGTCAAGGACAAGTTATTGCACTTTGCACCTTCTACTGCTGAAAAAGGAGCATAGTGCTTGGTGGGCCTCTTTGGGTATTCGAAGATGGGATATTCTGCACTTGAAAATAATTCTCCAGCACATTTATTGCATGACATAGAAGGCTGCTAGTTTTTTAGGGGAGCCCAAGGCAAGAAAGGGCTCTGGAGTTGGCCCAACCTGCTGTATGAGCATCTCTGATGTGTGAGCCATAGGATCTGGCAGATATCATTGAACTGCAGGCATCTTTGGTGGAGAAGGATGCTGGAGTGTGGAGCAAGTCCTTGGCATCAGTAGTGAGTTGATTGGACCCCTCAAAAAAAAAAAAAATGCTGCAGTGCTAACCTCTGGTACCTGAGAATGCAACCTTATTTGAAAATACGAACTTTGCAGAGGTCATCAAGCTATAATGAGGTCATACTGGACTACAGTGCACTTAAATCCAATGACCTGTGTCCGTATAAGGAGAGGCATATTTGGAGGCACGCCCACAAACACACAGGGAGCGAATACCGTGTGAAGGCAGGGGCAGAGATTGTAGGATGCCTCTCCAAGCCTAGGAGTACCAAGGACTACCAGCAACCACCAGAAACTGGGAGACACATAGGAATGGTTTTTCCCTCAGAGCCTCCAGAAGAAACCCACTGTACCGACACTTTGATTTTGGGTCCCCACCTTCCAGAACACTGAGAGAATACATTTCTGCTGTTTGAAGCCCCCAGTTTGCAGTACCTATGTTATGACAGGCCCTGGAAACAAATACACCATCTAAAATCTAGAACTGTACCCCATCTAAAACATAGAAACATACACCATTTGCAAATCAGTGCCTAGCTTGCTGCCGGGCTCTGGTGACAGCAGAGCGTCCGGCCATGTGACACCAAATGACCGCGCAGTCAAAAGCTGCTAGTTTCATCACGGACTGGGTACTGTCAGACCCACAAGGGCCCAGGGTGAGGTGGACCCAGCAGCAGTTCACTGTAGAGAGGAGGTTGCACATGCTGGATTGGGCTCGCACAGGTCCAGGGAACACAAGCTGCATGGGCACATGGCCAGGACGCCCATTTATCCACTACTGTTGTGCCAGCACCTATCCCGCAGCTCTTATCTGTGACCCCATGGAGAGCTTCCAGCTGGTGGAAGAGGAATAAGCTTAATCCACAAATGGGTTCACCTAGTCTGTGTGTGCTAGCCGAAAATGGACAGTTGGCAGCATTGCAGACATTTCCAGGGTTGGTTCTAAAAGGCTGGTGAGAGGAAGTCCTCACAGGGGGCAATCTTCAGGCATGCACCGTGCCATTCACTCTGTATGGAGACAGAAAAGGCCCAAGTGGAGAATATACATGGGATCATAGGAAATGGCAAATAATTTGGTTGATTGGTCAAGGGCCTGGGAGGAGAAATTTTGGAAAATGGAGTAAAGAGTTTTATGAATAAGGCAAGTAGACAGATGTGAGAGTGGGCACAAAGCATAAGGGTTCTTCTATTATATGTTAGTGTGTTTTTTTTTTTAAGATTTTATTTATTTATTTGACAAGAGAGAGATCACAAGTAAGCAGAGAGGCAGGCAGAGTGAGGGGGGGAAGCAGGCTCCCTGCTGAGCAGAGAGCCAGATGTGGGGCTCGATCCCAGGACACTGAGATCATGACCTGAGCTGAAGGCAGAGGCTTTAACCCACTGAGCCACTCAGGCGCCCCTATTATATGTTAGTGTTAACCGTTGCAAGAGAGACACTGAAAAAATTGTATGGGTAGGATGACTCAGTCAGTAGATGTCAGCCCGCCTCAATCCCTGGCCAGCCTGATGCGGGCACAGTGGAATAGTTATGGTGGAAGACATAGAGATTGCACATGGACCAAACTGCATGGATTCCTCTTGCCAGGGCTGATCTAGTTGCTGCTGCTGTGCAGTCTCTGACCTGTCCACAACAGAGAATGATGCTATGTCCCCGGTATGGTATCACCCCTTCAGGACATAAACCACATCACTTTGTAACGAAGTGATTATATCAGACCCTTACGTCATGGACGTCGTGGTTGGAATTGACATATATTCTAGGTATGTGTTTGCCTTCTCTGCTCTCAGGACCTCAGCCAGCAGCACTATTTAAGGATTCTTAGATAGGTACCATCAGGTGATACTGCAAAACACAACTTTGGGTAAAATGAGCAGCAGCAGCAGCGGGCACAGGATCGCCTGGTCTTACCGTACGCTACACGACCCGGCAGTGGTTGTATCTGTTAGAGCAGTGGAGTGGCTCTGAAAGGCATAGCTGGTATGTCAGTGTGGAGATGACACCCTGCAAGGTTGTCACACTATCCTTAGGATGCAGAATATTCCTTAAATCAATGGCCATTATATGTGGTTATGTCACTAAGAGGTAGACTATATTGGTCTAGAATCAAGAGGTAAAAAGAAAAATTGCCCTACCCTCCACAACTCCCAGGGATCTGCTTGGAGGACTTGTGCATTTGTTCCCAGGTGCTATGACTCGAGAGGTCCTAGTTTCCAGAGGGGGTCCGCTTCCATCAGGGGACACAATAAGAGTCACAGTAAACATAAAACAATGCCTGCCACCTGGGCATTTTGGGGTTGACCAGATGGCAAAATCACATGCCAGCAAAAGTAGTTCACCCTGATCACTATGGGGAGGTAGGGCTGCAGGTACATAGTGAAGCATATTCTTGTTGCTCAGAGGGATCACCTAGGGTATCTCTTGATGCCCTCATGCCTAACGTAATTGAAAATGGGCAGTAAGCAACCACTGCCTGCTAAGGGCTTGGTAACCAGGGGTTCAGACTCTTCAGGGTGAGGGTCTGTGTCACCCCATTAGGTTGGCCACTTGGCCCAGCAGAAGTGCTAACAGGAGAGGGCAAAATAGAATGAGGGGTGGAGGAGAGAGATGATGAGTATTAGCTTGGCCTCGAGACCAGCTTCGGTAGCGGGGACTCTAGTTCATCCTACTAATCTTCCTCTTGTTAAAATTTCTCCCAAATTGTGACCACCAGAGTTCTATAGAGGCTATGCCTACCTGGAGTGAACTTAATGTGACAAGCAGTGAATCAGAGCAGTTCAAAGGGGTGGACCGTAATAGGCAGGGTTGCTGTCCATCTCAGATCCTTTTAATGGGCTGGTGGACCCATCTTCCAGGTGTTGTGAGTGCTGGCTGCATGGCTCATGGCCACCTCATTCTCTGGCGAATTGACTCCAGCCAACAGGAACCGCTTTGTCACCTGGGAACAGCTGCCAGCTAATGATAGACTGACACAGGGGGATAAAATCCAGGCTCCTTGCCTCTAGGCGGGACCATTTCTATGACCTAATTCATGCTCCAGAGTGCCCTATGACATCGGATGGGGGATAGCCTTATAGCTGAGACCACATCCTTGCTTAGTTTTTATCGCTGCCTTGCCTCCCTCACCCTCTTTCTCCTGACGCTTAAAAAATCATTTGTATAAAAGTTGCACCAAAAAGCAAAAAAGGGTTCCTGGGTGGCTCAGTCGGTTAAACATCTGACTTTTGATTTCAGCTCAGGTCATGATCTCATGGTCATGGGATTGAACCCCACATGGGACTCCAAGCTGAGTGTGGAGCCTGCTTGGAATTCTCTCTCCTTCTCCCTCTGCCCCTCCCTGCTCGTGCACTCTCTCTTCTCGCTCTCAAGCTCTCTCTCTCTCTCTCAAAAAAAAAAAGGCAAAAGAAATCTCGGAATTAGTCTAACCAGAGAAGTGAAATACCATGATCACATCAGGTAATTTTTTAGTATTATCAAAGAATTCCTTATCTCATATAACTTCTTAAAATCATTACATATCCAGTCCATGTGAAAAATTTCCCAATTATTGTAATTCTTAATGTAAAGTTGACTAGTTTGGATCTGTATTAGTTGTTTTATTTTTTTTTATTGCTATTATAACAAATCACCATAAAGTTGGTGGTTTACCAGTATAAATTATCTCACAGTTCTGGAGGTCAGAAGTTAGACACAGCTCTTTCAGAGCTAAAATCAAGGCCTGGGCAGAGCTGTACTCCTTTCTGGAGGCTCTAGGGGTGAATCTGTTCCCTTGCCTATTTCTATGACCTCTCTCCTATTGTCACATCTCATTCTGACTACAGCCCAAAAAGACACCCCTTTCAAAGATGCATGATTAGATTGGACCCACCTGTATAAGCCAGAATACTCTCTCCATCTCAAAGGCTTTAGCCCAAATCACGTCTGCAAAGTCTCTTTTGCATATAAGGTAATGTATTCACAGGACACAGGGGTCGGGGAATGGACATCTTTGGAGACCATTATTCTGCTGCTGTGGGGTCCGAATAAAATGCGTATATTGTGGTTGGTTGATACATCTCTTAAGTCACTTTAAATCCATAGATCTCTCTGCTAAAACTTTTTTTTTTTTTATCCTTGCAGTTTATTATTGAAGAAACTCAGTTCTTCTCCTATGGGGTTCTCCCATTCTTAATTTTGCTGTAATTTCACTGTTCTTTAAAGTATCCTCCTGCTCTCTGTTTTCTCTGTGCATTGGTGGTTGGATCTAGATAGAGGCTTTATCAGATTTATGTTCATTTCTTTTTGTAAGACTACTTCATAGCAGTTACATACGTGTGTGTGTGTGTGTGAGAGAGAGAGAAGTCATTATTGGTGCTCAGTACCTAAATATATTAATTCTATAGGGGTTGCAAAGGGTGATATCCTAATTCTATAATTCTGTGCTCATTTATTATCCGGAATATATCTATAGAGTATCATCTACTATTTGACTACTGTGAGGTGCAGTTCTTTTAGGACAAGCAGGATAGATGCTTCTTTCTCTTGATTTTCTGTTTCCACAGTGGATAGTTTGTTCACCAGCATTTTCCATCCATGACCAGTGAAGTTTCCTTTTGAGTAGCATTATGAAGTCAAGGATTTTGGCATATTTGATGCCATAGCTAGATCCGCATTCTGGTCTTAGAACGGGGGCACCCACGTTTCCTGTCGCTAAGAATCCTGCTACTTTGTCCCGCAGTATTTTGCTCACTAAATCCACTGCATACAATAAGAAGTAACTAGTTGCCCAATTGTAATAAATTAAGGCCATAAGCAAGAGCGAACAGGGGTACGGACAGCGAGGGCCGATGTGACGCTGTGGGGTTGCCAGCATTCCAGCCAAAACCATAGAGTCATTCGTCATCCTGCTCTTATTCCGCGCCGTTAGCCTCCCTGTATTGACAATAGCTTGAATACTCTTGCTCCCATGGTTTGGCCCAAGAATCCTTTGTTTAAAACCATCGACTTCATCTTAGCAGCAAACCTTCTTGAGTTCTTACTATGGGATAGGTTGTGTGCTAAGTACTTGATGTTTTTGACTCATATAATTGTTACAATCACCCGAAGAGGTAGGCGTTATTACAACCATCTCCATTTTGTGGATGAGAAAATTGAGTCACAGAGAGATTAGGTGACTAGACTGAGGTCACACAGCTGGGAAGGGATGGAGCTGGGACTTGTAGCCCCAGGCCCAGACCTGCCCAGGGGCAATTATTGGCCGAGTAGTAGTGCCTTCCCGGACCCTTCGGTTCACCACGGTGCTGTCTGGCCGTCCTCACACAGCGCTCTTACTTGCCTGGCCTCTGCTGGCACTTGAGCTTGAGATCTCTGACATGCCTCACCGCCCCTTCGCAAGTCTTGTGATGGTAGTAGGAAGCTTTAATTGGGTTGCTAATAAGAATGGATGTTTCATCTGAACCTGTCCAGGGAATAGAGTTTTATTTGTCCTGGATCCCACTCGGGGCTGGATTTATAAACGCAGAATCCCAAGGCCAGATTTAGCAGAGTGAATTATTTTGTTTCCCAAATGTAGGGCACAGCATCTAATTTGAGCTGTAACTTAGTAACTTGTGTGTGCAATTATCCAGGGAGATGATGGGTGATAGACACATTCAAGATGGGATCTGGAACACTGGACCAAATAATTTCCTCTTTTCTTTCTCCTGTCACAAAAAAACAGTTTTCTGTTTGTTGACTCGCGACTGTCTTGGGCGGGGGGAGGTTCAGCTCTTCCTCTGGTCCCTAGAGACACACTGGAGGTGGGGCTCCAAGACCAGCCAGCTGGCCAGAGACCATGAAACCTAAGCCCTGCACCACAGCTGTTTGCTGTGTGATTTGGGTTATTTCCTGAGGTTCTCTGGGCCTGTCTTCTTAGTTACATACAGAACCAGAAGTGTTTCCTGTTTCAAAGACCTTTGGTTTCAGGCAATCAGTGGTGGCTCTGGGACTAGGTAGATTTCATTTTCTTTCTTTCTTTCTTTCTTTCTTTCTTTCTTTCTTTCTTTCTTTCTTTCTTTCTTTCTTTCTTTCTTTCTTTCTTTCGATTTAATTTATTTATTTGACAGAGAGAGAGATCACAGGTAGACAGAGAGGCAGGCAGAGAGGGGGGAAGCAGGTTCTCCACTGAGCAGAGAGCCCAACGCGGGGCTCGATCCCAGGACCCTGAGATCATGACCTGAGCCGAAGGCAGAGGCTTTAACCCACTGAGCCACCCAGGCGCCCCTAGATTTCATTTTCATACAAGTTACGGTAACTGCCTTTAATTGCGCACTAACCACGTACGAAGCATCGTACATACATTATCTCATTCAGAACACACGGCAATATAACACACACAAACTGAGGCTCCGAGGAGTTAAGTGGTGTGTCCACAATCACACAGCTGGTAAGCAGCAGAGCTGGTCAAAGCCCACTAAAGTAGAGTCATCAGGAGGCCGAGGACTTCCCAGAAGGCTGGACAGTGTCTTGCCAGGGGCTGCAGGATTAATCTGGTAGGAAGGGAGCTGGTCAGTAAGAGCCCCTCTCCTTCTCACATGCTATGAGTTCAATTTGTCCCCAAGGGGCAATGGAAGGAAAAGCTTTTTGGACACTCTCCTGCTCCGTTAGTAGGCTTTGGCTTATGAAATACTAGACACCGTATCATCGAGATCCTGGCTAGCTTGGGCAAAACCTGACTGATAGGAAGAACTCATAGAACCAAGCCATAGCTGAGCCACAGTTCCCAGGAACGAAAAGAGCTTTGATGGGGCACCTGGGTGTCTCAGTCAGGAGAGCGGCTGACTTGGCTTCACATCTGGTTGTGATCTCAGGCTCATGAAATTGAACCCTGCGCTGGGCTCTGTGCTTCTCTCCCTCTCTGTCAGCCCCTGTCCCGGCTTGTGTGCACACTCTCTCTCAAATAAAAACAAATAAATCTTTAAAAAAAATATGGGGGAAAAAAAGGAGCTTTGGCATCCAGGGGATCCAGGCAGCAGCAGAAACTAATACAGGGCTTGATGGTAATTATGTACCAACTCCAGCTTCTTCCAGTGTGCCTTCACTGTGCTTGGGTCTCCAACCCCTAGGACAGGGCTGACTGGTCCAGAGAGGGTCACATGCCTGCCCCTCAGCCAAGAGAAGATAGGGCACTTTGATCTATGGCTCCCCAAGGACTGCATTCACTGGAGACGGGCCAGGAAGAGATCCCTGTATAAAAATGAAGATGCAGGGGCGCCTGGGTGGCTCAGTCGGTTAAGCGTCCGGCTCTGGATTTTGGCTGAGGTCATGCATGATCTTGGGGTCATGAGATCAAGCCCGACATCAGGCTCCACACCCGCTGTCGAGTCTGCTTGAGACTCTGTCTCTTCCTCTGCCTCTTCCGTCCCCCTACCCCACACTCTCTCACGCACTCTCAAAATAAATAAAATCTTTAAAAAAAAAAAAAAAGAAGAAGATGCTGGTAGTAGATGAAGAGGAAAGGTGCCACCCGGGCAAAACCCAGCAGAGGTCCACCATAGAGGTTTCCTGGGATGGACAGGATGCCCTGGGGGTCTGGGGCAGCTCTTTTAGGAGTTTGGAGAGTGACTGCTGATTTGCTCCATCAATGGAGTGACCATGTTAGAGTACACAGACTCTGTCCTGTCCCCCACTCTTGCCACCAAGGACCTCTGGCTCCCTCGCAGAATGTTCCCCTCCCCACCGAGGAGTTGCTGGTTTTCTAGACTTCTGCCCAGGTGCAGTCCCAGGAAACAGCTACAGCTGGCACCCAGAACTTCCCCTCTCCCTTTGTTTCCTAAACATCCTGATGAGATGCGAGAAGAGGGTCTTCCACATCGGACATTTAGTGACTGTAATGACATGCCCATAGAAATCCTCTTCCCACTTCCCCTCCATTATTACGTCCCCATCTTAATCCTCATCACAAATAATAAAGAGACGTTAGGATTCTACAATGATGATGTTAATGAGCCCGGGAGAGTGGCTTCTGGAATCAGGCTGGGCTGGAAACTGCCTTTTTGGCCACATCACCCCTCTTTCGTGTTGGCTGCCTCTCTTCCTTTAGCCCTTTGTACCTTCCCCCTGAGCAGTCAGAGCTCAGGGTGTAAGCCAATGATGCTCTTCCTCGGCTGCAAATTGGAAATGCTTTGGGGAGCTTAAAATACTGAGATATGGGGTCCCTCCCCCAGAAATTCCAATTTAATTGGTCTGTGGTCAGCTTGGGGCATTGATATGTTTAAACGTTCCCTCAAGTAATTCTAATGTGCAGCCAGGAATGAAAACCCCTGATAGGTTATGGGTTAGCACTTGAGGCTACTGGGTCCCCCCTCCACATAGTAAAATGGAAGATTCCGGGAGAGAAGCCTAGTCAAGGGGCTTTGGAAGACCTTCACAGTGCCGTATGCGTATAGAGCTTGGAGACAGCCTGGGGTTCAAATCCCGGATCTTCTTCTAGCTATGTGCCTTTGGGCAAATGTCTTCAACTCCCCGAGGTGTAGCTTCTTTGTCTACAAAGTCAGGTTCATAATAGACCCTCCCTTATGAGGCTGCCATTAGAATTAAAGCAACTAGAGACTATAAAGCACTTGGCATGAAGCCCGGTACAGAATAAGCCTCCAATGAATGTGAGTTGTGATCGATGTTATCAGGAATATTCCAACTTTCTATCTGAATATTCAGATCCTTGGTGCGTCACTCTGAATAAGATAACCCCTTGAGGGAGACTGGATTTATGATGTGCAGCAGGATCTCTTGGGCCTTACTGCCTGAAGTGGGTTATGTGCAACAGCAGCATCTGTATCACCCCAGAAATTGCTAGAAATTCAGAATCCCAGGCCCCACCCCAGGACTGTAAACCCAACTCTGCATTTTAAAATGGTCCCCAGGTAACCTGCACGTATGTTCAAGTTTGAGAAGTCTTAGACAAGGCCAGGATGAGTCTAGGGCCCCAGGTGAGGGTGACTGTCCTCTGTGGCCTTAAACCAGGGCATTTAGTGGCAACATTTTAGGAACCGAGATAGGGAGAGGCCCAAGGAGCCTCATAGGATGGCTGGAAAGCTCATGTTGACTTTTTTTTGGGACTACACCCATTGCCATCCTTAAAGCCCCAAACGTCTCTATGTGGTAGGTATTATTATTACCTTCACTGACCGTACAAAGAAATTGAGGCTCAGAGAGGCTAAGGGACTTGCCTGAGGTCACACAGCCTTTTGAAGCCTGCTCCAGGGCTCTGCTCTCGCATGTCCTCCTCCGGTTTCAGCTTACTTGGAATCAGGAAGTAAGCTCCAGATAATTCCCTGTTTCCACTCTAGGGGAAGAGGAACATGACTACTCTGCACTCCCTCCTTCCTTCTGCACTCTTTCCAGCTGGAGTGGGAGCATGCCAATTAGAGGCACTCCCAGGAGTTGTTGCTCCAATGTTGTACAGAAATGGCTTGATTATGATGATCTTCTCTCCTCCCCATAAAGCTAATAGACATTCACATCCAGGCTTGATCCTCACGAGCGTGCAGGCTGAGTGGGTGTGAAAGCTGATGCGAGTACAGAGGAGAGGGAGCAGAAGTGCTCCCCAAAGCCCGAGTGCAGTCATGTCTCCATCAATCTTTAAGCAAAGAATAAAAACCTCAGCCCATTTCAGCAAAAGGCCTAGAGTCCTTTAAAGTACAAGGAGTATATACAAGGAGTGGTCCCAACTCCTTCAAAGGGGGCTAACATTATAAGTAGAACGCATATGAGATGAAAACAGTGGAAGAGACTGGAGAAAAAAAAAAAAAAACTATGCCAAGGAGTTGAGGGCCATAAGGAGCAGTGCTCTGTTTCCTGCTGTTAGGGGAAAAGCACATGACCCTGGGCAGGGCAGTGAAGTAGATGGACGTTGATGACGAAGACATCAAGGTTAGATGGTTAGTTCATATTGAGCTACTCTGTGCTGGGCGTCATGTGAGTTCTTGCATTCTCTAGACCTGGACCTTTCAATATGGCAGCCGTTAGCCACATGTGGCTCTTTAAATTTAGGATTATATTAACTAAAATTAAAATGAAGTTCTGCAACCACCCTGGTCACAGTTCAAGTTTTCATAGCCACGTGTGGCTAGTGGCTACCATATTGGACAGTGAAGAAATAGCATGTTCTCACCATTGCAGAACATTCTGCTGGACAGTGCACGTTTAGACCCTGTCCACTCAAAGTGTGGACCATCACTATCAACTAGGAGATATTGTCTGTTAGAAAGACAGAAGCTCAGCTCTTTCTCTAGCTCTACTGAATCACCCATTTGGGAAGATTTTGGACATTATTTCGTCAAATATATAGATTTTTTTTCATCTTTAATCTCCCTCTCTTTTTCTTCTGGGATTCCACTTACTCTTATTTTAGATCTTTTCATGTTGTTCCACAGGCCCCTGAAACTCTGTTCATTTTCTTTCTATCTTTTTTTCCCTCTTCTTAAGAATAGATAATTTCTGTGGGTCTATCTTCAAATTCACTGACTCTTTTTTTGTGTATTCCAGTTTTTAAATTTCCTTTTGGTTCTTTCTCATATTTTCTACTTCTCCACTGAGATCCCCCAACTTTTCGTTCATTGTGAGCATATTTTTCTTTACATGAGAATACGCAGTTATAATAAATGCTTTAAATCCTTGTCACATTGTTCCAACATGTGGGTCATCTCAGGGCTGGTCTTTATTGATTATTTCTTTCCTTGAAAATGGGTCACATCTTCATGGTTCTCTGCATGTTGAATCATTTTGGATTTTATCCTGCATGCTGTGAATGTTTTGTTGTAGAGATTGTGGATTCTGTTATATTGCTCCAAAGAGTATTGCTGTTTTTATTTTAGCCGGTAATTAAGTGTGTTACAATGCAAACTATGTCTGTCATCTGTGTGGGCAGCAGTTAAAATCTTAGTTGAGGTCTTTAATCTTTAGCTATAAGCTACTATCAGTCTCTCCTGTGTGTGCATACTCTAGGGGTCTGCTAGAGATTTGAGCTGAGCCTATACTCAGAACTTGGGGTCCCCCTTCCCTGCTCTCTCCTTTCTAGGATTGTCCCTCATTATGATTATGGCTGTTTTGTTCTGCATCTGCCAGTTCCTCAGGTCAGAAAGTTGACAAGATTTCTATGAGAGTTTTAGCTGCCCTGCACTGGACCACAGCTGTGGCCTGCCTTCAGACAAAAATAGCAAAAATGAGAAACTCATCCAATGCTAGTCCCTTTTCCCCTAAGATTTGACTTCCTTCTGAAATCTACCTGTATTTTCCCCCACTCTCCAGAGACCTGAGATAATTTGGTTTAGAGTTTATAGTTGTTATTTGTGGCATGGTTAGTCTGTTAGGATCTAGCTCTGCCATCCCAAAAATAGAGCCCTGGGCTTACTGAACTAGAATCTTCATTTAACAAGATCCCCAAATGATTCAGGTGCAGTTGAGAAACACCACTCTGAACCCCCAAAGAAGAAGGTACTTCTATCTCTTATTCTCATTTTATGGATGAGGAAACTGAGGCTTAAGAAAGTTTCTTAAAATGGCTTAGGTCACAGAGTGAGTGAGGAGAGATGGGACTTAAACACATAAGGAGTCTGACTCCAGAACTTACCCACAATGTTGTAGACCTTCTCTTCCTTGGATACAGGTGGGCTTTATACTACTTTGAAGTGTGGTGGGAATTGAGAGATCAAAGAGGCAACAAGGAGGCTATAAGTCACCCTCTCTGGTCATGCACTGGGAGACAGATCACCCGTCGCAAAATTGGAATGAGACCAATCTCATTCACTCATCAATCTTTGCTTGGTCCTGGATTATTGGGATTTGGTATTTTTGAGTCATAAAATCTGGCAGAAGGCAATATCAATCCTGGGATCTTGAAAACTTTGAGTTGGGTATCTACTTCATTTATCAGTTGGTGCAAGTGTTTTGCTCACAAAATAGAACATTAAGCACTAATTGAATTGAATTAAGCCTCATTCTCATCATTTCAAGAAACTCTAATATGACCCTTGCCTTCCAATCTAAGAGGACTTTTGTATTCTAAATGATTCTCCTCTTCTTCTTTTTTTTTAAGATTTTATTTTATTTATTTGACAGAGAGAGGTCACAAGTAGGCAGAGAGGCAGGTAGAGATAGAGGGAGAAGCAGGCTCCCCGCTGAGCAGAGAGCCTGATGCAGGGCTCAATCCCAGGACCCTGAGATCATGACCTGAGACGAAGGCAGAGGCTTTAACCCACTGAGCCATCCAGGCACCCTATGATTCCCCTCTTCTTTTGCATTCTACATCCTGACTGTCAGCTGTAAAGAGGGCTTGTTGTTTGCAGTTTTCTGTGTAGTGGGCCAATCCATCAGCCAAAGAAATGTTTAGAGGGCATGAAATATATGTCAGCAGCCGTGGTATCTCTTTTCACCAGCCCTCCTGGAAGTTTCTGTCCTCAACAGAAGGACAATATTTACAGGCCATCTGCATTGGTATTTAAGTAACTACCAGAATTTATGGAGAAAGACAAGGTATAGAAATGGCCTGGCAATGATTTTAGAAAGTATCTGCTCCAACCTCATCTCAGTTTGTAGGTGAGGCATGGAGGCCAAGAGAAGGTAAATGTCTTCATTCAGATCACACAGCTATTGATGGGTAGAGCCAGATGTTCAATCCGGGTCCTGATCCAACCAACATAAATTGGATGAACTAGGGCTTAGAAGAAGATGTGATGGTTTGGAGGGGCGGGTCAGAACTCACTCTTGCTGTTGGCAGGAAGACTCTATTGCTACAGGTTTTAGAGTGAATGACCTAGCAGGGGGTAGGAAATGGGTATCTGGGTGGTACTACAGCAGCTGAAGAAAAAGTCAGGAGCATCTGGAGAAACCTGGAAATGGTCTTCCCCCTAGAGAGCTCCAAGACATAGACCTGGCAGCATGGATAGTGCTAGGGATCATTCGGACCACAGAGAACAGGTGGTCATTTGGTCTGGAAGCTGCTGTGTAAACAGACCAAGATCCCTAATGTCAGTGGCTCCTTGTGTTCATGTGTGTGGCAAATGTATCCTCTGGATGGAACTTTCCTTGGGGACTCAGATACCCCATGTACTCAAGGTGTCTTAGTTTTTAGTCTCCTTATTGAGGGTGGTGGTCTGTAGTCTGGGGCTTCCTCCTCACTTATTTCCCTTGGTGTCTTGCAAAGTGCTAAATCGTGTGCAAATTTCTGTCTCTTCTGGAAGGTCAGAACTGTGCATTGCAGGTTTTCTCAAACATATGCTCTCATGCACTTACTTCCCATTATTTGCAGTAGTTATGTTCTGTAAGTCATTATGAGCACTCAAACACTGAACCTTCATTGCTCCTGGAGGAAATACAGGGTTAGGTTCCTGCAAGCCCCTGGTCACAAAATTTTCATCACTCAGTTAATATATAACCTTCTCTTATGTATGTTTCTGGTTAATGATACCTCATTTAATATATGTTGTTGATTCATTCACATTGAACTCATGGCCAACAACACTATAACTCACACCTGAATGAAGCTTGTCTAACACATGTGTTTTCTTCCTGGGACACATCACACCTTCTTGCACTGAGGCACTCTGCCCAGCACTTCAACACTACTCTTGAGGGCCATTCGGAACAGCAAAATCACTGACAAAAAGCACAATGCAAAAACGTCACAGTAAACAGACTGCGAAAAGGATACTTGTTTATAAATCAACACAAGAGCTGAGGCAAGAAGGCGAATGTCACCTTATTCAACTCAGCTGGGGACATGCATGTGCGTTGGGTGCCTCAAATTTTTTGCTCCTCTGCATGCCCACAGAAGCACTGCAAACATTGATTTTGGGGTCACAAATACATTTTAGCAAGTAGGCAAATTCTCAAATACAGAATCTATGAATAATGAGGATCCACTATGATCGTGCTTGGCATAATTAAGTACTCAATAAAGATTTCTTATAATTATTAACAGGAAAATAGATGGCTCATGGGGCTCAGGAATGAGTGTCTCTGTGGGAAGAGAAATGGTAAAGTGGAGAAAACCTGACCCCAAATTTCCCAACACCCCAAGGGAGGGGTTCCTCCATGGCTTTTGGTGTAGTCACCCCATATATTTAACCTCCAGAAATTCAACTCTTCATATGGACAAGCTAGGCATCTTGGTTGCAAGAAACAGAAGTTGACGTTTGTTACCTTAAACAGAAAATAAATTTATTGGAGGGGCATTGGTCTGCTCCCTGAATTGGGAAGGTTGCAGGTCCAGGCGAGAAGAGAGACAGAGCACAGCCAAAGACCAGCCACTGGGATAAGGGGTTTGGGGGGGGGGCACACGTGGCACAAATACCATGCCAACCAATGGGCTCTTGACCCAACTGCCTCCTGGGACAGTTGTGCCTCTCTCCCCAGATTCAAAGCCAAGGCGAGGCCAGATGATCAGTCAAGTTCTGATCAGCCATCAGTCAAGGCCATGCTCTAGGTGTGTGCTGGTGGGAGGGGAACTGTCCTCCTCCATCTGTAAGTTTTTGTAGTGGGAGGTGTGGCTCAGCCACCATTTCTTGGTGTTTTCTCAAACAGGCATAATGCCTAGATGCCTGGATGGCACGTGTTCACCATGTGTGGATTGAGGTGAGCAGGGAGAGAGGAAGAGAGGGAGGGAAGGAGGGAGGAAGAGAGGGAGACAGAAAGAGAAAGAAAGAAAGAGAGCGAGAAAGAAGTTGAAATCCACTCACAGAGCAAATGCTCCATGGTGAGAAAGGGATGGAGATAGGGCATGACTGTTCCTTCAGGCCCTGATACTGTACGAATAACACCTCCCCTTGTGAGCAGATAATTAACCACTTCCCTTATTGGGCTTCATGCCCTGGGGTCACCTGCACCTGCACTGATCATGCCAGGGCCAGACATGATCAGACAGCTAGGGACGACCTCTATGCCCCAGAGCCCACAAGATTATTCGAATAAGACAACCCACAGGGAGCCTGGAAACTAGCTACCTTCAACCCTCCTTGCTACACATAAACTCCTACAGCTTCCCCTTACTGTTACCCTGTCTCCAGGTGCAACTCTCCACATAGCCCTGTGTGATAGCCTCTCCCCATTTGGAGTCATAGTGACAAAGACTTCTGCCTTTCATCTATCCAACCAGTGGTTGTATCCCCCACACCTACCCACCATCCAAAGGACCTTTAAATCTTAGAAAACAGTGACATACTCCACCCTCCCACCTGCTGGTTACCGGAGTGACCACAGTCTAAACGTAGTGATCGGAGGTAGGTTACCCACTGAAGACTGTCCACTCGAGCTCATGGGCTGCACACAGGGGTGTAGTGTCTGTCCTCATCACCATCGTTCACCCAGCACCCAGGACAAGACCTGCTCCATAAATACCAGCTTAACTGGAATTGATTTCAGTGAGTATTTGCTGCCCACTTGGGGCTGTGTTAGAGGTGTAGACGCTGTCACTGCCGTGTTTGAGCTGATGATACCATGAGGCAATAGCCCGTGTATAAGAACCGTGACAACATGGGCGGGGGGCGCCTGGGCGGCTCAGTCGGTTAAGCATCCAACTCTTGATTTCCGCTCAGGTCGTGATCTCAGGGTTATGAGATCAAGCCTCGAGTTGGGCCCCATGCTTAACAGGGAGTCTGCTTGAATCGTCTCTCTCCCTCTCCCTCTGCCCCTCCGCACTGCACTCTCTAAAATAAATAAGTCAATCAATCCTTTAAAAATTTTTGAAAAGACCTGTAAAGACTTGAGAGTAGGGCTGAGCATTACCCATGGGTTTGCTTGACCTCGGGGTTAACTCCAGGTCCCTGGCAACTTGCCATCGCTGTGTTTTGTGACAAATTCCACGTACTCTCCCCAAATGTTAACATTTTCCCATACTAGCTTTATCACTCTCTCTCTCTAAAGGTATACGTGTATCGTGTATCTTTCTCTCTCTAAAGGTACACATGTACATGTGAAGATATACATATGTACAGTATTACTTTCCTTTTTTTTTTTTTTTTTTGAAGGCCCCAGCACAGGGCCTGAACTCACGACCCCGAGATCAAGAGTTGAGCCAAGATCAAGAGTTGGACACTTAACCAAGCGAGCCCCCACAGGCACCCCTAGGTACACTATTATTTTCCTGATGCTTCTTTGGGCTCCTTCAGTCTGGTGCACTTTCTCAGTCTTTCATTATCTTTCATGACCTCGGCATTTTGGAAGATTTCAAGCCAGTTACTGGCAAAATGTCCCTCCGTGTGGGTTTGTCTGTTGTTTCCTGGTGATTAGATTCAAGTTGTTGTACATTTTGGGGGGAAAATATCACAGGATGACATTGTATCCTTCTCGGTGCGTCGAATCAGGAAGTACGCGATGCGGACTTGTCCCTAAGTTAATGGTGAGTAGTTGGTGTATGTGCCAAGCACACGAGAGTGCTAGGTGCTATTTTTGCAATTGCTCTGTGTGTCTGGAATTATTATTTTTCTAAACTTAAAACAGTAATATGATATTTAAAAGACTGTGAGTCATGGCTGGACATTTCCTTTGTAAAAGCTGTCTTTTTTTTTTTTTTTTGATACTTCTTACATTCCTGGCCCTGGGCCAGTACTTTCTGTGTCTCTTCGCCTTCAGTTCTCACAGAATCTTCTTGGAGTGGACACTGTTGTCCCATTTCACAGACAAAGAGACTAAGGACCAAAGACTTCAAGAACTTGCCTGGAGTCACTCGGCTTATGAGTAGCAGATCTAGGATTCCACATGACATTGCAGGGTTGATGGTGGGGGTCAGTCCCTTCCTGATGGGGAGGGAAGGTAGGGTCAGCAGTAGGTTAGAACAGTGGTTCCCAAAATGTGGTTCCTGGACCAGCATCAGCACCAACACCACCTGGGAGCTGGTTACACATGTGACTTTTTCAGTCTCCTCCTCCGCCATCTTGCTTCCTCCCTAGAAATGTGACTTTTGGAGTGTCACCCCAGACTTCCTAAATGGACACCCTGAAGGTCTCATCATAAGAAGCTCTACAGGTGATTCCCACACTCGAGTTTGAAAAACCCTGCTCCAAAGGCCAGGACTTGCTGCCCGGTGGCAAGCATCAACTCTGCTTGCATTCTTCTGCATTATTTATGAGGTTTTATTAATATGTGAAGTTCTGCCAGTTGATTGGCTTGCCTGGTGTGGTTCCATGCATCTTATAAATCAGAGGCTGCTGTGCTTTCTTGTTTAGTAATTCTCCAACTGTGGACCATTCTGTAGCTGCAATGAGATCAATAAACCCTGCACTCAGAGAGAAATGAGCCCAGCTGGCTCACATATGCCCAGAATTCATGCTCCCTTGAAGTTCCTCTGGGGCCTGTGGAATTGCACAAGGGTGCTGTAACCTTGGGCTCTGGAGTCAGTGACTTGAGGTTTGCATTTCAGCTCTGCCAGTTATCGTCATGTGACCTCCCAGCCCAGTTCCTCATTTGCGGGATAGAGGTAGTAGAGTCTTAAGACTTAGTGGCATAAACGTGCTTAGTTCTTGCTTTCTCCCAGTCTTGGCCTCTGGGAGGTTCGATGACATGATCAAGGTCACACGACTCTTTTGGGGTGGAATCGGGCTAGAAGCCAGGGGTCCTGGGTCCTTGTCCAGCTTCCTTTCTCCCATGCAAGGGTTCCCAGCCCTTCGTTAATCTATCAGAGGCTGGTGCTATATGGAACATTGATAATTCATTTGTGTTGTCATTGCTGCTGGCTGGAGAGAGAGGTCAGTTTCAGGATTCTGGACGCATGGCCACTAGTATGGCACTCTTTGGAGGCTGAGGGACAGGGCAGGCAGGAGACAAAGCTAGTTGATGAAGGTAGCTATGACCCCACTTTGAAATACAAGCCTTTGGCATCTGCCTTGTTCTCAGCTTGTCTACAAATCACCTAGTCAAAACCCCTCCTCTGCCCTCCCTGCTTTGTCTAGGGAGATGTTTCTGAGCTGGTGAATTGGGTTAAAGAGTGAAGTCAGGCAGAATGGAGTCATGGGTGTCTCTGTGTGTGCTTGGGGAAATGGCTTCTCATCTCTGAGACTCAGCTTCCTCCTCTGTAAAGTGGGACTAATTCATAGTACCCACCTCACAAGGTGGCAGTCAGAAGGGGCTAAGACAACCTTGGCACAGGGCCTGCACAGACTGCCCACTCATAACATTCAGATGGGATCTCACCCTCTCAAGTATTTCCCAAGGGGCAAGAGATACCCCTATGGGTGAGAGGAGTTGAGACACAGAGGCAAATGTTCGGTTACACAGACTATCTGTCAGGGTTCCACCACAGAAACAGAGCCCATGGGAGATCTCCAGTAAGAGCTTTATTGCAATGAATTGGTCATGTGACTGTGGGTCCTGGCTAGGTGAGTCTGAACTCCTTAGAGCAGGCCATTGGGAAGAGCAGGCTGGAACCCTCCAGAAGGAGCTCAAGCTGCCATACATGGGTAGAACTACTTCTTCTGGGAAACCTCAGTTCTCCTCTGAAAACCTTTCACTTCATTGAATCAGGCCCACCTAGACTATGTAGGCTAATCCCTTTTACTTAAACTCAACTGATTATGAGCTTCAGTGACTTCTACAAAATACCTTCCTAGCAGCAAGCTGAGCCCTGGAGCCTAGGGAGGGGAAGGTCTCTGGATTGACGGGCTCCCCACCGGACCTGAAATGGGGAGAGCCATTTTGAAAACCAAAGGCTTTCAAAAGGTTCCACTTAAGATTAAATTTGGAGAAACAAACAAAAAAGAGTACTTTGCTAAAAGAAGAAAGAAATTATTCTCAGAGCCCTTATTTTGTTACGGATAAATAGAGAAAGGAGAGAAATAAAATCAACAAGCAAATGCCTTCACAAGAGCACCTAGATTGCTGCCAGGTTTGGTTTTAAATAATGAGGTAGTGTAGCCTTCCCGAACTGACCCAGAAAGCGCTCTCGTATATCATAATATTGTATATGTATAGATTACGTGCCCACACATATGTGATGGATTTACCATATTGTCAGACAACTTGTCTTCGTAAAAAGAAAATCAACAGTACGGTTTGGCTGTATCTCCTCATTCTTTCCATGCCGGCACCACCTTGTTCTTTCCACAGCAGAGTCCTCCTCCTTGAGAAAGCGACCTAGCCTCACTGGGCCTCAGTATTCTCATCTGCAAAATGGCGGTAATGATGGGTCCTGTCTAAAAGTTTTGCTGTGATCTTGCTGTTGTTACTGCTCTTTCATTGTCTAGACACTAACATATTCGTTTGTCCCCCGCAGTGGATTTCTGGGTTGTCTCCACTCTTTGCCAGTACTGGTCCAAATCCCTTATCCAGACCCTCTGGGGCCATCCATGCTTTGGGACTCAGGAGTTTTAGATTCAGACATGTTATACGTATAGCACACACACTACATGATAACCATTAGGGGGCCTCTGGGCGGCACTTTAAAATCAAACGCACTAATCAATTCTTCAGTGAAACCCATAAATATCCCCCCTAAATGGGATACAATGAGCACCATACATAGCCTCCCATTAGCTCAGGTTCGATTTTGCTATCAAGCAAGTGTGGGCTCCAAACTTATGGATACGTGTTCAGTTTTCAAAGCCTCTTATATCTTCCAGTTACAGATAAATACGTGATTATTCAAGCGCTAATATTTCTGTGAGAGACATTTCTAGAAAAGATGTTCCTGGGGTGAGGAGCTTGTATGTTTCTAAACTTCCCATAATTGTTTCTCAATTCCTGTCCCAAATGGTTCTCTGCACAGCATTAGTTCTGAACTGGGTCTGTGGAGGAAGTGGAGGCCATGGCTCCTGGATCCTGGGGTGGATGGAGGTCTGCAGGGTGGGGTGGGGGAAGGGCAGCGGGGCCTTGTCCGCATCCTGAAGTCCTTGGAGGATGAGCCGAGTGGAGGCCTCTCCATGCACCTGCCAGGGAGATGGTGTTGTGCCAGCAGCCTTAAGGAGGAGCCAGGCTTGGAGCAACCAGAGCTCAAGGAAATGAAACCTGAGCTCCCATGGCCTGTGGAGAGGCAGGAAAAGTCTCCGGGGAGCTGGCTTTGGAACCTGGAGCCCAAGTGAGGCAGCTGGTATCGGAATTAGCTCTGGCGCTCCTCCCGTCCCAGAGCCATGAGCTCCGCGTGAGGGCTGGGCTCTGTTTCCTTCCAAGTCTCTCCATCTGTTTTCATCAGAGGGAAAATGATCCCTGAGTGGGGACGGAAGGCCTGTGGTGGCCACAGCTGTTGGAGCCAGTGGCACGGGGCTGGCGTTAGGTGGGAGTCCTGGGTGATTTGGCAGGTGCAGGGTACCCCCTGTATTGGGGGCACAAGGCAGGGATGTGAAAGAAACAGGTGATGGTCAGTGATCTTCCTCCAGTGATGGGGCTGGAACTGGCACAGTGCTTAGCGCCTAGTGGGGGATTTTATATGCCATTAGATGGGAGGAAGAACACAAAGATAAAGAAAGAATCCAAGTGAGTTTAGCAGGTCAGAGCTAAAATGGTCTTTGATGATCACCCTATGCCCCCATTTTATAGATAGGGAAGTAGAGGCCCCGAGGGGGTCAAGGTGCTTGCCCAAGGTCACCCAGATGGTGTGCTCCTCCAAATCCTCCCATCCTTTTTCTATCAAGTCAGCCCATCTCTGTGGCCTGAGCTTCTTCATCTGTCAAATGTGCGTCCTGCTCTGGACCTTCTGTTTCTGCTGGGTTGGGTAAGAATCAAAGTTGGTTACATCCCTCCCTTGCTGAAAATTCTCCTGTGGCTCCCTATTGCCCTCAAAATAAAGACATACGTCCCTGACGTGACCCACACATCCTGTGTGATCTGGCCCCAACTTCCACCCACTCTCCTCCTAGCATCAGCTCGCGTCCTGCCTCCCCCCATCTCTGCCCTCCAGTTCCCCTGCCTCCTTGCAGTTCTTCTACCACTCACCCTCCTTCCCACCGCAGGACCTTTGTACAGCCCTCTGCCAGGGGGTCACTAAGCATCTGGATGCTGGAGCCGGAGCACATGCTTCAAATTCCAGCTCTGCCTTTTGCCTGCTGGGTGACTTGGAGAAAGTCACTTCCTCTCTCTGGGCCTCATTTTCCTCATCTGCAAAATGGAACTGCCATTGATAAAACCTGCCACATGGGGTTGTTGTAATGATTAAATGAGTTAAAATGTGTGCATAATAGGCACTAGGTTTCCTCGCAGCCCTGGGAAATCTCCCTTGCTGCTTGGCCATGATTATTTCATCTTGTGTGTGATCATTTGGCTGTGACATCTGTCACAGATGTCACATCTGTCACTCTGCTAGAATGTAATCTCCAGGACGGCAGGGACAAGTCTGTCTTACTCACAGCTTTGTTCCCAATACCAGACACAGTGCCTGGCCCCTAATGGGAGCTCTGGTAAGATTCTGTAGATCTTGGTGAACGGTGGTGTGACTTTGCAACTGCGTCCGTGGAATCTGATGTCTCTAGGTTGCATGTATCCCAACAAGCCCCAACCACCCTACTTCTGCCCCAGTCTCTTTCAAGAAAGACAGTTATCTCGACAGAGATTGCTCTGCCTTGTGCCTGGGTTCCCAGGCATCCAGCTGTGGCCGCGGTCTGCCAGACCAGTCCATTTAGCACAATTGTTGCTCGTCTAATTAGATTCATCGAGATGAAAACAGAGCAGCGGCTCATCCCATGTGCTCCCAATTAACTCAGGAGCACCCCCAGCCGCTGTGGCTGCCCCGCCTCCGGGTCTTCCTTGTCTGGGTCTGCTGCCTTGGGGAGCAGGAGAATGCAATTATTTCCTGGCCGTGTGGCTGGAGGGAGTTAGGTGACCCAGGCCAGCCTGTCCCCTGGCTCTCCAGGCAGAGCCCTGGGAGGAGGGGGAACACAAGAAAATGGACATAAGGCCGAAGTCCCCTATTCCAACCTCCCCTTTGCTTATGCTTTCATTTATAAAAAACAATTACAGCCAGGTATTTAATTGATTCTCCCTCTGTGGCTGTTGAAGACAGGATCCTCTGTCCACCTTGTCATACCATTCCAGCCATTCACCCTTCCAAGCTGACCGCCTTTACCTGGTCGTGCTGTCTGTACTGTTACCCCCCACCCCCCTCTGCCACAACCATGCTCCATGCTGCCACCAGTGTGACCTACTCCTCCTCCCTCCTCCCTGTCCTCCTCTTTCCCTCTCCCTCCTCCTCCTTCTCTTTACACCTGTTTCTTCTTCTTCTTCTTCTTCTTCTTCTTCTTCTTCTTCTTCTTCTTCTTTTTAAGATTTTATTTATTTGACACAGAGAGATCACAAGTAGGCAGAGAGAGAGGGGGAAGCAGGCTCTCCACTGAGCAGAGAGCCCGATGTGGGACTCGATCCCAGGACCCTGAGATCACGACCTGAGCCGAAGGCAGAGGCTTTAACCCCCTGAGCCACCCAGGTACCCCTAGTTCAGTGATTCTCAAGTAAGGATGAGTTTGTCCCCTTGCGGACATCAGGCAATGGCTGGAGATATTTTTTATTGTCATAATTTGCAAGTGGGGTGGGTAGAGCCCAGAGATGCTTCGAACACCCTCCACTGCGTAGGACAGCTCTCCACAATTATCTGGCCCAAAATGTCAGTAGTGCCAAGGTTGGGAAACCCTGAGTTAGACTACAATGTGAACGTTACTATTATATATATGTTGGTCTTCGCACAGATTCAAGTGATTTCCCCCCAGAGAAGCTTGGCTTTTTGGCGCTGTCTGTGGTGCTGAAGTGGACCTACGCTCCTAGCTCCGTCCCTACAGCTTGTCCAAATCGCAGCTTTTCTTGATCCCATTATCAATTGATCCCTGTTCCTGCTTGCGCCTCAGATTGTTGTACTTAGCATTATACAACATCAGAGTGGGAAGATCAAACCGAGGCCCGGAGCTCAGGTTTACCATTGTTATAAAAGATGACCTTGCAACAGAACATCATTTACCTGCAGCTTGTGAAGTGCAGGTGTCATTTACCTGGGGCTCTCCCTGCCCAGGAAAACATGGCCAATGACGTTTTGCCATCTGAGAATTGTTAATGGAGTTGCCCCCTGATTGAGAAGCTCTGTGACGCATCTTGGTCCTTAATCAGGCCGGCAGTAGAAAGAAAAGGACTTAGAAGATTTGCTCCTGCCGCGCTCAGGGCAGCTGGGGTGGGCAGACCCTCGCTGGGTGCCCTGGGGTTAGACGGCCTGTCTGCCAGGGAGTTAATTGTTTCTTTAGGTTAACACTGTTTTGTGTGCACAGACAAATCTGGGCATCCATTCTGCTTAGTGTGATGTCGGAGAGTTTCATGTGAATTCTGCAGTCCCTGGCTCTTGCTTCTGACTTCACAGAACACTGCTCTGTGAAGCCACTGATTTCTCTGTGAAACCATTGGTTCAGAAAAATGAATCCCAGGAGGCTATTTTGTTGGTGGTGGTCTTCACTGAAAGCATTATTTTTAATCTGTCTTGGAGGGGTCGCCTGGATGGCTCAGTCGATTGAATGCCCAACTCTTGATTTCAGTGTGGGTCATGCTCTCAGGGCCGGGAGGTTGAGCCCTGGGTCAGGTTGAGCCCTGGGTCAGGTTGAGCCTCTCCCTCCAGCCCTTCCCATAACCACTGTTTGTGCTTTCTCTAAAAAAAAAATATTTATCTTAAGGAAACTGTCACCTGGAGTGTCCTTCTGTTGAGGGCCTACTAAGTATCAGTGTTTATTGCCTTTAATCCTAGCTCTGCCAACTGAACATTACTTACCCCATTTTAAAATGAAGAGACTGGGTTTCAGAGATGCCAAGGAGATCGTGGAAGGTCACACTGCCAGGAAATGGCAAGGCTATAATTTTAACTCCATTTTTCTTGTCTTTCATCCAGATTTGTTGTTCTCAAAGTGGGGTTACCAGAGGAGCAGCAGCATCACTAGGAACTTGTTGGAAATGCACGTTTTCAGGTGCTTCCCCACACTTACTGAAGCAGAAACTCTGAGGTGGACCTGGCAGTCTGTGTTTTACAAAGCGCCCCCCCTCCCCGCCCCCCGCATGCGATTCTGATGTTTATTCAACTTTGAGAACCACTGATCTGGAGCTTCCTTCCTTCTACTCCTCACCAGAACTTTCTGCTAGGGAGATGAGGAGCTCGGAATGAGGAGTAATCTGGTATTTTCTGTGGTGGGAGGGCTCAATCATTCTGGACTCTTTCTTCCCAGGAGATCATTGGGAGTCTTAGCCTTCTCTACCTTGTCCTGAGAGAAGTCTTAGAGCCATTGAGCTGCTTTGGTTTCCCCAAAGTGATTAGCTTCTTTTTTTTTAAGATTTACTTAATTTGGGGCGCCTGGGTGACTCAGTCAGTTAAGTGTCTGCCTTCAGCTCAGGTCATGATCTCAGGGTCCTAGGATCCAGCCCCACATTGGGCTCCCTGCTCAGTGGGGAGTCTGCGTCTCCCTCTACCACTACCCCTTCCTCATGATATCTCTTTCTCTCTCTCTCAGATAAATAAATAAAATCTTTTTTTTTAATTAATTTATTTATTTTAGAGAGAGAATGAAAGGATGAATCAGGGGAGGAGCTGAAGGAGAGGGACAAACAGACTCCTCACTGAGCACAGAGCCTGGCACAGGACTCAATCCCAGGACCCTGAGCCAAAATCAAGAGTCAGACACTTAACCTTCTGAGCCACTCAGTCACCCAGAGGTGATTAGCTTCTGAACAAAAGAAGCCCATGCCTGAGCTCCCTGGTGGCTACGAACGTCCTTGTCTGACTTGCCCACTACTGGGACTGGCTCTCCCTCAATGTCTAATAAGTAGCTGATGGATGCAGGAGGAATAGCCCAGCCCTGAGGGCTCAGGGGGGTGCAACCGTGAGGATATTTGTCCCTTATCAGAATGGTTTCTGACTCAGAAATGCTGAAAGTTCCACCCAGTACATCATCCACTCATGTGGCACTGCTGGGACTGGGCGAGCATCCCTCAGGCCCTTGCAGTGTTGCATAAATCAAGGAGTTTCCCACTCTTTTCTGCCTCCAAAGATCCCAGAGGGTTGGTGGTGGCAGCTCACCCCTTCCTGGAGGTCACAGCTCTTTCCTAGGGTGTGGAGAAGGGAACTGGGCAGACCTTCCTATTTCTCAGGCCAGCTCTTCATCTTCCAAGATCCTTTGCAAACATGATGGTTGCAGACAGGAACTTCTAGGACTAATGCTAATGGCAGTCCTTATTCAGGTACCTGGCCCTGGGCCAAGGGCCTTTCTTATATTACCTCATGGGATCCTCAGTACCACCCTATAAGATTGGGATTATGAGTCCCCATTTTACAGATGGAGAAACTGAGGCTTAGAGAAGTCAGCATGTCCAAGGTTCTATAGCTGGTAAGTGGCAGTCTAGGGCCACTCTCTGTCACCCAGGTTTGCTCTTGATCCCCCATGTAATTGATCGTTTCATCCTGTTTCACAGCCAAGGAAGCAGAGGTGAAGGACCCTGTTGAAATCATACAACTGGGGAGTGGCAGATGGGGGATTTGAATCCAGGTCATTCTTTTGAAAGGAAAGTCTGTGTTTGGGGGTATGTTTGGCCTGTAGGATGTGGGACTCAGTCTCAGCAGCATCATAAAGGGAGCTGAGAGGGGTCTGAGGACAGAGCAGTGTCTTTTTTTTTAAGATTTTTATTTATTTGTTTATTTGGAAAAGAGAGCGAGAGAGCGTGCAGAGTGTTGGAGGTGGGCACAGGGAGAGAAAGACTTTTAAGCAGGCTCCAT
Source organism: Nasua narica (assembly GCA_028533885.1). NCBI lineage: Eukaryota > Metazoa > Chordata > Mammalia > Carnivora > Procyonidae > Nasua > Nasua narica. Next base: position 14,759,262 of record CM052808.1, on the reverse strand, counting down.
GCCCAGTGCAGAGCCCAACGTGGGGCCCGATCTCATGACCCCAAGATCATGACCTGAGCTGAAATCCAGAGTCAGATGTTGAACCGACTGAGCCACCCAGGTGCCCCCTGAGCAGTGTCTTTCAGGTAAATATGTATGGCCGTGGGCAGGCCACTTTACCTGTCTGTGCCTCAGTCTCCTAATCTACCATTACAGGGTGCCACCAATCCCATGTGTTTGCTGTTATACTCAAACCAGGAAAGGACTCTGAGAGATATTTCAATAATAACAATAGCAGAAGCTATGTTTTTCTGAGCATCTACTGTATGCCGGGGATCTGTGATCTCCTCTAATCCTCATCCGATGAGATAGGCGCTTTGATTCCTTGGGGATGAGCTCTGGGCCTCAGTTCTTTCATCTGTATGGTGGGGACGATGTCTTAAGTATGACATAGAACGTTTGAGTATTAAATGAGTTAATATATGTAAGTGATCAGAACAGGACCTGGCACAAAGTACCATGCGAGTATCTTATTACCCTGACATCTTGTAGCCAGGGAAACTGAGGCTCAGAGAAGTGAATGACTTGCTCAAGACCACACAGCTGAGAAGTGGCTCACTCAGATCTTAAGCCTTGAGACTCCAGTACCCACTCTTTCTCCCCACTGTTTAGAGGCCCCCATTCGGTGGCACCCCTGCTTTGGGTCCATTGTCCTACCCCAGACCTCAGGGTGGGATACCCCAGCTCTATGGCTTTGGCCCATCCTCTCTTGATCCATGGAAGTCCCGTGCCCATCCTCTGAGCCTCTGGGGGCATGAAAATAAACTGCAGAGCCTGAGAAAGAAGTAAAAAATTAGCTTCACGCTCCCAGTATCCAGAGGCCGTGGCAGGCGTTGAATTATTCAGGCTGTTTGGGTGTGAGCTGTGAGTTTTCTGCTGCTCTTGCCTTGACGGCCGCCCTGACAGATTGATGGATGGGCCAGTAAAACACTCAGGGGCCAGGAGGAAAATTCTTAATCATAAGTCACTGACGGGAGCGAGTGTTTTTTCTGCACTGGCAGCTCCAAAGGCTCAGCCCGGCCTGGGCCCTCCCTCACCTTCTCCTAATGAGGCCGGAGACCTCAGCTACAGAATCATCCTGGGCGACCAGCTAAGGGCTCGAAGCAGAACTTTTAAGAATGGAGCTCCTCATTCGTTTTATTTTGTATTTTTAGATGTGTACTTTACGTAAAAGGCACAAAATCTTGAGTGTGTAAATTTTCACCTTTGTGAGTGTGGTGTGACCAATCACTCAGATCAAGATATGAAACGTTCCTATTCTGGAAGTTTTTCCCCTCATCTCCCTTTCCAGGCGGTACCATCTCTGCTCCCAGACAATGCCTGACCTGACCTCCAGCGTCATAGATTGGTTGTGTCTTCCCCAGAGCTTCCCATAAATGGAATCCTCTAGTCGGTGTCTGGCTTTTTCCAGGAGACTTCTTAATTTTTTGAGATTCACCAGGGTTGTCGCATGTATTATTAATCTGTTCATTTTTATGGTTGAGTAGTGTTCCATTGAATATGAATATGCCACCATTTCTTTATCCATTCCCCTGCTGATGGACATCTGGGATGTCTCCAGTCTCTGTCTAGTATAAACAGAGCCACTAGAAACGTTTGCGCACCAGTCTTCGTGTGGACGTGTTTTTATATTTCTCGTGTATATACCCAGGAGAGCGATGGCTGGGCCTTAGACAAAGTGCTAGTTTAGTTTGATAAGAAACAGACCGACGTTTTTGCACAGTGTTTGTACCATTGTCACAATTCCCAGCAGGCGTGGCTAAGAGTTCCGGTTGTCCCACGTCCTCACTAACACTTGGTATTATTAGCCTGTTCCGCTTTAGCCATTCTGCTGGGTAGGCGGTGTTAGCTCATTGTGCTTTTATTGATGTGCGGCTGATCCTACTGAGCATCTCTCGTGAACCCGGCGGTCCTTTGTCCGTCCTCTTTGGCGCTCTTTTCCGCGCCACCCGCAGCCCATGCAACGCCGCTCCTCTGCGTGAGCTCTTCCTCCCAGACTTGGGAGCTTGCAGGGGCAATCTGGAGGTAGTGAGAGAGTGAGCACCCCAGGGGCCACCCTCAAACAAGGGAGGTGGAATTGAGTAGATAAATGACACAGCTGCTCATTCATTTCCCCAGTGGGTTGACTCTGAGGTACGTTTCCCAAGGATTCTTAGAAGGACTCCAGTGGGACCGAGCCTAGTTGCCTATCAAGGTCATTTGAACACCCTTTCTTAGCTTATATCCCTTCTCCATCTCACTTCCCCACTCCCTCCCTCACTCCCTCCGCCACTTGTTTTCTGGAACCACCTCCCAAATAAACTGCATGCACGCCAGCCTTTGTTTCAGGATCCACCTTGAGGGTAACCCAAACTGAGACAGGAGACTCCCCGGAGATTAGCAAGAGCAGGAAGCTGCTACGTCTCCCAGGGCTGGAGAAACACAGGGAAGGTGTGTTATTACTGGCCCCCAGGGCCTGGGGGCCCCTGGCAGAAGTTGGAATTACAGTGGGTTCGTCCAGGGGAAACTGATGCCCCCAAGAAGTCCAACACTTTCAGACTCATACCCAAATCAGAGGACGGGGGAGAAATGCCCTGGCTCCTCCCTTTCCCCACATCTGCAGATCTCCTGCCCAAGCTCTCACTGGTGGAATCCAGACAGAATCCAGGAGCCAGGAGCCGGGGAAACATAGCCCCTGAGACACAGAGCTAAGACAGGGAAGGAAGAGGCAGACAGGCCCAGTGGGAAGCAAGACAGCAGGAGGTTTTTCCCAGGTGCTTAAGGGTGACCCAACCTCCTTCTCCAGTGGGCAAACAAAGCCGATCCAGGAACTGCCCTCTCTTCTTCTGCTCCTCCCGCCTCACCTCCCAGAGGCTCTGTGTGGGACTCTCTGTCTCTCAGTCACGTGGATCTTGAGTGTGGCAGCTGCTCCTTTGTGCCCAGGCACAGAGCATAGCCCTCAGCCCCTTCTTCCTGGGCCACTTTGAGCTTTTGCTTTCCCCAGGGCGGTGGGATGCTTAGATATCTGTTGTCTGCCAGATTAAAACCCACCCAGGTGGAAAATGGCAGGTGGAATGCCAAGCAAAAGGATTCCTTCCCACCACAGCGGGAAGGCAGCCCTTTGAGCCCGTGCCAGGGATGCCAGGTGCCTCTGGCTGGCAAGCCCCCTCCTGGCAGATGGAATTTACAGACCTCTGTGCCCTGCAAGGGAACGGTGAGACACAGGATACAGGGATCCAGACTGCGGCCTGCATGCTCATTCCAGCCCATCCGCTAACAGGTCAGATGACCTTGGACAAATTGTCTCCATGTTCCCAGCCTCTGCTTTGCCATCTATAAAATGGGATCCTGATACTATTTTAAACTTTTTTAATGGAGCGTTGAGTAGATTCATGTGCGAAGAATGAAACCGTTCACAGGACAAAGGTAAAGAACTTCAAGATTTGCCCCTTGTATGTTCTCCTGCTCGGAACAGGGGACACTGAGGTGGACCAGAAAGTCCAGTTTGTCTTTAGGACAGTCCCGTGGGGGGCACACTCTAAGGTGGCCCCCAGTGATTATTGACCCATTAAGTAGGTACTTAACATCAGCACCAGCCTCTTACCACTTATTAAATCAGATCTCAAGTAATGTTTGGTAGTCAGAACTCTTATGTCCCCTCCCAGCCCTTACCTAATCTCGTCTCCCGCTGCTCCCCAAGATGCAGCTTACACCATCCTGAGGCCTGTCTTCTTGCTGTGCTGCTGGCCAGTGGCTTGGCCAGCGGCTTCTGTGCCGCAGTCCGCTCCAAGTTCGGTGGCCGGTTCCCCCACACTCCCCACTTTTTCAGGTCTTGCCCAGGCCAACTCGGGCTCACGGATCCACTTTATCCCACCCTTGGTGCCTGACCCCCGGGCAGGATTTGGCTAAGTGGAAGTGTTGAAGGGAGTGTTCTAGAAAGGGGGCACAGCATGAGTGAGGGCCCAGGGATGGGGGTGAGCCAGGCCTAAACAGAGAGCAGGGAGAAGATGAACCTGATTTAAGGTAGGCCGGGGTAGGTTCTGCACCGGGCGATGCGCTGAGCTCGTTGTGTGCAGTCTTGTTTAAGCTGCTCATGTGGTTATGACGGCTCCCGAGTCACCGTAGCTAAGATCCTCGGCTCTGGAGTCAGACAGCCTGGGCTCAGCTCATAGTTCCTCCAAGTTCTGGGAGGATGGCCTCTTGAGAACTTAATCTTGTTGTGCCTCAGTGTCTCCAGAGAGGGAAAAAAAAAAAGGTGATATAGTCCCTACTCGTGGGGTTCTTACGCAAACTCAGAGTTAACAAAACATAGGATGTACTTAGGATAGGGCCTGCCATGTAGTCATTGCTCCATGAATGTATTGGGTCTCTAGACTCGCCATCTCCAATAGGGCAGCCAGCTAGCCACGTGCCGCTATTTAAATGTAAGTGAGCTCAAATCCAGCAAAACCCAGAATTTAGTTCTTCATCCCATTAACCACATTTCACGTGCTCAGTAGCCAGAATTTTGGAGAATGCAGATGTGGAACGTCTCCATCATTGGAAAGTTCTATTTGGGCTGCTGGAGAGGGATGCATAAGAAACTGGTAAGGATGCTTATGTCTGGGGAGGAGAATAGGGAAGATGGTGAGGATAGGGGTTCAAGAGAGACTTTCCTCCTCTGTACATTTGGAACTTTTTTTTTTTTAATCATGAGCATTTATGACTTAGCAGAACATGAAAACAAGCATGCCTTGCTTGACATTTTTATAGAGGAGAAACTGAGGCTCGGAGAAAGTCCAAGGCCATAGTGCTGGAAAGTGGGGGGGGGGGGGGGGCAAGGCTGAAACTTCCTGCCCGATTTGGAGCTTGAGCTCTCCACCACCAGGGTTTGAATGGGAATGGGGAACCCCAAAGGCAGAGGATATTTCAAAGGGTTCAGGCCCTGGGTACTCCCAAGACCTACTTCCCTCATTTAGTTCTGACCAGGGACCCTCTTGTACATCCCTAAGGGAAGGGTCAGTCAAGTTCATGGAGCACCTATTATAGGGACTGTGGTGAAGAGTTCAGGTTCTGGTGTCAGACAGTGCTGGTTCAAGCCTGGATGCCTCCACTAAATTACTATGGGGTCCTTTGCCTCAGCTTTCTCACCTGCAAAATGCGGATAATAATAGTTTCATGCTCAGAGGGCTGATGCCCAGATGAAGTGAGATGATTTGAAGGGCTTGGCTCTTAGGGAGCCCCCCATATAGGTGACTTAATGTAGTATTATTATTATTATCATAAATCTTTAAAGCTGGTCTCAGAAGAAATTGACCTGTGCCCCCTGCCCGCCCCCCCCCCATGCCTCTTCTCTTCCCACATCCCTGGGAAGGACAAATGGAAACGGGAGGAGGGAGGAAGCCTGAAATTCCTCTCAACTATACAATCCTGCCTAGCCCCTGGCCTGTCCCCCTTGGCCTTGCAAAGCAAGGGCAGGAAAACACTGCATTCTGATCACAAAAGGTGTAGCCCAAGGCAGGAGTGACCTCGACGGATATTTATAGGGCTGTCGCACAGGTGTCTCCAGATTTCCCTGACTGTCCCACGGTGAAGAAGCAATTTTGTATTTGCCATTAATCTTGCAAATAAACGCACAGAGGAGCCCGAGCTGGGAGTTTTCCTATTAACCGATTGTGGCCCCAGAACTCGGTTGAGAGCTTGTTAGGCAGGTCCGGAAGCCGTGGACCCACCGTGCTGGTTTTGTGGCAGTGGTGGTCGTCTTGTGGCACCTGCAGCCTGCTGTCCCTGCCTGGTGATGGGGGATGCTCGGGGCTCCCCACCGGCACCAGAACCCCAAGGGGAGGGAGAAGGAGCTGAGGATTGGAGAAGGGCAGCTGCAGAGGACCCATAATGGTTCCAACACTTGAGCGATCCTGGGCCCGTGAAAGAGTGTGGCGCTTGCCCTTGGGGGGCGGGGTTCAAGTCCAGGCCCCCTACTCTCCACCCCCTCCTAGTCTCAGGTTCTTCATCTTTGAAATGGAGATTATAGTGATGCTTAGTATGGAAGTTTACCGTGAGGGTTCCATGACCTATACCATTATCTTTCGTCTAAGTGCTGCTCCTGGGTTGTGGCCACCGGGTCTCAGAAGAATCTTTCCTTCCAGTCCCAATGCCATCTGCTGTAGGATGGCTGACATACTCCCATGAGTGCTCCTTCTCTCAAAAATATATGTATTCGGGGTGCCTGGGTGGCTCAGTCGTTAAGCGTCTGCCTTTGACTTGGGTCATGATCCCAGGGTCCTGGGATCGAGCCCCGCATCGGGCTCCCTGCTCCACGGGAAGCCTGCTTCTCCCTCTCTCCTTCCTCCTGCTTGGGTACCCTCTCTCATTGTGTCTCTCTCTGTCAAATACATAGATAAAATCTTAAAATATATATATATATATATATGTATGTATTCAAACACACTGAGCTGTTACCCTTCACTGACACCCCAGGGTAGTAAAGGACTGAAGAGCAGGGTTGCTTGGGGATAAAGGGGTAGAGGGCGGTGGAGGAAACCAGGGGGCACTGGGACCACCCCCAAGGGAGTGGGAGGGGCCCGCTGACCTGTGTACCAGGCTTTACAGTTTACACAGGACACTCATATGCATGGGCTCAGCCGCCCACCTCCTAGGTCCAGAAGTGGACAAACCAGCTCTGGCGACAGCAACTTTGCTATTTTTACAGAGGTCCGTGAGCGGATCTCACTTTTCCCTCCATGTCTCAGGCCATCTGCTTGGCGCCTCTCCCATCAGATTTGCATCTCGTGTCTCAGAGCCCTCTCCAGCACTACTGTAGGCGGTCGCTAGTGCCGTGACTCACTCGTTTGTTCAACCAGCCAGTCAAGAAACAAGCACATAATCGACTAGCTAGCCAGTCAGGGAACTGACCAACCACCTAGCCAACTAACCATTCAATCAAGTAACTCAACACTAACCATGAACCAACAGACTAACCAACTGGTGCTCCAACTGGCCAGCTAATCCACTACCCAATCAACCAGCCAACTAACTACTCAACCCTTCAGTGAGCAACTAATACATCATGCAACCAAAACACAGACCAACTAAACAATCAAATAGCCACTAATTAACAAAGCAACCGAAATATACTGGTTTGGGGCAAATCTACACAAGCAGATTCTGATTTGACGGAGGGAAAGGGCTGACTGCCTCCTGTTTGGGCTTTCAGCAGCTCCTTGCACTATGTATCTGTGTAACCCCAGCCATGCATTTTCCCTTTGGGGCCCATTTCCCCATCTGACTAAGCACTGGTTTGCAAACTGGGTTCCTTGGGGCCCAGGGTTCTGTGGAAGGGCCCTGGGGCTGCCTGGGGAGGCAGGAGGCAGACAGGTGGATGGGGACTGGGATAGTTATCAACTGTGTTGTCCCTTTATCTGTTCTGCATAATTGGGATTTTAAGTAAGATTTTGTTTGAAGAAAGGGTTTAATGTCTTCAAAACCATTTTTAAATACTGAAAACCCGTCACACTGGGTCATCTTTTTAGCTCTAAGGACCAATGATTTTGCCCTTATGGGAGGCAGGAAGAAGACCCTGGACTCTGGGCAGAGTGCTGTGAGAACACAGAGACTCCTAGGACATGGGACCCCTGACTTCTGAGGCAGAGCAGTCAGGAGCCTAATAGGCTTGGAAGCTCATAGAGACCCCATGTCAGTGAGAGGCCCAGTATAAGTAGCCCCTATGCAATTCCTCACCTTTGTCCAAGCAGAGCCTGCTTCCCATGACCCAGGGTCAGCTCAAATTTCCCAGCAGCTCCTGGCAGAGCATGGGATGTCCTTGGACATGGTACCTGCTAGGAACTGACTCCAAAGGATCTTCAGCTTGGCTGAAGATGGGGCTGCCCATCTGCCTGTTTCTCAGAGTCGTCAAAGGGGATGGAATGCAGAGCCTGGAGGTGTGTAGGAAGACCATGGGCATCACTCTGGCCCATTGGCCCAGCTGGGCTCTCTTTAGGTTTCAGTTCCCCAAAGTAGAAAGGCAGTCAGATCGGACCTACGATTCCCACTGCAGGAAAGAAGGCACAGTGTTGGGGGGTGAGGCCTTGGATTGAACCTCTATTCTCTACAAGACCTTGGGCAAGTCACTTCACTGTTCGGAGCCTATTTCCTTTTCTGTGTGAAATGGGGCCAGTCCATGATTACCACCAAAAAGTGCAAGGTCAAGAGTAGGACATGTTGGGGCACCTGGCTGGCCTAGTTGGTTAAATATGCGACTCTTGACCTCAGCTCAGGTCTTTATCTCAGGGTCATGAGTTCAATCCCTGCATTGGGCTCCATGCTGGGCATAGAGCAACTTAAAAAAAAAAAAAAAAAAAGACTAGGACATGTCCCTATTTACTAAGATCCCCATTTTATAGATGGGAAAACTGGCCAAGCAGGGGTTTTCAAAAGAGCAGGGATTCTAATTAAGGTTTCTGAGGTGGCGTCTCTTTCTTTAACCCTGGGACATCTTTTCTTCCTCTCTCTGGGGGACGTTTTCCTTTCAGGCAAGATAGAGCCAGTCCTGACTGGGAAGGGTAAAGTCTGGTTCTGCCCAGACATCCAGGGGTGACTCGCGGGGGCTTCTTGATCTCTCCACACTCCCTGTCCCCTCTGCAATAGCTCCTCACTCGAGCAGGATGCGGGTTTAAATCTCTCTCGAGACACCTTAAACATCCCCAGCCCGCTTGCCCACCAATCTGAGGGACTATGATTTATTCAGAAGCATCACCGAGAGCTTGTGATTTATTGGTGATGGGTCAGCTATGTTCTCTAGGCAGCTTATGGTTGCACCACTAAATTTGTGGAGATTAAGAGCATGATGCGGGAGGTAAACGGAGTGATTCTGGGGATCCTGGGAGGGCAGCCCCCGGGAGGTGCCGTGCCCCACATCCGTCCATCCTCACCTGGTAAGAAGCGAGCTCCTTTCTGCTGCTTGGCGTGATGGAAAGCATCCCAGAAGGAGGAGATTTGCACCTAGAAGGGGAGGATGTCCATTGCTAGAGTCACAGGCTCTAGGAATGGACATCCTGACGTGGGGCTCCATCCCAGGATCCTGGGATCAAGACCTGAGCCGAAGGCAGACCCTTAACCTACTGAGCCACACAGGTGCCCCATCCAGGAGGCCTTTTGGCTAGAGGTGGAGATTAGGACTTTGCAGGGGCGTTTGCATCTTCATAAGTATCCCCACTTCACAGAAAAAGAGGTCGAGGTTCAGAGAGGGCACCTGACCTCCTGGCAGTCCCACAAGGATTTCACAGGGACCCCTCAGTTTTGCTCTGCTTCTCTAGCACCCACGTCAGTGGTTAGAACATAACAGGTGCAACACATACTTGTCGAATGAATGAATGAATGAACACGTGAATGAACACGTGAATGAACACTTATCAGCAGATCTGGAACTAGAACCATGTGACTTCAAGCCGGTGTTTGGGCTCAGCCCCCAGTTTCTGCGGTTACCAAAACGGACTGCTGAGTCTGTCCCATTTCGTGTATTTCCCACATAGTAACCAGCAGCCGGTGGGAACAGAATTCCCACAGGTGAAAGCTCTGCCTTCCAGACAGTGGGAATCTTCCTCCAGGGGCTTTACAAGTCCCGAGGTGGGGAAGGGTTAAACAGTCCCCCACAGGGCTCAGCTTTGGGGAGATAAAGCCGTCCTCCCCTTCCAGGTGCACTGCATTGCACGAGACGGTCCTCACAGGCCTCTAACACTAAGACAAGTTCTGGGGAGACATCTGAAACAGGTCCCAGGAGGGAGGCATGAGCTGGAGGGCTTGGCGGGGATGGAAGGCAACCAGACGGACAGAAGCCGGAAGCTGCAGAGTCCCAGGAGGAAGGGGAGCAGGGGCTAGGGGCTCCTTCTCTTTGCAGCCGGCGCCTGGGTGATTTAACGCTGAAGACGATGATGAGGATATTATCACCCAGGTGAGGATGCAGCCCCAGCTGAAACCATGAGCCAGTTCTTGGAATAGCACCCCAAACTGGTTGAAATCATAGAACCAAATTCTAATGGGTCTTTGTTTCAACATAGCAGACTTTTCCCAAGCACCTGCTCCATCCCGAGCTCTGTGAGAGGCGTTGTAGGAATTAAGAGAGCCAGGGCTGCATGCAATGAAGAGAATGGGTTCTGGAGCCAGACTGCCCAGGTCAGTTTCCTTACCTGTAAAGTAGGGGTAATAGTAACACCCCCCAGGTTGTTGCGAGGATGAAATGAGGTGATACACATAAAGCACTTAGCACCGTACCGGCATATAGCACGCGCTCCGTAAGTGCTATGAAGATGTGACTGGAGTGAATGCCTCTGGCCTTATACACATGGGGCTGCAGGGACGCTTTTGCCCTAATTACAAAGGCTGCCAGCCCCTGCTTGTAGGACCTGCTTCCCCTTTAATATCTTCCCCTGGGATTTCTGGAGGGCTTCAGGGACACCTCCCTTGTGTTCAGGAAGTTGTCTACCCACGTTCTCCTCCTCTGAGCTCCCCAAGGAAGTCCCTGCCCACACGCCATTTAATTTTCCAGGTCATTCCTACAGTCCGGTCTCTATTTCAGACCTCACAGATTGGCAGCCTGCTCTGCGTATGTGGTTCTCTGACAGATTTTGATGGACGACATGGTGTTTCAAAAACTATTTGAGTTGACTTCCATACACCGGGAGAGTTCATATTTAAAGAAATCGTATATTCAGGCATTTTCAAGCTCTGTTTGCTTGTTTGTTTGCTTAGAGCATGAGCTGGAGGGGCAAAGGAAGGGGGAGGGTTAGGGTGACCTCAATCTCACCACCCTGAGGTCACTATCCCAAGATCACAACCTGAGCCAAAACCAAGATTCGGATGCCCCACCAACTGTGCCACCGAGGCACCCCCTTTCTGGGCAAAACGAAAAGGAAGATCTGGGAAATCTTCCAGAAGTGCAGAAGCAGGTCTGCATTTCTGCTGGGCAGTGAGGGAGTAGGACTGAGGAGTCGTCACCTATGGGGTCAGGGCACACAGTTTCCATTTGGCCCCAGTTCTCCAGGCTTCCTCCTGGCCCTGCTGAACGGGTCAGGGCTGACCTTAGCATCCACCTCCCCAAAAATCCACCGCCCTGAGCGTCAGCTCCAAAGACTTTCTTGCTTCCAACTCCCACCCTATCCCTTGCCCTTGGAGCATAGATTTTAACACAGGCCCAATTGATTTGCCAAGGACGAGTGATTAATTAGAAGCGAAGACTCGCTGCAGGAGAGCCTCTGAGGCCGTTTTGATCTCTGATGCCTCTTGAATTTTGCTGCCTTTGTTCTGGCCCCAGATGGGGGACTCCTTAGGCAGCGGGGGAGGGGGGGGTGCAGATGGTTTGCTATTTATGACAACCACCTTCCCAGCACCCCATCTTCCATCCCAACCCCTTTGCTTTCTTCCTGAGATCTGCTCCATGCTCTAAGGGTGTGTGTAGGGTGGGAACGGGGCGCTGCCCCAGGGCTTTGAAGCCTGGAGGAGACACAGGTGCACACCTGGCTGGCTGCCAAGGTGCATTTTGTTCTTTCCTTACACTTTGTTATCACCTCCAGGCGATGCTCGGGACTGTCAGAGAGAGGGGTGGAGAAATGGTGGGAAGCCACAGCCCCGGTCTGAGAGGTTTCCTGCAGCACCTTGCCATCCACAAGTAATTCTTAGCCCTGCATTGATACTAGGAGCTCGTTAGAAATGCAGACTCTAGGGGCGCCCGGTTGGCTCAGTGGGTTAAAGCCTCTGCCTTTGGCTCAGGTCATGATCTCAGGGTCCTGGGATCGAGCCCCACGTCGGGCTCTCTGCTCAGCGGGGAGCCTGCTTCCCCCTCACTCTCTGCCTGCCTCTCTGCCTACCTATGATCTCTCTCTCTCTCTCTTAAATAAATAAAATCTTAAAAGAAAAGATAAAGCAGACTCTTGTGCATCCACCCAGACCTGCTGAGATTCCCCCAGGAAATTCATGGAACCAAAGCACTTTTCGTCTTCACCTGGGCTCCAATACATTCACTGAGAGCGGGTGCAGTCTTCTGTAGTGATTCTCAAATGACAGTGGGATCTTATGCTCACCACCCCTGCCCCCAGCCAGCTGCCTGGCGCTGAGCAGGTGCTCAGTAAATTTTTGTAGACTTGAATCTTCCACCCTGGTTAGAGTCCCTATGTAGTTCTCAGCCTCAGCCATACATTGCTCTCCTCCGAGGAGCTTTAAACATTACTGGTCACTGCCCCCCCCCGCTCCAGAGAGCCTACCTTAAGGATTGGTCATGGTCTTGGTCTTGGTCTTGGTGCAGCCTGGACAGAGAGGCTCAGAAGCTCCCCAGAGTCCTAAGTGTGGTCCCTGGTTGAGAACCTCTACATTGGTGCCTATGACAAAAGCTCATGGTCAAAAATCGGTCTTTCAAATCCCACGGGAGGCTGATGTTGGAGACCCACTCGCCATCTGTTTTCCCTCAGTGTTGGCATCAGACAGCTAGGTACCCACTGAGGAATGGATACCCATGCTGGCATGCATTTAGGGACCACACCATATGAAATACATAGTTTTGAATGCAGAGCTCACACTTGGGGGACGGGCCCAGGATGGCTTACTATATGAGAGGTGCACGGGACATGAGGTGCACGGGCATCCGTCCCTGCCTTTTTACTTCCTTCTCCTCTCCCATCTCCTCTGGTTCATTCCTGCTGATTCTTTAGCTTTCAAACTTGATGGTCACTTCCTCCAGGAAGTTTTCTCTGACCACTCCCAAGGAGGCAGGTTGCTTTGTTAGGAGTTTTCAAAGAATGGTGCTCTTTCCAGAGCCCAGCTGGCAGGCACTTGGCCATGAGGTTAGGCATGATGTCTGGCACCCCCTTCTGGACCGGAGGCTCGCGGGAGTCTGTTGTATTTCTAGTGCCCACAACAAAAATAAACACCATGACGAATGTCTGAATGAGTGAACGGATGAATATATGCAATTCTGCATTCACATGTAGTTGAGGGTGCCACAGTTGGGGAAACGTTCTTCTTTTCCACACATCTGCTATGTAGACTTGGTTTATCCAATTACTGTGAGGTGTTCTCCCAGTCCTGTAGTGTGCAGTGAGGCATAGCTGTATTTCTTAGGTCTGTAATCTTCCAATAATTAGACCTTCAGGCGCGTATGTCTTGCGGCTCAAATATGATTCAGTTATATCTCTGTTGCTAAAGTAACTGCATACGTAAACCCTCAAAAATGTGCTTTAATAGTGATGGTCTACTGTGAATATGTGCTATTTAGGTAACTTGCAATACACTTCCAGGACAATATAATTACATGGCTGGGTTATTTTTAATTTCAATGGGCAGCATTTCTCCAGGCTGGGTCATTCTACCGCCACCTTTTTTTCCCCCCTGCTTGTATACCACCTGTATGGTGTCATGAATTTAATATTTTTCTTGAAATCTACTCTTAAAAATGTCAGTAAATGTACTCCTTAAATATCAGTAAATGTAGCTCAAAAAGGAAACTTACATGACCACGGTAAATAGGAAATCAGTTTTCACTTTCCTCAAATGTACCCACCAAGCACCACTCCCAATAAACAATGAAAATAAACAATGTTATTAAATATTAGTCAGCTACTGTTAGCTAGATACCAAGGCTCTGATGAGCCTGATGCTTGCTCTTTCTTTGTTACAAAGGAAGCTCTGCAGGCATTGGAGAACGTGGTAAAGATCTGTTAGTACCAAATCGAGACCTTTTCTTGGATATAATTAGAAGGATTGGGAAAAAATTTGAAAAGAGAATAATTTTCTCATGTTGTGACTCATTACATATTTAGTGTCTTGTCCATGTTAAAAGGGTATTGTTTTATCATATAAATTCATTTGTATGAGCTCATAGTTTGCTCTTACAAAGTCAACGTCAAGTTTGATGTTTCAGTATCAAGTTTACAACAACTAATTTTGTTTTTCTCCAGTTCTTTGTTACAGACAAATCAAAAAGGGTAGAAACTGTGTGGATCTTGAGGTCTTTTGTTGTGTATAAACTGTAAAGTTAAGAACCACTGACAAATCACAGGTGACTTGGAAGGGTCACTGATGGGTGTTGGAATCCTGGTTTTACCACCTGTTTGCTCTGTGACCTTGGGGACCTACTTGTCTTAGTCTATAATTTCTTAGCTGTAAAATGTGAATAATGGCATCATCCTTAAAGTATTGATGTGTGGCTTATAAAAAAGTAATGTAGGGGTGCCTGAGTGGCTCAGTGGGTTAAGCATCTGCCTTCGGCTCAGGACATGATCCTGGAGTCCTGGGATCAAGGCCCACATTGGGCTCCCTGCTCAGCAGGGAGCCTGCTTCTCCCTCTCCCTCTCCCACTCACCCCTGCTTGTGCACTCTATCTCTCAAATAAATAAAATATTTTTTAAAAAGTAGCATATGTGAATTCCCCTGTCAAACAGGACAAGGTGGTCTATAATTAGGAGTTATTGTTGATCCTGAAAGCAGGAAGGTTTCTTACTTGTACCACAGCATGAGTGGCTGGTTCCTGGTCAATATTCAGTAAATATCCTCATGCTTGACCAGGTTCAGGGGTGCAGAGGGTGGAGAAGGCTGTTTGCTCACGCTGCCTTCTTCAGAAAGTCTTCTCTGATTAGGTGGATTGAAAAGTGTCACGTGTCAATTTAGACATTAGTTTTGGGGCAGAATGGCTCTTGAGATTCTGGGGGCTGGGGCTGTGCTGGGCAGTCAGTAGGAAGAGCTACAGACTGTTACACGGATGGTGGAAACAAAGGCAGTGCATGTGAGATCGTAGAATCATAAACCATCAGAAATAGAAGAACCGAGCGCCCTCATTTCAGAGGGGGGGGGCAAAGGCTGAGACAGGAAGTGATTTGACTCAATCATCCTGCTGGCTGGGAGCAAAACAGAGGCTTGAACCCGTGCCTCCAGATGCCCACGCAGCCCGGAGCTCTATTCCCCCACATCATGTCCAGTCCTTATTTGCTGTTGTCACATAGTGATGATCTGCTTGTCTTTCTTCCTGCAACTTTGCAAAGCCTCTGGCCTCATTGCCCCACTGGGAATAAATCTACATTCTCCGCCAACATCCGCAGAAAGCAGGGGATGCTGGGAGCCTCCGTGTACATACATGTCCTTCCACTTAGGGCCCAGCTGCGATCCCAGGGGTGTGAGCGCGCTCACACCATAGCGAGGGCCGCGCTAAGTCATCTCCAGAAAAACATTGCCTGATGTCTTTCCTCCTGGGCCTCCTCTGTTGGACCAAAAAATGTTTACTCTTTAATATTATGCAACATTCTTTAAAAATATGGAAAGGAAAAAGTATCAAGAAGTTAAAAAAAAAATCACAATCCCACAACCTAAAGATAACCACCGATAATCTCTTGGCGTATATCCCTTTAGTCTTTTTGCTGTGCGCATATATGTAATTTCCTTTCCTTTCCCCCACCCCCCTACCCTGGTAGACCCACATCCTGCAAACATGTCCACTTGCTATTAGGTTATGATCATTTCCCCAAGTTAGTATTTTTTCTTTTTTCCTAGAGCATCAATTTAATTCATGGATTTGGAGAAAATAAATCTTTTTATGTTAAAATTAATATGGCCGTATTTTGAAATGGAAGGCAGAATGTGCCTGAGTTTTGTAACTAAAGCATGAAGCTTCAAAGAAAAATGTTGTTCATGGCTTAGGCTCCACTCTAGACCCTCAGAGTTTCGCCATCATTCTTCGCCATTTGGTGAGAAGTATTAGTATGAAAGATTTTTAAAATATAATACTCATTGGCCATCATTTATTTTGTGTGTGTATATATATACATATATACTATATATAACATATATTATAGTATATATGCACAATATATGTAACATATTACATAGATCTATACTTAATATATGTATTTATATTATATAATGTATTTATATATAATATGCTTAATATATAACATTTATTTTATGATAATATATATAAAATAGCTTTATTGACATATAATTTACACCATACAATTCACTCATTTAAAGTGCACATTTCCCTGGCTTCTAATATGTTCTCAAAAGTGTGCGACTATCACCACAACCAATTTTAGAGCATTTCCTTTGCCTCAAAAATAAATCCTGTACTCACGAGCAGCCGCTCTTCGTTTCCCTCCAACCCCAGACAACCACGAATCTACTTTCTGTCTCTGCAGATTTGCTGCTTCTGGATCTTCCAAATAAATGGAATTACACAATTTGTAGTCTTTTGATTTGGCTTCTCTCACTTAGCATCACGTTTTCAAGGCACATATTCATTGTAGTGTGCATGAGTACTTTTCTTTTTTCTTTTCAGATTTTATTTATTTATTTCAGAGAGAGAGAGCACAGCAGTGGAAAGGGCAGAGGAGGAGGGGGAAGCAGGCTCCCCGCTGAGCAGGGAGCCCGAGGCGGGGCTCGATCCCAGGACCCCAAGATCATGACCTGAGCCGAAGGCAGTCGCTTAACCGACTGAGCCACCCAGGCGCCCTTCTTTTCTTTTCTATAGCCGAATAATCTGTTATATGACTGTACCAAATTTTGTTTATTCTACTTCTCACCATTATGAGTAATGGTGCTGTGAACATTGGCGTATACGTTTTTTCGTGGACGTAGATTTTCATGTCTCTCGAGTATGTTCTCAGAGCGGAACGCTGGGTCGAATGGTAACTCTGCTTGCTTCTTTTAAGGAACTGCCAGGCTGTTTTTCCAGGGTGGCTGTGTCTGAGGGCTCCCATTGCTCCACATCCTCTCCGACACTTGCTGTCCTAGTGGGTGGGGAGTGTATTTCACTTGGTTTTGGTTTGCAGTTCCCTAATGACTAATGATGTTGAGCATCTTTTCACTTGCTTATTGGCCATGTGTATATCTTCTTTGGAGAAATGTCTGTTTAGATCATTTGCCTGCTTTTTAAAAATTTATTTTTTATTTTTTAAAGATTCGTTTGTTTATTTGAGAGAGAGAGAGAGAGAGAGAGAAAGAGAGCACGAGGAGGCAGAGGACAGAGGGAGAGGGAGAGAGAATCCTCAAGCAAACTCCCCATTGAGTGCCGAGCCCCACATGGGGCTCGATCACAGGCCCCTGAGATCATGATCTGAGCCAACATTGAGCATTGGATGAACCAACTGAGCCACCCGGCGCCCCTCATTTCCCACTTTTTTTTAAATCATTTGCCCACTTTTAAATGAGTTACTGAAATGCTTTTTTTATATTGAGTTACAAAAGTTCTTTTTATATTCTAGATACAAGCCCCTCATCAGATATGTGACTTGCAAATCTTTTCTCCCATTCTGCGGGTTGTCTTTTCGCTTTCTTGATGATACCCTTTGAAGCACAAAAGTTTTTAAATGTTTATGAAGTTTCAAGACTGTCTTCCAGAAATGACTTTATGATATGATTTAATGTTTCATCTGAGCGTGCCATGATTTTCTTACCTTAATACCTGTTGTTGAACCCTCGAATTGTTTTCAGCTTCTTTGCTATTATTCATCCTGCGAAGCTATATATCTGTAGGAATAAATCTTTGTGCACAATTCTTATGGTTTCCTTAGGACAGACTTCTGGAAGTGTAACTACTCTGCACAAAGGTGTGAGTGCTTTTACGACTCTTAGGCTGTTTGCTTTCCAAAAATCTCCTGCTCACCCCCCTTCCCCTACAATGCATTTAAGTGCCTGCGTCCTCTGGTGCTATTATTTACGAAGGAAAACTGCTTTACTGAAGTCGCTGAATGTCCCTGAATTGTGAGATGCATGGGTTTTCTAGCCGGGACTGGGCTCCACTGTGCTTGCCTGGGGAGAGAATTTTAAGGTCCGTGAAGGGGAAGCTCAAGTAGCAGGAATCCAAGAATATCTCCCAGGAAAGGCAGTTTTAGTCCTTTTGAGTGCAGACAACAGCTGTCGGGGAAAAAGAAAACCTCTCCTCTGTGCGGTTCCTTGGGGAGGCTGCTTCGGTGCCCACAGCAGGAAAGGGCACTGCTGGCCAGCGTGGACACCCTCCAGGGTCGGTGGCTGCTCATTCTTGTTTGTACCCTTCACGTACTACTCCCTTCCTGCTGACAAAGAAAGAATCCATTCGAGTTATCCCCAAATCCCAGATAAGTGCGTCTCAGCCGTTCAGGAAATCTGATCATCAGGCAGCTTGGCAATTTGTGGTTTCAAATAGTCGTTCAGTAATCGATTCGTCCAGCAAACCTTTCTCCAGAACCTATCATGCACCCACCATTGCACTAGGCATTAGGGACGCAGCTAGGGATCAGATTTGGGGTCTCATGTTTATAAACCATTTGAGGTTCTGAAGGTCTTTTGAAAATCTGATGAAAAGGTCGGACCCAGGGCACCTGGGTGGCTCAGTTGGTTAAGCAACTGCCTTCGGCTCAGGTCATGATCCCGGAGTCCGGGGATCGAGTCCCATATCGGACTCCCGGCTCTGCGGGAAGTCTGCTTCTCCCTCTGACCTTCTCCCCTCTCATTCTCAGTCTCTCTCTAATAAATAAATAAAAATCTTTAAAAAAAATACTTTAAAAAAAAAGGTCGGACCCACCCCGCCCCCAGAAACCCTGTGCGCTCACACGTATAATGTTATGTGTTTATAGTCTCTTCACAGACTGTCAGTGGATTTCCTGGGGGCGGGGGCCTCAGAAGCATTGCTGTATTCTAATAAATGAAGGAAAGATGCCATTCTCATATTCGTGCTGTTACAATTATGTAACACCTTGAAGCTCCACTCCTAACAGGATTTCCTCCCTCCCACGCCACATTTGTAGACTTTGACGTTGGTGCATCACTCCCCATGTGTGGGTGTTTGAAGATTTGCAGTTTCAGCAGAAAGTCCGATAGGCCTGGTCCTAGCCCTCTTAGGGCCTGCAATCCAGGGAGGAAGTCCTGTCCTCACGTGATCAGGCCCTCCCTGGGGATGCCTGCTGGATCTCAGCAGGGTGTGCATCCTCTGGCTGTCCCTGACAGCACGTGGGGGGAAGAAACAAGAGCGGATGAGCTGAAGACACAGGATAGGGGGCGTGGCACTCAGGTGCCTGGATGTCACCAGTCTTGGTGACCCCCAGTCAAGACAGGGACTGCAGGTGGCTGAGTCCAGCCTGGTCTTTTAGGTGACATCAAGGCCCAATTTGGGTTTTGGAAACCAATATTCCTGGAATAGTAGAAACTATGGGATGAAGCCTAGGAATGTACCCACCAGGATCCTCAGGATCTGGGAGGTCCACAAATACCTTTTTGTGCTGGGTCGCATACCCCACAACCCGAATGCCATGAGGCCAGTGAGGCAGGGGGGATTCTCCTGCCGAAGGAGGGAGAGGACCAGACAGGAAGACATCTTTCTGGGGTGACTAATTCACAGGTTTCCTTTGCTGAATTCCCAGTAAGCTCTTGCCCCCCCCCCCCAACTTCCATGGCCTTTCTCTTGCCCCAACATCACACAGAAGGAATGTGAAGCATCCTGCCCCAGGAGGTGGCCAGCTGCTAAAGTAGCACAAAGAGAAGGCTCATCAATGAAGCCTCGGTGTCTGGGTTCCCTGGAGTGGGGCAAGCCCAGGAAAACGGCAGGGGGCATGGGTTTAGATGCAGGCCAGCGACGTTCCTGCGCTTGTGGACTTCTCATGGGTCACGGGCGCCTCTGGCAAGCCAAGGAAAGCTACAGACCCCCTCTCTGTACTCTAGGATCGCCAATCATTTAAGGATGCTTTGGGACCATTGGAGCTTAACTGGGTTGCTGGGGCTTCCTGGAAAGCAAATCTTAACTTGTATGGTCTCCTGAGGGCGATGAAATGTCTCTGTATTGCAGTTATTGCCATTAAAGGTCAAAATGATAAAAATCAGGCAAACTTTTTCTTAAACGGCTAGTCAATATTTTCAGCTTTGTGAGCCATACGGTGACTCATGCCCTGTCATTGTAGCAAGAAAGCAGTCATGGTACGTAAATGAATGGGCATAGCTGTATTCCAATAAAATTGTATTTACAAAAACAAGCAGTGGGCCAGGTTTGGCTCATGGGCTATAGTTCTCCGGCCCCTGGTTGTAATAGCAGCCAGCGTTTAGGAACTCTGACTACGAGCCGGGAGCTAAGCTGTGTGTTTGTATTATTATCCCCATTTTACAGATGAGAAATCAGCATGAATGGCATTTTGTAACTTGTCCGAGGTCACTCAGCTGGTAATTGATGGAGCCTGGATTTTGATTTCTGATCACATAAGATGGTCACCAAAAGTGTTATGAAGGACTGAGAATAGGAGATGATGATAAACCTTTATTAAGATTCTGCTCTGGGCCCAGGGCTGTGAGAAGTGCCTCATATGGATTCACACCAGTCATGCCCACCACAGCTCCCTATGAGAGGGAGCTGAGGCACAGAGAGATTAAGGCGCTTGCCTTAAGTCACACAGCTGGTAAGTGGTGGGGCAGGATTCGAACCCACACCGTGCTCTCAAAACCACCCCCACCCCAGCCACCTCCAGTTGCCATGTTGAAGCCCACAGGTCGCGGTAATAGTCCCCTTTATCATCTGATAGGATGTCGTCCCCAGTTCGAAAGCAGTCCTGAGTCAGACTTCTGGGCCCCCTATTTGTCAGTTGTTGCCCCGTTAGCCCCTGGGTCATGGGGTGGTCCTAGGAGAGAGTCTTATTTAGCTGGGTCCCCGTAAGTGGGGCTGTTGGGAAGAGGCCCGTGGGATGACAGTATGGATGAGCACAGAGCAGGTGGCCTGTGTGGTGACCAGAAACGCCAGGGGCGCCAGGGGGCCCGGAGGACATGTCTGTTGAGGGGGATCTGAAGCCGGGGACCCTTAGGCGTTACTGGGGCCATGACCCCCACGCCTCCTGTCCCTCCTCGGGGGCGGCTGAGTTCTGGGCTTGCCCCTCTGAGTCAGAGGCCCCGGCAGGAAAATAAACTTTCTGTCCTAAGGGGAGGAGGGAGCAGCTCACTTTTCAAAAATAGGAGAGGCAGCCCTGTTGCTATGACGAATTTCTTGTGTTGCTCCGTGTTTTTGAAATTTTTTACATTTTTTTTTATGACCCACATAAAAAGGTACATACAGCCTCCTTATAAAAATACACGGAAAAATCTCCATCTTATGCCCGATCTGAGGGAGATTCAAGGAGCTTTGGGGCCAAGAGAGCTTGTTGTAAAGACTTTGAAGGCTCTGGGATCTCTGACATTTGGGGCACCCCATCCCATATTGTGGCAAACCTCAAAATATCCCTACAGATTCCATTACACATATGCATTTCTTATAAAAAATATCTGAAAAGGTTTTAAAAGAATTCATACAATCAGGGTTTTTTTGTTTTTGTTTTTGGTTTTTTTTTTTGAAGAATAAATTGTTCAGCGTGTTCTTGTGATTTGGGCTTTTCTATTTCTAAACACACCAGTGCTGTGGACGAGCAGCCGGCCCACCGGCGTACTGTAGACCGTTCACCAGACGTTCATTAACATTGAGCTTTTAGCTGCCTTTCGGGGTCCTGGAGTCAGTTTGCTGGCGATTTCAGGTTCCATATACCTCCGGAGGCCTTTGACGAGCTTGTGGACTTCAGGTTCTGGGCCTCAGTTTTCCTGTATGCAAAATGGGAGCTGTTTAGGAAGAGGCGTGCCGAAAGGGAGAGGGGCGGGGAGGAGGACAATGACCGAGCAAATGGAACAAAATAGTAATAATCACTGCTTTGGGCGAAGGTATAAGGAGT
>CM052808.1:14670274-14729049 GCA_028533885.1 Nasua narica | reverse complement strand
GAGGGGAGGTTGGGCTTTGAATGAAGCCAGTGTCGCCACAGCCCACCGCCTTGGCCCCTGGGCTGTATCTCAGTACAGAGACTCAGAAGGAGGTCCTCACCCAGAGGGGGCCTTTTGGGGGGCTCTCTCCGTCGTTCCCACACTTGCTCACTCACCAATTTATCTTGAGAGCTCACTAGATGGAGCAGACACAGCTAAGTGTGTAGGTGTGGGCTCGTGTACAAGTCTCCAACATCTGATTGGCAACCTCTCTGCTCTTGCGCAGGGCACTGTGAACTCCCATCTCTGTTCCTCTAGGATACATTGTAACGACTGCCTAGAAAGGCTGCCTAGGGATTTATGTAACCATTCCTCATCCTGGTTGCTTCCTTCTTATTTTTTTTTTCTTTTTTCCATGATTACAAACGGCGCTTGCCCTTGTACACCATCTTTGCCTGTCTGGCCTCTGGATACTTTTCCAAAGACCAAATCGCTGAGTCAAAGGTGTGCCTGTTCTTAAGGTTTGTGAGGCTTCTGGCCGCTTCCCTCTACTATTTCTTTATCAACACCGATCACCCCTTGCCAGCTGGTTCATTTTTCTTTTCCGACTCTACCGTTCAACTCCACTCCCACGTTTTTTCTGTCGGCGTGTTTATCTTTGATTTTTAAGAGATCTTTGTGTATGGAGACGGGACCCCTTTGGCTGTGCTACCTGTTGAACACGGCCCGCCCTCCCCTCTGCTTCTGGCTGGCCCCTGGGCACTGTGCTACCGTTTAAACAAGTACGCCGTAAAGGCTAGCCTTGAGCAGAGTTACAAACAACACATCATAGTCCAGTAACTGGTGCTTGCTATAACTCCGATCCCTCAGACCAGCCCATGGTTCCGATAGGCCAGTGAGGAGGTGGTCAGGTTTTGGATCTGTCTTCTTTTTCCAGTAAGAGACCTGATCCCCACCCTCCCTTTTGGCAGCTCCTACTTTCTTTCAAAGAGTGATCTAACCTGTGGCTCCCGCTGTCTCCCTTCCTTCCTCCAAACTCCAGTGGCGGAAGAGGGCTGCTTGGTATTTCCTCAAGAAAGAAGGCTTAACGTAAACCAGGGATGCTCAGGTGGTGGGGCGTCGGGTACTGAGAAGCCCACAGAAAGAGTTCTCTCTTGGTACCCACGGACCTTCTCTGGACTCTGCCAAAACTTCAGGGAATGGGTAAACTTGACTTTGGGCAAGTCACTCCCCTCTCTGGCTTGCCCCTTCTGAGAGGTCCCTCTCTCTGTGCCTAGCCTCATCTGTCTCTCCTGCTGGCCTGGGGGCTGCTTGAGGCCAGACTTGGGGTATTTACACTCCTCTCTATATCCTCAGTGGTTACTCGGTAAATGTTCTTTAATAAATAAAGTAATTAGGCCTCAGTGTGGCCATCTGTAAAATGGAACTGGAGGGTCAAAGTCTCATCACTCAGATGTTTCCTTAATTAACTCCTCTCAGTTGGCAAACCACTTTAAGCCATGCTTTTCTTGAATCCTCACCGTGGCTGCGTAATAAAGATATTATTAACGTGCCCGTCTTACAGATGAGGAGATTGAGACCCGGGGAGGGGTTCCGATGTTAGACCTCCACAAGAGGCACTAGAACATCGTGGCTGGAGCGTGAGTTTGTTTGGGCAAGTTTGAACCCCGTCTGCCCCCTGCCAGCTAAGTGACTTGAAACAAGTTATCTGTATGCTCCAGTTTCCTCATCTGTAAAATGGGAATATCATAAAGACTAAATGAGATCTCACACATGGAACACTTAACAGAGGGCTTGTCACGCCATAAGGAGCTCTAGAAACATTAGCCAGGAGTCTACGATCATTTCTACACCACCTGCTGTCCATACCTTCGACACCCATCCGAGCCAAATAGAAATTATTATTAATTTCTTGACCAGCAGATTATTAACACTCAGGTTCCCATCAGGGTACAAAAAAACCCTCAAAGCCTGTTTCTCTTGCTCTGAGGTACCCTGCACGATTGTGGTTCTTACTGCCCATAATGATTGCCACTTTCCAGGCTGCAGCGTAGACTCAGGGCTTCTCAAAGTGTGGTCGTGGGAATGCTGGCATCGGAATGATCGAGAATAATGTCATTCATGCCAATTAATCATGGGTATTTCGTAAAGCATCAGTTTGGGCCATCAGAGTCTCCAAGGGCGAGTCATGGGAGTCTGCCCGTGGCACCAGCTCCCCGGATGATTCAGATGTACCCCAAAACTTGAGGGCCGCTGAGCTAGAGGAAGTGAATGTCTTTTCTGTTTGCCTTTTGTCCAGGTTTCTGGGTTGTTTATTCCTCACTGAGGTTGATCTTTTTTTCCCTTTCTAAGCAAATATCTCCGCACTTCTGTGAGCCTGCATGTCTGCCCTGTGTCAGCAGCTGAGGCCAGGAGGCCCGGTGCAGAAGTGAAACTCTATCTCATAGCCCCACAGACAGTCGGAGTGTGCTAGCCATCACCCAGTGTGTGGGCTTTGGAATTATTTTAAGAAACAGAACTCTTTCCTGCAATGAAAATATAGGGAGGACGGCAATTGGAACGCAGATACAAGGCATGTTATTCTAGTCGAAACAGAGGTGGAGGACTCCGGGCTGCCATTCATGGAACCTCAGTCTTGGAGCTCAGTGGGGCAGGTTGAAAATGGCACATGTACTCCAGACGGATAAGAGACCAAAATTCTGGAGCTTTGTGGAATTTACTATGTGAGCTTAGGCAAGGTGTTCTCATTCCATGGCCATAACCGTCTCATTTGTGAACAAGGAAGTTGAAGGTTGTATTAGTCAGGGTAGTAGCTGTGGTAACAAATAGTCCCAAACAGGTATAACGGCTCAAAAAAAAAAAAAAAAACGGGTGTTTATGAGAAGGCAGGTGTTTCTGTGTGGGGGGAGATCCTCTTCCATGCATGTCCCTACTGTCCCCTTGGACATCACCCCTGATGAAAGAAAGCATGGAAGTGTGGTGCATTTGCTTCTTCACTGCCACATGGAAGAACTAGTCATGTGACCAGTCTAGTCGCAAAGGAGGCTGGGAAATGGAGTTCTTGGCAGGGGGGCTCTTTCCCAATGTCCGCTGTATATTGTGGAAGGGGAGAATGGATTTTTGTGGACAGCTAGTTTTCTCTGCCACAAATGTGGTATCTTTGGGTCTCTCCCATTCTCTTGTTTTTCAGTCTAGATTTTCATTATCATGGTGTTAACAAGGTGATGTTGGGCCCACAGATACTTTCCTGTCCTAAAGATAATCCCCATCAGATACACTGAGTAAATGCCCAGGGTCCAGACCCGTCAACCTGGGAAGTTTCCCTGGAACTTAGGCGACTGCTATTCTCTTTCCCTCCTGGAGAGGGCCGGCGTGTGAGGACACAGACCGAGGGTGTCTGGATGGCACTGAGGCCTGAGTGGGCCAGGCACGTCGTGGGTGCTTGGGAACAATTTCTTGTGTGAATAAGCCTATGGAGAAGTAGAAGCTAGACCAACGTGAGAACCTCAAGTGAATTGGGCCCAACGTCTGGTCTGAAGGCCCTCAGGGGTAGGGAGAGGTGAATCAGTGACAACCTACTTTTATTTATTCACCCAACAAATATTTATTAGCACCTACTATGTGTCCGACACCCCGCAAGGCAGACCGATGAAAAAGACAGGACTCTTCCTGCCTCAGGGGAACTTTGGAGGGGTTTCGGGCTGGTTATGTTTGCCTCACTTTAGACAGGAGGAAGGTGAGGCCCTGGTTGGTTCAAGGTCAGTTGGTGGGAGTAGGGTCTGGGCTCCTAGTTCTCGGTCCAGAATGCATCCTCGTTCCCCTGGGCCAGGCCTGGGATGCAGGGAAGGCGCCCTCCGGGTTGGCAGTCACTTTGTGCCACCTGTGGACTTCAGGACAGGCTGGTTTCAGGCAAAATTAGGAAACCTGTTGACTTACTTCTCTTTTGGAACTTCTGTCGTTTTGCAGTGATGGGCACAACGGGATCGAGAAAGTATAATTTCGTGCCCTGCTGGGTGGAAGGGAGAGGCAGTAATTCTACCGGGTACTGTCCAGGAAGGGCAGAACACGTGGTCACACCTCCACAGCCGCTTGCTCTAGAGTTTAGAGCCCATCTCTGCCCCCCTAATGTCCTGTCACCTCCGTGTCCTCCTCTGTAAGGGGGGTGTACTCTAAACACCTCCTTCACGGCATCATCGGGGCGACATGAGTTAATATACATAAAGCACAGCACGGCGCACGGTCAGCTTAATGAAGACATTTCTATTTTTATTAGGAAAGCAGGCATGGAAATTTGCCTTTGCACATCTGGGTCCCTATGGGAGTCTAGCACCTCGTGATCTTGGGTCCCCAGGCAGGAAAGGTCATTTGGGCATGTCTCCTGGCTTCATGCTTCGCCCCATGGAGAAGTCCTGGGCTGGGAGGAGTGGGGGAGGCTCAGGCCTCGTTCCATGCCCCCACCCGTGGCCGCTGTGCAAGCTTGGAAGTACCAGCAGCTGACTCAGCAGGGGGAGTCAGCGGCTACGCAGGCAACATGTCAGAATCGGTTCTGCTTTCTTGAGGTTCATGACTCGGGTCCTCTGATCCCAGTTCGGGGGGATGGCTCTTATGCAAGGAGCTGGTTGGGTAGGGCGATTGGGGCAAGAGACCGTGGCTAGCACGTTCAGGTTTTCCTTCTGGGAGCCCGGGGCCAGAAGGACAGGAGAGCTAGGTTTGGTCCCTGCCACCTGGGTGAGCTCGGGGTGGCCCATGGCCTCTCGAGCCTCAGTCGCTTGCCGTCTCAGCATAGCAGAGAGCCTGTCTGCAGCGCTCAGGAAGTGATCAGGGTGACGATGAAAGGCAGGGACGTTCAACATGCACCCATCCCTTGTTACCTCTATTTGTTGGAACGGTTGTCAGCATCTATGAATTCCTGAGTGTGAGAGGAAGAGCTCAGAGAGACGGGGTAGGGGTTTGTCGTTGCTGCCGGACCCGTCACCATGGGTGTAGTGGCTGAAAGCCACGCCCATGTCTCGGCTGACGGGTCTGGAGGTCAGAAGTCCTGAACAGGTTGCACTGGGCTGGAAGCAAGGTGTTGGCAGGACCGGGCTCCTTTTAGAGGCTCTGGGGGAGAATCCACGCCCTTCCGTTTTCCAGCTTTGAAAGGCTGCTGGATCCACTGTCCCTTTCTCCATCTCCAAAGCCAGCGGCAGTGGGTTAGTCCTTCTCACATGGGGTCGCTCTGACTCTCCTGGCCCCCTCTTTCATTGACAAAGACCCGTGTGAGGACATTGGACCCACCAGGATAATCTGGGATAATCTCCCGCATCTCAAGACCCTTGACTCAGTCCAGCAGCAGAGCCCCTTTTGCCACATCAAGTAACATATTCTCAGGTCCTGGGGGTGAGGACACAGGCATCTTTGGTGAAGGGACTCATATTCTGCCCACGACAGTGAGGGACATCTCGAACACTGATGTGTGTCTGTTTCCTGAATTGGGAAACTGAGAGTTCAGGTGGCCACTGCTGCAGTGACAGCTGGCTCGGGGGCACTGACCAGTCAGTGCCCAGAGGTGTGCGTGAACCACCCACGGGGCTGTACTAGGGTGTATGACAAGCCTGACTGAGTCCCTGGGCTTTGGTGTCATTTGGGCTGGATTCAAACTCCAGCTCCACTAGCTACAAACCCTGTGGCTCTGAGTGAGTGAGTCTTCTCATCTGTGAAATGGGATGGCAAGCTGCCCTTGATAAGTAGGGGTGGAGGTTAGGTAGAAATGAGGTGCCCAAGTTAGGTGTGGAGTATGGTGTCTAGAACCTGATAAAGGACTCATTGTGAACCAGTGATCCTCCAGGTGGTTGGGCCTCTACATCAGGCCCTGGTGATTTCTAGACAGGAGAACCCTTCTGTTTGTGCCCCGGGCTGGGGACAAGTGCTAGCCTGGCTCCTGGGCTGCAGGTACCCTCAGAGAAAGGGGGTTCATTATTGGGAATGTGTGTGCCAACTCATGCTTGAGTTGGGGGGGCAGTACCAGATGCCCAGCCAGGCTTGTGTTCAACTAGAAGGTTCTCAGGCTCTGAGGCGGCCCCAGGGAGGGGCTAACTCGTCCCCTCAGCTGCAAGACCCTGCAGCTCCCTGTTCTGCTGTTCTACCCACGGGGCTCAGTTTCCTCCAAGTCTGTGTCTGTTCAAGTTTCTTTTTCTGTTTCTGGCTCTGCTCCTGATTGTTCCACCCTCTCTGAGTTGTCTGATGAAACAGCCCAAGAGGGCCCACTGGATTCATTGAGTGGTTCATTCATTCAAGGTTCCGCCTTCTCTCTGATGGATTAATCCCCCCTCAGTCTGGAACCTTCCTATCTAATAGGCCCAAGAAAAATCTTGAATTGACAGTGAATTGAATTGACATTGACCTTGACATTGTCTGGTCCCACGATGGAGCTCCACAATCCTCACTCATGAGCCACGTGGGGCAGATATGAATCTGTTTCCCTTATTTATGTCTGTTCCCTTATTTATGTCTATGGTTCAAACCACTCCAAAATGTGAAATGACTTGAAATGACTTCTTTGTTCACCATTCAGTAGCTGGGCAGAGTTCTGCAGGGATGGCCCGTGCTTGTTCCATGGGGTCTCCATTGGGTCACCCATGGGCTGTGTTCAGCCGGGAGCTTGCCTGGGGCGGGGCCGCTTAATATGGCCTCCCGTTCTGCTGGGACGCGTCCTGCCTCTCCCCACATGGCCGCACTGCCTGGACTTCCCTACCCGGAGGCCCAGGGCTCTGGGAGAGTGAAAGCCAAAGCTGCCAGGCCTCTTGAGATCTAGGCCTGGGGTTAGGAAGCATCACTTCTGCCACACTCCATTGGTCACAGCATGTCACCGGCCCAGCCCAGACTCAAGGGGAAAAGCAATAGAGTTCACCTCTTGATAGGGAGCAACATGCATCTGTGGGAAGGGGGTGATGTTAGGGCCCATCGGTTATGATGAGCTGTCAACCAGATTTGACCTTAAAATTTGATGGATGATGATGGTCGTCTGAGATAATCATGTGTCATTCCTGAGTGCCTTCGTCTGTTGGGGCTGCTCTCACAGAATACTGGAGACTGGGGGCTTGTAAATGGCAGAAACTCATTGTTCATGGTCCTGGAGGCCGGAAGTCCAGGGGTCGGGTGCTGACGTGGTCAGGTTCGTCCAGTCTGCAGATGACCGACCTCTCCCTGTGTCTTCGCATGGTGGAGGGGGCGCGGGAGCTCTTTGGGCTCTGTTTTATAAGAGCACTGATCCCGCTCGTGAGGGCTCCACCTTCATGACCTCATCACCTCCCAAAGACCTCACCTCCCAATACTGTCACATGGGGGGGTTAGGACATCAACATCAACATGGGGTGTGGGGGAGGGCCAGGGGCAGAGGGGACACAAACATTCAGACCATAGTCCTGAGTGTGAGTTAGTCCACTCTTTCACTCCCTCAGGGGGCTCCCAGTCACGTGGGGAGACAGGTATGTAAACAGAGTGGGGTCCCTCTAGCCAGAAGGTTGGCTTTAATGGTGGGGTGCACAGGGCCAATTGCTCCTGGGTCATGATCACCCGTAATATTTTTATCCATCATCCATCCGTTCAGTACAGTAGCTGAACCCTGGCCATTTGACTGAAAGTATGTTGTTGGTGTTTTTTTTAGTTTTTTGGTTGTTTTTTTTTGTTTTTTTACAGATTTTATTTATTTATTTGCAAGAGAGCACGAATAGGGGGAGGCGAGGAGGGAGAGGGACAGGCAGACCTTGTGCCGAGCATGGAGCCCGACTTGGGGCTCGATCCCACAACCTGAGCTGATACTGAGAGTTGAGCGCTCAACCAACTGAGCCACCCAGGTGCCCTGAATGCGTGTCGGGGGTGCCTTTGCTGGGGAAGTCTGGAAATAGCACCTCAAGAAGAAAGTGTGGATTTGAGCAGCCTCCAAGGATGAGTTGGCTTTGGACGAGCCCTCTAGTTGGCTGGAGCAGAAGCTGGCCAGAAATTAAAGACATTTCAGGTGGGGAAAGCAGCATGAACAGAGATTTGGAGGCTTCATGAGCCAGGGGTGTCTGGTGTGGTGGGCGGAAGCAGGGAGTGGCCGAGGGGAGTCCGGATGCTCTGCAGGGTCTCAAAGATCCCACCCAATTTTCTGGGTGGTCCGAGGCTGCCCTGTTTCACCGAAACAGCATCCTGTTGTCCCGAGGCCCACTTGCTCCAAACTCAATGCTTAAGCGCGAACGTTTGGACAATCGAAGATTCCAGACAACCCCAAGCTAATTGAGTTTGAGCTTCCAACTTGGCGGAGGGCATGTCGGTTTGTGGCTCTGTCTTCCGGGTTGTCTGGTCCAGAAACCAGCTTGGAAAAGAGAATATTTCTTTGCATTGGTGGCTTTTGTGACGGAATGATGGGTCCCCTCTCCTCCTGTGCCCGGGACTTGCTGACAGATGGAGACGCGGAGCTTGGGGCTGAAGAAAGTTGGTTTAGGCTGGCACCCGTGGTCAACCTGGGACTTGTTCACTGCGGGGAGACTTTGCCAGTGCCCCAATGGAGCCAGATGGAGCAGGGCTGGGAGCCGAAGGACCCGCTGGCCTCCCAGCACAGGGGAGGTAGAGCCGACTGGCGTCGAGAGAGTCTTTGGGGAGTGCAGGCAATCTTTTCCCGCCGGACTTGCCTCACAGGGGGCCCCTTCAACTGTCGGGGATTTGAGTCACGAAGGAAAAGGGCGTCCCTTAAGTCAGAATGGGCCACCTGGTGAGCAGAAGAAACTCAGCCAGTTCACAGACCTGTTCTGAAACCCGTTTCTGCTGCTGTGAAAGGCAGAAAAGATCACTTAACCGCTCCATGCCTCAGTTTCTCCCACTGTAAATTGGGGATCACCGGGGTGTTACACAGCTTACATGAGATCATGCGTGGCCCAGAGGTGGGGCTATAAAGCACCGTGGCCTCTGCGTGAGGGGGCCTGGCTCCAGTGGCTCAGAATGGTGGGGGGTGAGGGGGTGGGGACCGGAAATCCCAAGCCAGGAGGGGCCAAGAAGTGCCAAGTGTGGACCATGACAGGGTCATGGCACGCTTTCCCCTCTGTTTCCTGCCTTGGCCCGAAAACATGGCAGGACTGGGTGGGGACCTTGAATCGCCAGCCTCTCTTCTCCTGGGGGCCTGTCTGGCCTCAATAGGCCTTTCTTTTTCTGATTTTCCCCCTCTCCCCCTGCGCAAAACCTCAGCCATGAAGGAAATCAGGAACAGGGCTCCGGGGAAGGGCAGGGCGGCTTCCTGGAGCCTGGCTGGGCGATGCCTCTCACCTCGCCTTCACCGATTCCTGGCAGGCCTGGTGGTGAGGGCACTGGTCGGGCTGGGGTCCCAGGCCTCCTCGCCGTCCAGCCCCGCTGGCCCCGGCCCACGCTTCCTGTTCGCTCCACATTCTCGGCCATCTCCCAGCTCTGGCATCTCATGTTTCCCGGGAAGCCAACATCACCCAACGTACTTCCTTCTCAGAGCTGCTTGTGTTATGTCCCCTGCCCCAGGGGACAGCTAGCTCCACTGGCTGAGTCCCTGCTGGGCTTCTGCTGCGTCCTCCTTCCTGTCTTCCACATTGTCTTCTGGGGCCAGGGGGCAACCCCCAGCCTCTATGCAGCCATACTTTCCTGTCCAGGATGAGGCTCAGAGAGGTTGGCCGGCCACCTAAGGTCACACAGCTCCTAGCCCAGGGAAACGGGCCCCTGATGCCTCCTTCTCTACCTGCCCCTACACCTGACTGTACCCCACATGGCTCTTCCTACTTTCCTGGCCCCTTTATCCAAAGTCTGTATACCCTCCTCCTTTGTGGTTTCTGGGCCTTTCTGCCTTACCTCTACCTCATACCCTCCCAGTCCAATTAGGGCTGTCTTCTGTCTCTTCTTCCCTTTTTTTTTTGTTTTAATTTTTTAAAATTAACATATAATGTATTATTTGCCCCAGGGTGCATGTCTGTGAATCATCAGGCTTACACATTTTTTTTTTTTAATCCAATGCCCCAGTCCATCAGAAGCCCATTCTTGTCCAGGTGTCCAATTGAAAACCAAAGCAATCAACTCACTCACATTGAGGTGTTTGCAACCGATGGCAGCTCACCGGAGTGGGGGTTTGCAAGCACGGTGGCTTACGTCAGCAGAGAATGTGCTGGTGGACATCCAGGCACTGTGGACACAAGGCGAAGGGAGCTTTTTGGCCAGGGATTCCCAGGAAAGCCAGCAGCAGCCCCATGCTGTTCCAGAGACCCAAGGACAGGCGGTTACAGAATCGATATCATACATGTGTGTATTGCCAACTTCCTTATACCTCCGCCGGAGAGGGCCTCTCTGTCCCTCCTTTCTCCTGTAGATGGAGTGGCCAGAATTGAGCTTTTTTTTTTTTTTTGATGTGACAAAGCTGCACTTTAGCAGAGCTCAGAGAAACAGGGCCGACCTGGGAGGTCGTGGGGACAGGTGTTGCAATCTGGGCGCACCCCATGTCTACACTGCCCGCTCGCCTGCCACTTTCTCCCAGAGCCTCGGGGCAGAGGTGCTTGCCACGGCCGTGTCCTGGGTCCTGGGTGAGGAGCCTGGTGTCCGTGTCACCCTTTACTGAACCAGGAAAACTGTCCTCCCCTGTGTGGGCATCGGCGGGGAGGGGCCGGGCAGCGCCAGCTGGGCCGGTGCGGGGAGAAGCCTGTCTGGTCCAGGTGTGTCTGGAGAGGCAGAGGGGCATGGCTGGTGGCATTTCTGGAATCCCACTCACTGCCCGGTTTCACAGTCCTTGACTTCCTAGCTATGTGGCCTTGCTTTCTTTATCTGTAAAATGGGGGAGAGGATGACCCTGCTTCATAGGGCTTTTGGGGTGGGGGGAGATGGATGTAGGGGAGGGCATGTCTTGTAGGGGTTTTTTGGTTTTGTTTTGTTTTGGGTATTTCCTGCAGTCTGCTGTTTAAAGGAAGAATCTGGAATGGGGTGTCCTCACACTGTGTGCACGCAGCTCCGGGCCCCGGTGTTCAATAAATGCACAGTATTTGTGATTTTGCCACTAGCGGTCCGGTCCACTCTGTGTCCCTAGCAATGAGGTGGCTTTGGTAAGAAGCTCTGTGCCCTTCTGCTTTCTTGCCGTGAGGCTTTGGGCAAGTTGTGTCGCCTCGTTGAGAGCCACGTTCTCGAAAACTCGGGGTGCTTTGCGAGGGTGGTTGAGAGGGCGCAGGGGTAAAGTCGAAAGAGCTCCTGGCTCCAGGGCAGTGATAGGCTCCTGGAACCATCTCTCCGGGCATCATCTAGCTCCTCTAGGGGTGGTGGGGGCTGGCTAATTTCTCCCCCCGTGTCGTGCTAGGGGCATCTCGGAACATTCACATTCCTGAGGGGGCTCTAAGACTCGCGGGTTCTGGGCTCTGTCCCCAGTCGTGGGGTGCAGAGCCAGGCCACTGTTGGGAGCTGGGTCAAAGGCAGGCTGGCCCCTGTCTTCTTAGTGTACTTCCCTGCCCTATGACCGCTTCCCGGCTTCTCCTTCTCCCTCCTCCTCTCCTCCTCCCCTTCTTCCCCTCCTCCCCCTCCTCCCCTCTCCTTTCTTGCCTAGCCAATGCTCTGTGTCTTCCAGAGGTTGAGTGGACATCTTTGGGCAAAAGCAAACACTTACCTCGAGGTGAGGGAACCTTCCTGAGGCTCCAGGTGCCGGCTGGGCTCTCGGTGACTTCTCTCAGGGAGCTGGCCAAGATGAGATGCCATGAAAAGAAGAAGTGGGCCTCAGTTATCCAGGAGACCGGTCCTGGGCATCCCTGCGCACATCGTGGGCACCGCACGGCTGCTAGTGAGGGGGTGAACCGGCGAGCCCCAGCAGCAGAGGGGCACGCTCTGGGAGCCAGGGTCTGGAGCATCGCCTGAAGAGCCCTCCCTCCCTTAGGGAAAACCCAGCCCTCACTAAATTTATTTTGAGGTTGTGTGCCTATTTTTAAAACGTAAAATTATTTTGAGGGCGCTTTATTTAAAAAAAAAAAAAAAAACACGAGAATTTTGCATTCAGCGCCGTAATATTGCCCTGCATTTAAAGACGAAATTGTGGCCCTGAGAAACCTTTGGGTCAGCGCCGTGGAGGGGACCTTCATCTGTGTTTTGGTTTTGTGTCTCTGTGGCTCGTTCTGAGAAATTTGGGAGAGAAAATGCATGGATTGTCAGATTTGAGAGGGACAGGGACAGACGACTGAGTCTTCCCCACCCCCCCCCCCCACCTCTCCACTGTATTGTATTGAGGAAATAGGCACAGAGAGGTTGAGTGACTTGCTCAGAGTCACACAGCTGGGAAGCAGCAGAGCTAGAGTTTGAAGCCAGACAGTGTTCACCACGACACTTGCAGAGATGCCCCTTGGCTGAGTCCTGTTCCCCTCTCCCCTTCTGCATCTGTGGCTGGGCAGCTGGGGCAGTTTCCTGGACAGCTGAGACCCACTTCCTTCCATTGCATCACCTGTGGTCACAGTCAGCTCCCAGATCGAAGAACCGCTAAGAACCCAGCCAGCACCTGGGGCCGCGAGGACCCTCCCACTGGGGACAGGGACGGTTTTGCCCAAAGATGCAAACTTTAGGATTCCCCAGCTGGAGTCCGGGACCTCTGGCCTGGGCTGGGTCCCTCTAGAGGAAATAGCCTGTGTGCCTTTCGTCTGAGGCGCTTGGCCAGCCTCTTTCTCCAGGTGGTTTGGCTTTTGCCCAGTGTCCGGCCCTTGGCTCACGGGCTGCTGTCTGTGAGGCAAATGTGAGTTGGCAGGTTTTTGAGAACTCATTTCCAGAAGAAGAAACTGAGGCCCAAACATGATGTCGGAGAAAGAAGCCTCATGTCCGGCCCTGTGTGTCCGGCCGTGTTGGCCCATTTGTTCGGGTAGGACTGAGGCCCTGAGTTTTCCCGGCTTGGCCAGAGGGCTCAGGGGAACTTGGAAGAGCCACATGCTCGTGGCTCCGAGAGGGAAAGAGATTTGTGCAGGTTCAAAGGAAATTAGGAGCAGAGTGGGACTGGAAGCCGTGTGTCCCACCTCCTCCAGCACCTTGTTCATGCCTCAGTTTCCCCCCCGGGGGAACATTCAAGGCTCAGGGTTTGGACGGAAAAGACAGAGCTGCTCTTTGGGTCTCCGTTTTCCCTGATGTCAAAGAGGGACATTGAAAACCCTGCCACTGGGACCTGTATGTGGTCGAGTTTTTACTAGTCTGCAGAGAAACAGAGAGAGAGAGAGAGAGCGCTCATATAGACAACAGAATGAGTTTTTCCTAAAGTAAGATGTTTTCAGCTGTGAAAGAGGTCTTTTTCCCACTGATTTTTGTTGGCATTAACATCCTGGTTTTTTTTTTTTTCTGAAATGGTGGGGTGGTAAAGGACAATTTTAATATTGCAACACCCTTAGTTGGCAAACATAGAAAGGTGGGGACTCTGGGCCAGTTTCAGAACTGGGAAATGTAACTGGGTTCATGAAATCCCAAAATTTGGGAGTTCACTGAGCTAACACACTCCGTTGAGCTCAGGGTGGACCCAGGTAGGCACAGCTGTGGCTGAGGTCATGTGATTGGAAAGTACTGAGAGATGGGGCCCCGGGCGTGGAGGGAAAGGTTCCAGCAGCTAGAGTCAGAGTCGGGCTACAGAGCAGGGACCATTCCTGGCACATAGTAGTTGCTCATGATTACCCCGTGAGTGCTCAGCACACAACTCAAAGTAGGCGGGGAGACAGAGGACTAGGTTCTGTGCTGGATATCTGTTGTAGGTAGGGTTTCCCCAAAGCAGAGCCTGAGGCAAGGATTTGGGTGAATGTGAGGTATCCAGTAAGTTCTCTCAGGCAGGCTTAGAATTCGGGTGAAGTGAGTGAGGCAGGGTCACCCAAGTTCAAACTTGGAGTCCATCTTTGTTTAAAATTGTGATATTTTGCTCATCACGCATTTTGCTCATTAGTTTTGATTTTTTAAAAATACGGAACTAGGCCTGCCTGGGTGGCTCAGTGAGTTAAGCATCTGACCTTTGGTTTTGGCCCAGGTCCTGATCTCGGGATTGTGAGATGGAGCCCTGCATTGGGCTCTGAGCTAAGCTGGGCATGGAGCCTGTCTGGGATTTTCTTTCTCCTCTCCCTCTGCCCGCGGCCCCTCCCTCACTTGCGAGCAGTCTCTCTCCGAAATAATTAATTAAAACTATGGAACTAAAATATTATTTATTTTGATTGGTGAATTTTGGGGCACAATCTTTAATTTGCATTCAAGAACAAAGCAGGGGGAGGAGCTCAGCAAGGAGGCGGTCTCAGGTGGAGACCAGCCTCAGCCTGGTCCCATGGGGAGCACTGGAGCCCAACTTGTACTCTACATCAGTTGGGGAGAGGCAGCCCCTGCTGAGCTCAGGGCCCTTCGCAGGACATGGGGCCAGCTGTGAGCGTCTGGGACTCTCTCTTAGCTGTGGGATGGGCGCCCTCAGCCAGGAGAGGGGATCTGAGCTGGGCCCCAACATCTACCACAACCCTTTATTTTACTTTTAGAGATGGCAGGAAAAATTTTGAATCATTTATAAGTGCTTCTGGCTGTTGGACTGTGTTTCCTTGGCTGGGAGTGTGCTGCAGCTTCCAGAACCCAGCTTCTCTTCCTGTTATAGAGTGGACGAATGTGCGGATGTTGGATGTTCTGGAGCAGGGAGGGCGTCCCGGGTTGGGGAAGAGGGCGTGGAGCTGGTGTGTATAAGGGCGTGGCCCCGGGGGGCATTTCAGCTGCGGGCTCCTTTCCTGGGAGGAGGGAGGAGGAAGAGGAAAGGAGGAAGGAGAGGGCTTTGCCGCCAACCCCCCCCCCCCCCCCCCCCCGTAAGCAGGCATGTAGTGGGGTGGCAGGAGGTGGCCTGACTCTTCCTAAGCTGGGAAGCTGACTGAGCGGTAGGCACTTGAGGCTTGGGATATTTAGTTCTGAGTCCCAGAGCCCTGGCGACGGCTGGAACTCAGGAGAAATACCACCAACCAAGGGTAACGTGCGTCCCAGGGCTCAGGGAGAGAGGCACGCGGTTGGTTCCCTGACCACACCTTCCCTCTGGGATTTTAGGGTCGCACCAGGGTCCATACGTTCTTGCTCGGATTCTGCTTCTGCCGCCGTGCAGAAGCAGACGGCACACACGGCACACACGCCGTGCCTGTCTGTACACCATTGGAGCTTTCAATCCGAACTCAGTCTGTAATCGGCTACCCCAGCTGTGACCCTGAATGTGCAGAGCTCTCATCCCGCTGAGTCTTGTCATCTGCTCGCCTTGGCCAACCATCACTCATCCTTCCAGTTTTGCCCCTCCCAGGTAGCCTTGCCTGACTTGGTAGCTGTGCTCCCCCGGCCTGCGGGGCTCGCTGCCTTGTGTTTTCCTCACTGTGTGCCTCCCCTACCTGGCTTCTTGGGGGTTCCTGGGAGTGGGAACTGTACCTTTGTATCCCCAGCCCTTTACCTGGCACCTCGGGGATCATGTGTGCTCAGTCAGGTTTATGGAAGGTATAAATGAGAAATGTGTCATCTGTCATCCCACATTTATATCTGAAGAAGGCCTGAGAGGACTTTTGTTTTATTTGTTTTTTTTTTTTATAATCACACTTTCTTATGACTGCACCACATTCATATCTGGGGCCATATAATCATAGGTCGTGTAATCACAAGGTTATAATCCTATTCAATAACACATTCCTTCTCTTATTTAATCCCGATACCAACACTCGGAGGTATGTTCAATTACTACTCCATTTCGCAGATCGGGAAAGCGAGGCACCGACCGTTTAAGCCACAAGGAGTTCTCATGTCTCATGAGTGGCAGAGCTGGAATTTGAACTCCCGTGTTCCAGCTTCAGAGCCTGCTCCCTTCGCCGTGATGTGTTGAGCGCGGGTTTGGGTTCAAGGCCTGGCCCCTCTATATTGTAGCTGCGCAGCCTTAGGCAGGTTGCTTGGCCCCTCTGGGCTTCTGTTCCCTCAGCTGTGAGGTGGGGTGGGACTCAGGGCTGTGGGAAGGCTCCTGGGAGCTGGCAGTGATGGTTCCCACGGCTGGCTCGGGGCTCCTCACTGCGGGGGCCCTTGGAAACCTGCACCAGTGGAGATATCGCCAGGGTTCTTGGCCGATGGGTGAGGAAGCAAGGAGCAGGGAGACAAAGGGCCCTCTGTCTGCCACCCGGGGCCCTCCCTCTGGGAGGCGAGTTGGGAAGAAGTGGGAGCCCCACGGAGGGAGATGAGGACCCCTGCCTGGGAGTGGGACGGGTACTGTGCTGTCTGCCAGGATTTGCTTCTCATGAGCAGTGGGTGGAGAATTACCTTGGATTCTTTCCTGAGGGAACAGGAAGGCTCGGGCCATCCATGGAGGAGAGAGGTTTCTCTACACCCCAGGAATGTGATCACTGATTGATTTTAAAACAGAATAAAAGCGGAAAACTTTCAGTTGATCGTGGCTTGGGGCTGCTCCGGGCTGCCCAGCCAGCCCAGAACATGACTCCTCAGGAGCTCAGGCTCCAGCCTCTGGGATGGAGACGGCTCTGGAAAAAGTGCCATTGGCCTGTCACTGCCCGGTTCTCTGGCGAGCCTGCCTCCTCCAGCCTGACTGGCTTCTTTTCTGGGAACCCACAGGATCCAGATCAACCCTCTGGAGGGGGCAAGGGGGTTCTGGGCACGAATCTCTCTCCCTCATACCGTAGATAGTTTCATATACCTGCGGAATCCATTCCCGATCCCTGAGCCCCACAATGGCCCTGTGCGTGATTGCTCTCTCCCTCTGATAAATCCGGAAGCTGAGGACCAGAAGCTAGAACAGCTGGGACGGTTGGGATAAAAACCAAGATTTCCCGACTTCCTGTGACACCTCATACCACAGATATGGCTTGGGCTCTCTGGGGACTGACAGTCTAAGTGGCTCTGAAGCATTTTCTTGACGGATTAAAACACAGCATAGCCGCTGCAAGGGGAGGGCTGGAGGCTTGTTTGCTCGTCGTAAAAGACAAGGGCTTGAGAGCCCCAGACAGTATTAAGAATAAGTAGGAAATGATACCCACGCAACATGACTGATTATAATATTGTAACACATATACAATAATGAATTATGGTGGTAAGAGACAGAAACAAGTCCAGTGCTCAACCCAGGGAGATTGGATCAGTAAATGGTGGAAGGAAGGAAGGAAGGAAGGAAGGAAGGAAGGAAGGAAGGAAGGAAGGAAGGAAGGAGAGAGAAAGAGAAAGAAAGGGGGGAGGGGGGAGGGAGGGAGGAAGAGAAAGACCATGCAGCCATCAAAAAGGAGGATAGGTACTTTTTCTACATACTGATGGGACGTGCTCTCCAAGGTGTTTTGTTAGGTAAGAAAGACAAATAGCAAAGTAGTATGTGTAGTGTACTACCTTTCATGCAAAATGGAAGAGAAATAGACATAGTTCATGTTTACCCAAAGAAACTCTGGAAGGGGATGTGAGAAACAAATAAAAGCTGATAGGTACAGAGGGGCTGGGTAGATGGTGGCAGGGTGGGAGCAAGGATTTGCATTCTAACTTTTTAATAATTTCAGGTGGTTTTGAACATCACCAATTAGATGGGAGTCGTGTTACCTAGACAACAAAATTAAGTTACAAAAGCCAAGTGAGAATCGAATGCCCATTAGACTGGTAATAAGAGTTATTACGAAGTATTGTTTTAAACTGTAATGACTTTTTTTTTTTTTAAAGATTTTATTTATTCATTTAACAGAGAGAGAACACAAGCAGGCAGAGAGGCAGGCAGAGGCAGAGAGAGGAGCAGGCTCCCCGCGGAGCAAGGAGCCCGATGCGGGACTCGATCCCAGGACGCTGGGATCATGACCTGAGCCGAAGGCAGCTGCCCAACCAACTGAGCCACCCAGGCGTCCCTAAACTGTAATGACTTTTACCACCATTATCCCTTGACCATCACATGAACACATTTGGGGTTTTAATCCTAGCTTTCCCTGACTCCGGCTTTCTCCGTGTCACAGGAGGAGGGTTCCTTCCGACCCACTTTAAACCCAGCCTGAGACGATCCTATTTGGAATTTATGCAGGGCCCAC
Organism: Nasua narica; assembly: GCA_028533885.1. Classification (NCBI taxonomy): domain Eukaryota; kingdom Metazoa; phylum Chordata; class Mammalia; order Carnivora; family Procyonidae; genus Nasua; species Nasua narica. The sequence continues at coordinate 14,711,071 of CM052808.1, read as the reverse complement.
CCTTTGCTCTCATGTCCACGTCATCTTGGTGGCCCCCTGTGGCCATGGGTGGTCTCGTCAAGAGACTTGCTTGTCTCATTCCAAGAGAACCCTTGAACTCTTAAATCCTTGGTGAAATGTTTATAGGAAAAAATGTGTCCTTGTGGGCTCTCCCTGATGCTAGTATGCAATGGACAGAGAGACTCTCTGGAGAAGATAATGACTGAAAACACATGTATCAGTTGAGAAAACAACCTGATAGGGCTTTTAGCCAGACTTTTCTCTGCCAGGACCGCCCTAAATACCACTCCCACCCCACCACCCAGCGGCCTGTGTGTTAAGTGATACATGCTGTTTCCTGTTAAAATTAGCCAAAGACGCAGACGAGCCCCCATTGCATATTCTGATCAGCGTGTGGTCCCCCATTGCCCAGTGGCTGCGGCTCTCCATCCCAGAGCAGAGGCCCCTCACGTTTCTACAGGGCTCCCGCCTTGCCCCTAGCTCTCTGGTCTTTGGGAATTTTGGAAATAGCCCAAGACTGCCCTCTACTCTCCAAGCTGCTTTGGACCACCCCTCAGAAGGATGACTGTTCAGGGGCCCCTCGGCCCACTCTGGGGCGGGTCCGTAGGGCCTTCCTGAGCCTTCTCAGGGGTCGGGCAGAAAGGTGGCTTTCAGCCTTTCCTCTTCTGTCTGACTCTGAATTTCTGTATTTGCTTTGTCTTCGTCTTTCTTCCCTGCTCCCACCTTTTAGCTGCTTCTGTTACCCTCTCTGTCGAGTCTCCGTCTCCCCATTCCTGCCTCTCGCTGGCCCCCTCCTCCCATCCTCCCTGTGCCTGTGTGTCCTCTTCCCTCTGGGTTTCCTTGGCTGCCCTGCCCTCCTCCCATCTCCTCCTGTGTCCAGCTCAGTGTCATCCCCTGCTCCCTCCAGCCCCCGCCCAGAGCGCCCACCGCACCCAACCCCTACCCTGCTGGGCTCCCCTCGCACGCCCACCCCCAGAGGGGGCGCCACCCCGGAAGGGCAGGGCCAGCTTCATGGGTGGGCCACCAGGGCAGCCGCAGGGAGGTCAAAAGGGCCTGAGCTTGGTTTGACGCCCCGGAGTTGCCGTCTTGAAACTCTGGGTACTTTCTGAATAAGGCGCCTGCTTGCTGACATTGCCCAGGACCCCGCCACGTACACAGCCTGCTCTGCTGCGGGGCGGGGACTTCCTGGGTGGGCCCAGGTTCTGGGCATGCTGCTGCCCCCCTCCCACCCGCTAGTAACCACATCTGGACGTGCCCCCTGCTTCCAAGGCGCTCTCACCAAGCGGCTGTCCTGCAACAACAAAAGGTAATTGCCGGATTCGTTCCCATTTTACAGATGAGACAAGCCAGGGCTCAGAGAGGCCAAGTCCCTTGCCCCAGGGCCCACAGCCCAAGAGCCTCTCAAATCCAGGCTTTCAGGCTGAAACTGCAGGGCCCCCGGCAGGCCCTCTACATCTGTGATATGGAGGTGGTGGGAGTAGCCGGCCGGGGCAGAGCCAGCAGGCACCTAAACCTCCGAATGTTCCGGATGCAGGGGCCTGGCTCGTACCTTTTTCCATAGTCGCCCCGGCCTGTCCGAGCCTCTGTTTTCTCGTGTGCCGAGCCGGGTCATGGGAACGTGAGGACCCAGGTGAGTGCGCAGGGTCCAGCTCAGGTATACGGGCAGGGTCCGCACTCAGAAGCTTCTGGCCCCCCTCCCTCTGGGGCAGACAACGGGGTGATCTGCGAATAGGAAAACCATGTTGTCCAAACTGGGGCACTGTGAGAGGAAAAGCAGAGCTCTTAATAAGCCTATTGAGATAAGAGGCCCAAGCCTGGATGTAGGGTCACTACGTAGGCGTCGTGAGTGTCTTTTTCAGCGTCCTGGGTCTGGTAACAGGCAAGCAAGCATGGGGGAGGGGGCAGAATCACACCCGGGCCTGCCGCCAGCTGGTAGGGAGCATGGCTGGGGTTTAGCGTTTGCCACAGAGAAGAGTGTCCCACTCGCTCTGGCTAATAATATCCAGACGTCTGTTCAGGGAGAAACAGGATCGGGGAGGGTGCCTCGAAGACCACGCCATTCAGGCCCGCTCCCAAACAGTCTAGAAATGTCTTCCGAGGAAACCGGCACTGCGTAAACCTCAGTCTAAACATTCCTTCCCTGGGCCCGGACGGGCAGGAAGAGGGGCTCTTACGGAACTGCACTGTGGGGCCAGGCCGCCAGCTTGGAGGGAGGGCGCTGTATTCAGGCCGCGGGTATTGGGATTCCTGACCTAAAACGAGCAGAACCTCCAGGCTGCGTCCTTGGTCAGGGTGTCGGTGAGGACAGAGATCACCATGCCATACCTTGTCCTTTCTGCAGGCACCTCGGAGAAAAGTCCTCTGCTCCCTGGCCCCGGGAAGGCCTGCCATTCCCCGGAGTGGGTTTGTTTTTAGCCGGCGGCACGTGACCGCTGGGACCGGTGTTCGTTTCTGAGACTAGGAGTCTGGGAGTCCGCGGTGTGGCCCACCCAAGCTAAGCATGTAGGACATTACTTATCGTCTGCATTTTTCCCCTCAGCCCTGGCGAGGCTTTCTGTCTCCACCCACGTTCCCTTCCTCCTTACACTCTCACTTTTAATTTATGTTCCCCTGTATACATGAGTCTTTCGAGATTTTTTTTTTCCCTCCCTCCTGGACCAGATCAAAACGTAAGCAAACAAACAGACAAACCTGCAAGCAAAACATCCTGTAGCATTCCTCCTCCTGCCTGGAGAGAGAACAGTCCTGCTGGTGGGGGCCAGAAGGCAGGGGGTTAAGAATGTTGCAGGGGAAGTGCTGGCCCACGTTAAAAGTGAGGAAGTGGCCCTCGGTTTGGGGGTGGGGTTGGGAAGGAGGTGGCCAGCTTATCCCGTGTGACTCTGGGGGGCTGAACCAGGCTTGAGGCGAATATGGCAGATTGCTCCGAGTTCAGTTTAGTCCAAAAAGGAAGAGCTTTCTAGTGACTTGATGGGTTTTTCTAGAAGTTCTGTTGGGGAGCGGTGGGGGGAGGGGAAAGAGGAGTGACCTGTTCTGGAACATGGCAGAACCCAAGGCGAGTTTATTTCGGATTCTCTTATTCCTGAGCGTTGACCTGGGGGCCCAAGGGATGCCTGAGGGAAGGTCCCAGGGGAAGGCTCCCCCCCATTTCCAGGCAATGCTGACTGAACGGCAGGGTGACCGGCCATAGGGCACCCCTTCACAGCGTCGCCCGCGTCCTGGTTCCTTGGGCACAAAGACTCGTGTTTCATCCCCCTGCGAGGTGAGCTCTGCCAGACCCGAGTCTTTGCGCACCTCGCTCTCTGCGGCATTCCCACACCTAGCCCGGTGCCCGGCCCTCCGCAAAGATTTGTCACAGTAATCGAATGAAGAAAACAGCTTCTGGTGGCAGAGCTAGAATTCCAACTCGGTATTATCTGCCTCCAGAAATAGCTCTCTGTAAACATAACAGCCAGGGGCATGTGTGTTGGAGCCAGGATCGTTACCTACAGAGGCTGCCTGACCCATCCAGGTTTGCCTGGAACGTTCTGGAAACACTGCCTCACGGGACACCCCCAAACTGGGTGACTGGTCTCCTATACACCCTGCACTGGGGATCCCACGTAGTTTTTACACTGACTGACCTTGGAGATGAGGCGATGGCTCTGTGGCCCGAGGTGGCACGGCAGGCGTGGGGTGGGCATCTGGCTTTGCGGCCGTCTGGTGAGGCTTACGCTGTAACCAGAGGGGGAAGACCCCTCCATCCTAAAGCTTCTCCAGCAACAGCTTTGGAGAGCCTGGAATTTCCTCTGGGCTTCAACCAGCTGTTTTTTCCGTTGAGGGTGGAGGGGCAGTTTTCCCAGCAAGACCCTTCCTTAGGGCAAGGCTTGCTGGAGCATTGCCTTGGGAAAGGTGACGGCGCAGTGACGGGGTCGAGGGGGAGGGCAGCCCGTTCCTCCTCCCCCCACGCCTGGGAACAGGGTGGGATCTCAGACTCCCCCGTCCCAGTTGCTGGCAGCACCGCCCGCCCTTTTGTCAGCCGCCTGGGCTGGAGCCAGGGAATTCTAAGGGGCCAGAACCTGCCTAGATGCCCCGGGGCCCCTGTGCCCGGGGCTGGCAGCCTGGGCAGGGTGCAGCTGGGCAGCTCCCGGCTCCGGGATCTCTCGAGGCCCCACCTGGCTGGACGGGCCCCTCCAGCCCCTGCCTGCCCAGGAGCCTGGTGAGCGGCGACTGCTGTCCAGAGTTGGGTGAGTCCTGTCACCGAGGGCTCTTGGAGGTGGGGTTGGGGACGTGTGAGACGTGATGACCCTGCCAACCCTGGGCTCGGGTGGGGGTCAGCAGGCACAAGAACACAGGGCTCTGTGCCCTGGGGGGGTCTCCAGCAGGCAAGTCACAGAATGTCAGGGACAGTCACTGGGACTGCAGGTGGGACCCTTGTGTCAGGACAGCCCGAGTTCAAATCCCATCTCTGCCCCTTCCTCGCTGCGGGATCTTGGGCGAGTGGTCTTGCTTCTTTGTGCCTCGGTTTTCCACATCTGCAAGATGCGACTGCAGAAGCCCAGCTGGACGGGTCGTGGCGAGTAGAGGTCTGGGTGCACCGTGGGCACCCGAGACGTGGGGGTTAATGTCTCACGCCAGCCTTTTGGTTTCTGTTACTCTCGACCCAGGGCTGCACCCTGAAACCCCGAGACCGGAGAGGGCTTCTGAGCCCCCGCAGAGAAGCTTGCTAGTGAGACGTGAGGGAAGTCTGATGGACAGGAAAGACGCCCGTCCCAGCCCTGCAGGGGAAGGGCCGTCTGCCCCTCCGGATGCTTGGACGTGCTGTGACAGGAGAGACAGACATTTTAACCAGCCTCATGGATTGCTGCTGGGGTCTGTTAGAACTGACCCAAGCTCCAGGCATAGCTGGTGATCCTGATCCAGTTCCTTCCCGAGTCCCAGTTTCAACACCTGTTAAGTGGGGATAGCGATCTCCCCCTTCTCTGGGGGCCTTGTCTGGAGACTGGGAGATAAGGAGGGCCAGGTCCAGCCAGACACCTGGCCGTCACAGCAGGAGCGTTCGCTTTCTTCTTGTTATCACTGCTGGCTGCTCGGCCGGATTCCTACAGAGTGCCCAGCGGGGCTGGGAGGAGCAGAGGGAATGAGACAGGGCCTCCCCAGGCACAGTGATCCACCCAGGTTAGGGCGCCGGAGTCTCAAACACTGCTGGGAGGCACTGGGCTCCGGGTGCACAAGGGAGCAGGCGGGTTTGGAGGACTTGGGCTCTGCGGTCCTCCAGCCCCCACCCCCGGGAGCCCTCCTTGTCCCTGGGCCCTGCAGCGCTGTCCTGGGTCAGTGACCCTAGGTTGCTGACATTACCCAGGCTGGCCAAGGGGAACAGATACCGATGCTTACATTCAGGGGCTCTCTCTTCCTCTCTTTGTGGCTTTCTGTACCTGGGCTCCTGTCCTGTGCTGCCTTTCCCCCCTCAGCCTCTCCTCCCTGGAGGGTTCCATCCACAGATGGAACTCCCTCCTCTCCTGGGTCCCACCTCCCTGCCTTGGCTCCTGCTGTCCCCTCGACCCCCTCTGGGACGTCCCCCTCAGCTAGAACCACTCCCTCCCTCTTCCCTGCTCCTGCCGTGCCCCCTACAGATGTCTGCCACAGCCCCGTAGGTCCAAACTGCCCCATTCTAATCCCGCTTCTGCAGTTTCCTGGCTGGGCAGCCTCAGGCAAGCTACTTAACCTTGCTGAGCCTCTCCTTCGTCATCTGTAAATGGAGCTAACAATATAATCATAGTTCTCACCTCCCTAGACTGAGCTAGTAAGGTGTAAATGCCACAAGAAGCTTTCAAATTCCTTTAACAAGTATTTTATGGAACGCCCACCGTGTGTCACTTACGACTTATGGGTTGGGGGGCAGCAGTGACTAGAACAGGTCTCAGCCTCTGCCCTCAGTACATGGCAGCTCTGATTCGGGCGTCTGTGTGCATGACTGCTTTTCCCAGCTCCCTGCAAGAGTGGGGATGGTGTCTAATTCCTCTGTGCGTCAGACCCCCAGCTCAGGGCCCGGCCTTGCTCGCTCACTCGGGAAGAGAAGCTCTCTGATTTGAGGCTTCCCTTGGCTTTCCTGATTTCCCTGGAGAGTTGATTGCCCCTGAAGGAGAGCCCTTTCCTTCAGCAGTGGACGTTGTAGGGTCAGGCAAGCAGGTCTGTGAGGCCCTCAGTCTCTGTGTCTCTCAAGCCGCTGCCATTTTGGATGGCCCAGGCACTGTTGCAGTGAGGTCCCTCCTCAGCATTGGAATATCAGAACTGGAACAGCTGCATGTGAGGCAGGGGTCCCTTGGTGGCAGGGGACAGGATCCCAACTCCCAACTCAGACTGGCTAAAGCAGGAAATCCTTTCAGATTCATCGGTTGGGGGGGATCATCTGTCCAGCAAGGGTTTTAGGCGTGTTTGGTCTCACTCCATCTTTGAGGTCTGCTTCCTTCCCTATTGGTCTTGTTCTCTATTGGAATCTGCCCATGCGGTGGCAAGAGTCTCAGGGGAGGCTCTCATTGGCCCACTTCAGGCCCCTGTACCCAGTTCCTGAAGCAGTCATTGGTGGCCAGGGAGATGGGGTATTCTCATTGGCCAGGCTTGGAGCAAGGGGGCGGGGTTGTCTCCTTCCAAGCCCCACAGCCTGACGACGGGGAAAGAGGGGTGACTTTCCACAAAGAAGAGATGTCCAGGCCACTCCCCAGAGGGGCACATGAATGGGCTCCTCCCGGGAACAAGCGGAAGTCCAGAAGCTTTCCCTCATCGAAACCTTAGGGTTTCCTGAAGGCTATGAGGAAGGGGCACTTCGAGAGGGAAAGGCAGCATTTCCTCTGTTCGGGGAGTGATTTATATTTGGATTCCTTTCTGGGATGATACACCAGGAAGGTGGAAGGGATCAGACATTGCTGGGCCCCTATTCGGTGCCATACACTGGGCTAAGCTCTGCATGCTTTGTGACACCAGAAGCAAGCATGGGTTTTGGAAGAAATTCCAGAGTGGTAAGCAAGGAGGAATAGAGTAGGCGCCCACCTCCCAATCCTGGTTCTGCCCCTTCCTAACTATGTGGCCTCAGGCAGGTTGCTTGGCCTCTCTGTGCCTCAGCTTCTTCGTCTTGAAATGGGAGCTAATACCCACAGTGCTGTTACTATCTAGATTATATGTGCTCACGTGTGGAAGTATTTAGAACAACGTCTGGTACATTGTAAACTTCCAGTGAATGTTAGTCGTTGTTTTAGTCTGTCTTGGTGGCTATGACAAAAAGATAAACTGGGTGGCCTATAAACCACAGAAATTGGTTTCTCACAGTTCTGGAGGCTGGAAAGCCCAAGATCGGGTGCCGGCAGATGTGGTACTTGGTGAGGGCCTGCTGCCTTGTTCGTCGATGGCTGTCTCCTCGCTGGGTCTGCGGACTGTGGAGCTGGGGGTCTCTCTGGGGGTTCTCTTATGGAAACACTCATCCCATTCATGGGACTCCACCCTCAAGACCTAATCGCTTCCCAAAGGCCCTGCTTTCTCATACCCTCACATTAGGAATGAGGCTCCGACTCATTCCTATGAGCATGAATTTGGGAGCGACAGAGGTCACGCCACTCGTTATCATTACTACTTTTACAGCAATTAATTGGGGGAAGAGAATAGAAAGTACAACTCTTATGGTGGAATTCAAGGCACGTCAGTGGCGTTTACCAGTCATGGGTTTTGGGAGGGGGAGGATGCCTTTCTGGAATCCAAAACTCAGACCCAGACGCTCCTTTGGCTGCATCTGTGCTCATCTCCTGGGGGTCTTCGCACGTACCTGCCTCACACACCTGTTTTAGGTGTGCATATTTTGTGAGTTGCTGGTTCTGGCTGCCCCTTGGCATTGCCCCCGCCCCGCCCCCCATGCTGGAAGGCCCCAGGTCAGTGAGACCCAGAGAGGAGGAATCAGCAATGTCATGGCGACCAGATTTCCTCCGTGGCTTCAGGGGCTCTGGGAGCAGATGAGTCTCAATCCCTGGGACTGGCCAGCGTGGGCCCCTTTCTGTGACCTGGCTTCTCCCATGAAGCCTCATCTGGGCATCTCTGGTCCCCACTTGTCTGTCCATCTAAGACCTTTCTTAGAGCATTGGCAGTTGCCATGGAAACAGCTCTTGAGGCAAAACTGCCCACGTGCACTGAGAAAAAATTCCTCAAGGAAATGGGGAGATTACCAGATTCCCCCAGCTCTCTGAGGGGGCCCCAATTCCTGGAGCCTCCAAAGAGTGTTACATCTGAGTCGACCTAGAACCAGCAGAAGGATTCTCACTCAGCCACAGGCCCCTTGCTCGTCTCATGCCTCCAGCCTCCCCTCCTCCAGCACAGCCCCCGTATCGGCTGTATGAGTTAGAATGTCATTTCAGAAAGATGGACACCCTTCTGCTCAAAAACCATCCTTGGCTCCCCGTTGCCCCCCGGGAAAGTCGGTGCCTTGCAGGGGTCTTCTTCTTACAGCCCTCCCTCCTGCCATCCCACTCCACACACACTCTCACCACACCTCAGCAAGCCTCTGTCTGTGCCTTTGCACACAGTTCTCTCTGCACAGATGCTTCCTTCCTCCAAGGCTCCACTTAGCAAAGGCTTTGCACCCTCCAAGCCTCTGTCCAAATGTCACCTCGACCAAGAAGCTTCCCCTGATTTCCTTAACCAACTTCCCTTTGCTTTGTACAGAGCCAGGGTCACAAACTGGGCCACTAACAGCCAGGAAGGGGCCACAATGAGTAATGCAGGGACTATGTTGTCACTTCTGCAGAGACCTGCACTCTCCCATTACAGCTAAAAGTGAGAATGACTTGGCCCATCTTTCTCACCAGATCCCTCTGATCTCTACACCAGCAGGACCCAGGGCAAGCTCTGTGGCGAACTGCCACTGGCGCATAGCCACAGAGTCAAGAAGGTATTAGGGAAGAGTGGAAACGGAAGAGAACCCCATCCTGTTTGTAATGCAGGCCAATATGGCCAGTTTGCTGAAAGTCTGGACTTTAGGTGCCCTGAGGAGCATCGACTATGCTACCCTGCACCCACCTCCCCTACATGAGGGCAGACACTGGGCTATCTCATACCCACAGCTTCTAACAAGGAGTGCGGGACTTAGAAGGTGTTCACTAGCAGCCTTTTTTTTTTTTTTTTTTTTTTTTTTTATTAGAGAGAGAGAGACTGAGAATGAGAGGGGAGAAGGTCAGAGGGAGAAGCAGACTTCCCGCAGAGCCGGGAGTCCGATATGGGACTCGATCCCAGGACTCCGGGATCATGACCTGAGCCGAAGGCAGTCGCTTAACCAACTGAGCCACCCAGGCACCCCCACTAGCAGCCTTTTGAATCGATGTTTGAATGCACAGATCTGTGCCGTTTCCTGAACCTGTCAGACGTGCTCCTGCCACAGGGCCTTTGCACTTGCTGTTTGTACTGCCTTCAATCAGATAGTCAGATGTCTCCCTCTTCCTATATTCAAGTTTCTGCTCAAAGGTCACTTTCTCAGGAGGCTTTCTCTGAGCACTCAACCTAAAATAATCCCTCTCCCCCATCGCTATGCCCCGTTCCTCTTTTTTTAATTTTATTTTTTTAAGATTTTAATTATTTATTTGACACAGAGACAGCGAGAGAGGGAACACAAGCAGGGGAAGCTGGAGAGGGAGAAGCTGGCTTCTCCCCCACTGAGGGGGGTGCCCAATGAGGTCCTTGATCCCAGGACCCTGGGATCATGACCTGAGCTGAAGGCAAACACGTAAAGACTGAGCCACCCAGGCTCCCCACCCCGTTCCCCTTTATATTTTATCTGTAGCACATGCCACCACCTGCCACTGTAATCGTTTATATAGTGCTTCTGACGAGCCACGCTTGCTTCTAAAACATTAGCAATGTAAACTCATTTAATCCTTAGAACAAGGGTTTGTTCCCTCTGAGGGAACAGCTCCTCTGAGGGAGGAGCTGCCATCACTGCTATTTTTCAGAGGAAGCTGAAGCACAGAGAGGTGTGGTGACTTGCCCGGGGTCACACAGCTGGTGAGTGGGAGAGCAGGGACTCAAGCCTGGCTGTCTTGCTCCAGGCGTGATGGCCTTCTTCCTCGTGCCTTTGTTTATCTGGAGAATGCCAGGCCCCTGGTTCCCAGATCCAGGCCTGGGGCTTAGTAGATGTTTAATAAATATTTCTTGGAAGGTTAGAGCAAAGGAAACAGGAGGGTCCGAGAACTGGAGGGAAGAATCCTTGGCCTTCAGAGCTTTCCGTTAGCCCAACGTCAAGGCCGTCTTGCCGGAAGTTTCTCAGCCTCCCGGAGGGTTTGAGTCAGCCTGTCTGGGAGAGGCCCCAGCCCAGCCTCTCTCACCCTACCTCGCCCTCCAACAGGGCCTCTGTTTTCTGACCTCTCCCAGGCCGAGGTGCCAAACCACACTCCTGGAGCCCCAGGCCCATGCTGTGCACACTTCCTCCTGTGACAGGCCCACGGAGGAGGACGTTCCAGGCCGGAGGCAGGAAGTCTCGGAAACAAGGTGGCCTGGGGCGAGCGGGGCTGTTGGGCGGCCAGGGAGGGGCCCGGCAGGGCTGTCCTCCGCCAGATGTGCTGGGAGCCTCGGCGAGGCCCAGGGGACAAGCAGACAGAACACGAAGAGAAGGCTGGAAAGGGGCCCAGGTTCTGATGCCGCGGCCCGTTGGTGACCCAAGCGTAGCCAGCACGCCCCGATGTTTGGCCCTGTTCTGAGGGCTTCCAGAGAAGGCGTGCGCCCTGCCCCTCCCATGGCCCCTCAGGTAGCAGCTCTGCCAAGGGAGCAGTGGGAACACAGTTTCCGGGCTCTACCTTGCCGGTGGTGTTCGTAAGCCCTCGTGAATGGGACAGGCACTCTGCCCGCGGCTTCGCCAGCTTCGTTTCACTGACCACTCACAGCCCCTGGAGGCGGATGCCAGGGATGAGGCTCAGAGAGGTGAAGTAGCCCGTACCAGGTCACACAGCCTGCAAGGGCCGGAGCTGGGATCCAGTCCTAGTTCTAAGTGGGATGGAACCGGGTTCCAGGAAAAACCACAAGCAAAGCCAGATTCTACCCTTTACTCACTTGTGGGGGTAACCTGGGGAAGGATCATGAAACTTGTTTGAGTTTCAGTTTTCTCATCTGTCAAATGGGGGTCAGGGGGACTCGGCATCGCGTGAGATCCTGCGAGGGGCTGGTTTTGTTGCTAGGTGTTCTCCTTGATCTTCCCAGCCCGCTGGGCATCTCCACGCCCCAGAAGTGGAAATGGAGGGTCAGAGATGGGCGGAGCGGGTCCGAGCCCTTGCAGCCCAGGGTCGGCTCCAGGTGACTCTGTGTGGACGGACACGGGACAATGTTGGGTTCAGCGGATGGATTTCACCAAGTGCAAAACTGCTTTGCAGAGGCTTTCGCGGGGGATGTGGGGACACGGGATGGGAGAGGGGACCGAGCCAAGGGTGGGGATGGCAGTGGTCAGGGCAGCCGTCCGGTCGGGGAGGGGAGGAGGAGACTCAGAGGAACCACTGGCTGCGGCCTGGCTTCCATCCCTCCTCTGCCCCCAGGCACATTCCAGGCTCATCTTCAAGTTCCGTTGGTTTCTGGAAGCTCAGCTCTTTGCCTTGGTTCAGAATCTGCTAGCTGGATTCAGCCCAGCTTTCTCCTCACCCGGGGACAGGGGTGCTGCTGGTTCTCTCAGATAAGCACCATCTGATTTTTCTCTACCAATGTTTGCTGAGCACCTGCTGTGTGGGGCAGGGGAGGGGAGCACTGTGTCTGCCCACATCATTGCTTCATGACCCACTCATGAGAACTCTAGGAGGGAGGTCATACCATCAGCCCCACTTTACAGACGGGAACACTGAACCTTGGAAAAGAGACAATTTGTTCCCAGTTACTTAACTAGGAAGAGCCTTTGAACCGGTGGCTTAGCCGCTGGGTAGCTTGGAGTGGGGGGACAAGCCTGAGACCACCTTGTCACAGTCAAGAAGGACCCCAGACCTGCTCACGGGGTGGGGAGGGAGAGGCTTCTAAAAACCAACCTTCAGCCCCTGGGCCAGAAATCTTAGAACTGCAAGGGGTCCCAAGAGATCACTTTATCCAGACTCCCTGATTTTCTGAAATGAAGGTTCTACTTTTTTTTTTTTAAGATTTATTTATTTATGAGAGAGAGAGAGAGAACATGGTGGGTGTGGGGCATAGGGACAGGGAGAGAGAGAGAGTCTTAAGCAGACTCCGTGCTGAGCGCAGAGCCGGACGCGGGCTCGATCCCACGGCCCCGAGATCGGGGCCTGAACCGAAGCGAAGTCAGACGCTTAACCGACTGCACCACCCAGGTGCCCCTGAAAGGAAGGTTTTAATATTGCCATTTCATAGGCAACTCAACCACGTGTGGCCCCTCAGAGAGGGTGAGTGGTTTGCTCGGGGTCACACAGCGTGGAGCTGAGCCACACTGTTTACTGGCAGGAGGCTGGCAACAGACAGACACACGGCCCATTCAGCTCCGGCATTTTTGCAACCTGGAAGGGAACCTTTAACTCCATCAACTCCAACCTCCTTGTTTTACACGTGGGGAAGCCAAGGCCCTCAGAGTGCCAGAGATTTATCTAAGGACACGTGCCAAGCAGAGCCGGTGAGAACATAGAGACCTGTGCCTCTCAGAAGCCCTGGGACCCTGGGTAAGACTCCAGCTCGCTGGGCCTCTGCTCCTTCAGCTCTAAAATGGCTATAATAATGCCCGCCATCCCACGGGGTTTGTGCGAGGGGGTGTACGTAAAGTGCTTCTCAGCATCTCGGCACCCCATAGTAGGTGCTCAAGAAAATATCATTTCAATGATTGTTATTAATACTGTTTAACCCTGACACTCTGGGCTCCAGAGCTCCTTACTGGGATGGTCCGCAGCATCTCAGATACCCGGCCTGGGGCTCAGGTGTGTTTCAGGAGCTGCAAAGGAGGAGGGAGGGACCAGAGGCTGGGGGTTGAAAATGAGGGCTGCAGAAGCAGGAGCTTGGGGCTCAGCTTGCTTGCCCTTCTCTCCCACGGCAGGTTGGGGCCCTGCTGATGTGGGAGGGTCCTTTGGCCGCCAGCTCCCAGGGGTCTCAAGGAGGCAGGGGAGAAGCCGCGCTTGGGGGCAGTGTCAGATTCAGCCTGGCCCTCGGGGCTGAAGGGGGGCCTCGGTGGCCTGGACTCGAGGCAGGAGCTGCGATGATGACTGCTGGGGAAGCACCCAAGAGCCCTGGGAGTCTAGGCTCTTAAGTCCACGCTGTGAGCAGGACCCTGAGCACGTATCGCAGGCCGGCGCCTGGGCTGGGGACACGGCGACCACCGTTGGCAGCGCTCACAGACCACATCCTGAGCGGCTCCTGTCAACGCCCCCGGTGCCTGCCGCCTTCCGGAGGAGCTGTGTACACAGCTCGGGGATTGCTTGCATGAGTGGACTCAAGGCTGACTTCAGGGGATTAGGCGGGTCGGGCGCTGGGCCTGGTAGTCTCGGGGAACCTAAGCAGGCGAGATTTGTTTACAGGCCACCCCAGGGGCTGGGGCGGTGTTTATGGGAAGAGGCACAGGCTGTCTGTCTGGGAGCTTTGGAAACAAGCTGAGTGCTTGGGAGGTGTCTGTGCATTGGACCCACTAATGGGGCCCGAGCGGCTGCTGAGCCTGGAAGGAGAGACATCCCCCCAAACACTCTTCCTGGGGCCTTATGCGGCCGGGCACGGCTGCTGGTTCTGCCCTACAGGAGTGGGGCCAGGTCTGCAAGGAAGTACCCGTGCTCTCCCTGGGCCCCGGAACCTGACGCCAAGTTAGGCTCTCATCTGGGCCGGGGGTCCAGCCCAGCCCAGTCCCCGAATAGGCAGGGCCCGGGGGACCTCAGGAAGGAGTTGGTGCTGCTCTCAAGGAGGACTTTGAAGCAGAGAGTTGCGATCTCTCCGGCTGCCAGGTGGAAAACAAAATCACAGTGGAAACAAGAGGCTGGTTAGGCAGTGGCCACACTTCATCGTCCGGCCAGGACAGCGTCCACTGGGCAGAAGTCACGGGCAGATCTGGGAGCTGTGTGGGAACAAAATGGGTCAGATCTGACAGACGCGGGAGGCAGGCAGGGAGAGTCTGGTTCTGGTTGTAGCAGGAAACGAATGACCAGCTCAAACTGGGAGGGAGCCTGATGGCCCCTCTCTCTTCCTGCCCTCTTCCCCCCACCCGGCTGGGTCTCTCGTGGATCAAACTCAGCTAGAGGTCCGAGGGCAAAGAGCCTTGTGATGTCACGGGGGACCCTAGGACACAGAGCTTGGGGGGGTGTGGGGACAGACAAAGCACCGGGGAGGAAGGAGTGGCATCCCACGGGCAGGGATACCGGGCAGCAGAGGGGATATTTTGAGGGTCTCCTGCTTCTGGGCACTCATCACCGTCGGAGGTTCCTGGGCCGTCTGGTCTCTGAGCAAGGGGGGGATTCTCAGGTCCAGGGCTGCAAGCTCCATGCTTTGGCCTGCTCCTCCAGGGTCCTGAGCTCAAACCTGGGCCCATCCAAACCAAAAGAAAATGGGACAGGCTGTAAGGCAGCCAGCACTTTCTAGTTCACTGCAGTGACTCAGCGTGAGCTCCTGAGTGTGGGCGTGGGACCGGGGAGGAAATTCGCTCCCGACACAGAGCTAATTCTGTCCCCGGGCTGGCGGCCAGCCTGCGGCGGGAATATCTGCGGTACATTGTGGTTTCGAGGCTCCTGAGTCCCTCCGAGCTGGAGATCCAGGGATTGTAACCCCTAAGGTGTCTCTCGGAGAGCAGTCTGTCGGAGGGCTGGGAGGCCTTTCTCTCCACCCTGAAGGGGGGGAACTGGTAGGTGGGGGCAGCCAGGAAACCCTGCATGCAGACGGGCGTCAGAACCTACAGAGGCTGTCGGGGCTGGGGGACAGGCAAGGGTGCCAGTGAGGAGGGCCTTTGGTGATGGAGCAGTCGTACGTGGAAGGCCACCTGTCACTTCAGCTGCGAGCCGAGGCTGTGATCTTGAGCAGGTAGAAATAGCAAAGATTTGGGGGTCAGAGCGTCCTCGGTTCAGACCCTAGGCGGAGGCGTAATGGCCACGGGAGCCCGCGAGTGAGTGAGCCTCCATTCGTAGATCTCTGCACGGAGGCTCCAGAGGGGTGAGGCATGTGGGCGCATGATGGGCCAAAGTTCTAGGCTCTGGGGACACACTATACACAAGATAGACTGAGCCCCTCTTCTTTTCTGTGGCTTAGGGAGGGTCACTTGCTCGGTGTGGACCCCAGTTTCTCCAGCCCCGAAACAGGCTGCCCTCTGACAGAGAGGCGTCCCTTCCCAAGGTTGGAGGGAGCTGGAGGAAGGCATCGGGAGCTGCCCCCCTGGACCTCCAGCCTGGGGAAGGGGGCAGAGGAGGACGGCAGCCAGGCCAGACTGGAAGGGAAGCGCTTCCAGTTTCCCTGATGGGCTCCCACACCCACGGGCCCTGATAAGGCCCCTGCCCTGGGCCCGTGACCAGGAGGTTAGTGGCAGGCCGGCCGTGGCTAGAGAGAAACCGGGTCCGGAGAGTGAGGGGCCTCTGGCAGTGGCCCGTGCCAGGTCGGCACAGAGGTGAGTGAGGGCAGGTGGTGGGCCTCCGAGCCTCTCAGAGAGGAGGATGGGGCAGGGCGGGAGGGGGGAGCAGGGAGACAGAAGACAGAGAGACTATAGAGAGGAGAGAGTGAGACCCAGAGGCGCGCGCGCGCGCGCACACACACACACACACACAGAGATAAGGAGAAAGAGAGAGATTGGCTGAAGGACGAGCAAGCAGGGGGAGACCAGACAGACAGAAAGGGAGCTGTGAGTCCTTTGCTGACTTAGGGCGCCCCGTTTGGCAGAAGGGCACAAACAAAGTCACAGAGGGGAAGCAGAAGGCACACAGCTGCTGCCCAGATGCCTCTGAGCCCTGCTGTCCCCTGAGCCTATGGGGACACAGGACAGCGGGCAGCAGCCCGAGGACGTGGGGCCTTGGACTCAGACCCACCCGATTCAAATCCCTGCACTGCCGCTCAGCAGATGTGTGCCTTCCGGCAAGCAAGCCCACCCCCGCCCCCTCTGGCCTCAGCCGTCCCCTTGAGAAAGCAGGCTTGGTGACAGTCGCCCTTGCAGTGTGAGGGGGCAGTCCGGGTGGGGAAAGGCCCAGGTGGCGCAGCCCAGTCTCCAAGCCCTGGCGGAGGGGGGGCAGCGCCTGCTCCACACGTGCTAGCCAGACGCATGCACGAATGCTCCCCCATCTCCAGAAGACTCTTCCTGCCCCACCCGGGGCACCCCACTCCTGTTCGGGCCATTCACGAGAGGCGGGGGGGCCCAGCAGAAAAACTGCAGGGAACCTGGAACCCTGTTTTGCCCCGTCTATAAAAGGCACACGGTGAACCCTGCCAGACTGACCTTGGGGGGCCTCTTGGGAGGTTCCCCTGGAGCAAAGACCAGAGAATTCCAGAATGTTCTGGGGAGGCGAGGTGGTGAACAAGGAAAGACGGTGGGTTTAGCAGCTTGGCAGGCTGAGCGTGAGGCCCCACAACACTCCTACCCGCCTGGAGCCACAGTGCCTCCGGGGACCCACCTTGCTTACCTGAGTTTCCTGTGTGACCTTGGGCACATTTCTCACCCTCTCTGGGCCTCCGTTTCTTCTCTGTAATACTGCCTAGAACAGCGCCTAGGATGGAGTGAGGGCTACATACATGTTTGTTTAATAAAAATGAAGCCAACAGCATCCCCCTGAGGTCTTTGCTGTCTGTGGCAGGAGAGAGATGTGGACTTGATGTGAACTTGAGCCGCCATCTGTCCCGGGCAGGGGCTGGGATCGCCAAGGAAGTACCTCTCTTGGGTGCCACGGAGCCAGCTTAAACTGGACCAGGGCTTCCAGTGGCTCATCCAAGTTCATTCCCAGTCTGAGAGGAGGCTTCAGGGTGGGGCACCCGAGGGCCCTGGGCCGGACCACGACTGCTGCTTGGCCCTCGGCCGGCCGAGCGTCACTTCCTCAGGGACTCGGGGATGCGGGCGTGGGCTGGGCACTGCCTGAGCGTGAACGCCGGCCAAGGATTTGGGCCGTCTGTTTGCCCTGGGCTTTTCTGGACCTCAGGAGACGAGAGAGGGCTGACATAGTGACACCCCACATCCATCGTTGTTCCCATCGCCAGCCTCCGGAAGCCCCCACACTTGACCTCTCTTTCTTCCCGGTGCTCATTTCCTCTTAGCCTCGTTTTCTATCCTTCTCCCTCCCACCGCTGCTCCCATGGGGCCATTGTAATCCGTTCAGTGTGTATCTTGTTATTTGGTAGTGTTCTTGCAAAATGCTCATTACCGTTTTTGTGTGCTTTGCTGCATTTGCGTGTGTGTTTTCAGTGCACTTAAGTGCTATTATGGTTAGGTGGTTTTAAGATGCCCCGGACGCCGCTCCTGTGTACACACTGGATAATCTGTTGCTTCTCCCAGCTGCGTAGCATTCACGGGTCCCTCTCCCACAGTGGACATTCAGGGGCCTCCAGCTTCCAGCCATCAGGGAACTCCTCTATGTGCTGCCTACTGCCCCCAGCACCCCGGAACCTTGACGGTTTTCGTGCACAACATCTCCTCAGGGTCTCTCGCCCTTGACAGCCAGCATCTTTGCTCTTTGTTAGAGGATTGACCTCAGGGGCTGGGAGTGCCTGGGAATGCACGTGGGCAGGGCCAAGGGATTCAAATACTCAGCCTCCTGGACCATGACCTCCATTGTTCCCTGAGCACAAGCAAGAGCCAAGGGCACCTTCTGCACCCTTGCCCAGCCTCCTCCCCTTCCTGATCTATTTCTCCACTCCCTTACCGAGTTTTCCTGGAAAATTTCCTTGATAAATCACTTTTACTTCTGGAGAGCTGAAACTAAGGCATGCCCCCCTCCCCCCCCACCCCGCACACTGCCTGTGGGCGTCCCGGGGTTCACACCGGGTGCACAGGGGTTCATGGGTACCCATGGTGTGGCACGAGAGCCCGCGCCCCCACTCTGCCAGCCTGAGGGGCAACCTTGCCAGCTTTGTATTCCTGCCGCAGTCCGGTAGGCACTAAGTGTTACCTGGTGCTCATTTGCATATCTTCATGGGTGAATTTGTCAGAGGCCAACGTTTGGAGGTTTCCCTCCAGTAAATGACCTGTTCGTATCATTTGACCATAGTTCTGTTGGAATTGCTGTCTCTTTAGGTTTGAAGGAAGGAGTTTCTTGTACCTTGTAGATGGCAATCTCTTGATGTTTTTGGAGATTATAAATCTCTTGGAGGCAGGCGGCCCTGCATGCAGGGCGTGTGTGTGTGTGTGTGTGTGTGTGTGTGTGTGTGTAACCATTGTAAGCAGGGGGCTTGGGCCCCAGCATGGCTGAGGCTGTGGGGCAGAGAGCTGGGGATAAGACCCGCCCCCGTGCTCAGAGTGAGCCATCTGGAGGAACCACAAATAGCAATCCTAGCTTATAACACTAATGACAACACGTAGGTGTTATAAATGGAATTGTATCCCCCCCCCACCAAATTCATATCTTGACATGCGAACCTCCAGTACCTCAGAATGTGACTGTATCTGGAGACAGGGCCTCGGAAGAGGTGGTAGTTAGGGTAAAATGAGCTCATGAGGGTGGGCCCTAATCCTTCCTGACTTAGAAGAAGAGATCAGGACACAGACCCACCCAGAGCGTCCATATAGGACGCAGGGAGGAGGTGGCTGTGTACGAGCCGGGGCGCAGGACCCTCGGGGAAACCAATCCTGCCAACACCTTGATCCCGGACCTCGCGCCCCCAGAACCATAAGAAAAGCAACATCTGTCGTTTGAACTGCCCAGCCCGGGGTCCTTCGTTACAGCCGCCCGCGGTGACTGCTGCAGGAGGCATGATATTGCACGTTTCCAAAGCCTCAGGGGAGAAGGACACCTACCCCCTTGCAGGGCTGTGGTCTGTGACCACATTTCTAATGGGGTTGGCACCTGCCACACAGAAGTGTCCGGTCAATGGTAACGCCGGTCGTTAATGCCACATGTGCCCCGTAAGCACGTGCTCTGTGCCAGGGTCTGAGCTAGGGACTGGGGAAGAATGAGCGTCTGTTGTCCGGCAGGCCTTTTTGGGGGTGCTGGGGGGGCAGTGGGCAGGACGTGGTCAGCATCGCAGGGAGAGGCCTGGGAGCTGGCCGCAGTGGAGGCGAAGGGAGCGGGGGTGGGGGGGGTACGGATAGAAAACTCTAGCAGATGCTGATTCTGGCGGACCCCACCCCCACCCCACAAATACCGGCAACAGTGACAAAGACAACAGTGGCCTTAGGCTCTACTGGGTGGGTGTACAGTGCTTCACAGACCTTACTTTGCCTCCCTGTGCCTCCGTGTCCCCATCCGTAAATGGGTATACTCGTGTCCCGGCACTGGAGGGCTGTCGTCAGGGGGTGAGGCCGCAAACCTTCCTGCTCACAGTTCTGGAGGCTGGGGGGTCCAAGACCACATCTGAACAAGTCGCTTTTCCTCTCTGGGCCTCCGTCGCAGGACCTACAAAATGGGGATGATAAGAACACTTGCTCTGCCTGCTTCTTAGGGCTGCTGGGAGGGTGAGCTGAGGTCACACACACACACACACACACACACACACACACACACACACACAGCCGTCCTTGTCCTTCCCGTAGGTCTCCAGGAAGGGAGGCCAGGGAGGAGGGAGCGTGGAGGCAGGGCACTGGCTCCGTGGCCTGGGGAGTCTGTCCCTGAGGCCTCAGAGCAGCCCAGCTCCAGGCCCCGTTCCAAACAGGTATAAGTTCAGGGTCACAGGCTGAACCTGGGAGGGAGCCAGGGCCTCTCGTTTACTCCCTGGGCTCCCTGGGGAGCGGAGGGTGGAAAGGGGACAGGCTGGCCGCAGGCTCACCTGCCTGCCTGGGCTGTGGTGAACGATGTGACCCGGACCTCCACCAGATGTCCCGAGAACTGGGGAAGGTGGTTTCCTTGACCGGCTAGGAAAAGGGGAGCAATGAGTAAAACGCCCTAGGGCATGAGGAGGGGTTGGAACAGTTGGAAAGAGGAGCTCCACCTTCTGGAAAGCAAAGTGGCTAAAAGGGCTGATCATCCTGGGTGAATTGGCCCCTTGCGGACTGGGTGACAATAGCCTCGCTTCCTCGCCTTTGCTTGCGTGGGGGGGGGGGGGGCGGTGACAGCAGCACCCCTCCCGGGTTTCCTGGGGACGCGTGAGCTAATGCAACAAAAGTATTTATATAGCATTTGGGCTATTGGGCACACCCAATCAATTCTTATTTATTACAAGGAACTAAAACCAACTGAAAGTATAACTAGATGGAGACCTAAGAAGCGACCGAAACCAATGCAGAAGGCTGAGCAGCAGCAAGTTAACGTGGTTGCCGTCTTTGACCTGCGAATGTGACTGTGAGCTTCCCTGTAGCCACATCAAAGAAGGAAACGTGATCAGTTGTAACACTTGAATTATTAAGAATGAGGAAACACCCCAGTTCCTCAAGGGAGGCACTGTTGCTTTTTACCCTGAATCCTTCTGGGCAGTTGTCACCGAGCGAGGGGCTTCCTGAAGGGCACCCGAGAGAGGCACCGGTGGGGGGGCCGCTGTGGGTCCCGGACCGGGCTACACACAGCATCGCAGGGGTGATTGTCACATGGGGCCATCTGTAGGCGCTGTGAAGGAAAGGCGAAGGGAAACTTGGCGAGGGGGCTCAAGGAAGGCAGCTCCGTAGGAGGAGCAAGAATGTGCCAGAGGTCTGAGCTCTAAGCTAAGGCTTAAAGAGCTCCAAGGGGTAAGTGGCGGGACTGGGGACCGCTAATCCCTCAGGGAAGCAGGGGGAGCCCAAGACACCGCTCACTTGGGGTCCTTGGAGGTCTGACTTCCCAGCTGTGTGGCGTTGGGCAAGTTGCTTCCCCTCTCTGAACCTCCATTTTTTTGCACCTGCCAGTTAGTGTTACCCCTTCAGGGCTGTCGGGAGCATTGCACGGAGCCTGGCAGAGCCGTGTTGGGCATATACTGAGCGTTCAAATAAATAGACGTAGAATGAATCTGTAGTTACACACACTTCAGGAGCTTCCTGATTGAGAAACACAAATAACTAGAACGTCATAGCTCTTTATCGTTTACAGTCCGCCAGGGGTTCGCCGTCACTTCATCTGACCTTCCCAACAACACGAGGGGGGCCCTCTTACCCCTATTTGAGAGATGGAGAGATTAGAGCTTAGAGAAGCAAAATCCTTGCCTGTGTCACCCTTGATCCGCCCTTGAACCCAAAAGCGGGGAGGTGAGCGGGCAGGACGCGCCGGTCCTGCAGCCCTCCCGGTCCCTCCTCCCTTCGCAGGCAAAGTTCCTCTTAGGAGGGCCTTTAGAGTAGGACCCTGGGGCATAGCATAGTGCTTGCCCTGTTCTAAGAACTTCGCAGGTGACATTCGAGCCTCATAGCCATCCCCTGGGTTAGAGACTGAGGATCACACCCGTCTTACAGATGAGACCGCTGAGGTGCAGAGAAGCTAACTGACTTGGCCGCGGTCACAGGAGGCTCATGCAGACCCAGGATTTGGGAGCTGGCAGCTGGTGGGGCCGCAGAGTCTGTGTCCTTGACCCCTACGGCCTGGGCTGGCACAGAATCGGGCTCAGGGCGGGAGGGATGTGTGTCGGGACAGGCCGAGGGCAGGCGCGTGATGAAACAGTCTCCCGGGAGGGCCGAGGGGCTCGGGGGGAGGCACAACCAACTGGGGACACTGACTCACTCGAGTCCTAGTCGGCTGAGGGGGTGGATGGACAGACATGCCCAGAGGATGTCAGCGCCACCCCGTGCCGCCTCAGCCTGCCCACCCCCGTCCCTGCTCACCCCGGAGAAGACATGGCGTCCAACCCCGAGCTGCTCCCAGCCCAGCCGGAGAGCCAGACATGACGTTATCCGAGTCCAGTGCCTGTCTGTAGACGCTGTGGAAAGTGCTAGATCCCCACTCCTCTTCACTTTCCTCTTGGGGCTCAGACGGTCCTGTGGCCAAGGAGGGAGGCATGCTGGGGGCGGGGAGACGATCCCGCCTGCCGCAGGAAGCGTCGGTCTGATGTCCAGGCTGGGGGACGCCCCCCTCCGGCTTCTTCGGGCTTCCCGGGCCTTACTCCGGCCCCAGCGCACGCCTGCTCTGTGCCCTGTGACTGGCCGTGAGCCCCTGTGGGAAGGGACCCCAGGGAAGCCACTCGCGCGTCCCTGGGGCCTGCACAGCCCGCCATAGGGAAGGAGGACATGGTCATTTCGTCCTCAAGGCTACACTCTGGTGACATGACTGTCACCAAACCATGATTTCGGGGGCACCATGTAGTGACGGAGAGAGCCTTCATTCCGCAGCCCGGTCAACGAGGGTGGGGCGCACTGTTCGCATCTCCTCTCTGCATTCCAGGGGCCACAGGAGGCCCCGGGGGGACCCTCACTGGACATATCTGGACTGTCCTCCCAGCCTGCAGAGTAGGTTGGTACCCAAGTGGGGTGACACTTGAATTCTGAGTCCCTTGAGCCCATGGTGCTCTAGGGGAGTGTCCAAGTGGCTTCTATTTAATAAAAACAAAAGTTGACTTTCCTGCCATAAAACACGCGCTCAGGCCCATTAAGGACCAGCAGTGCGTTTCTGCAGTGGAAGGTTGGAGTTATTTGCAATGAAGCATCGATTGGCAGTTGTGCGGGCCGAACATCTGGTTTGGAGCCCGTGTGTCAGGATCGGAAGAGCTTGGGTGGTGGAAGGTGCCTGGGTGTTGGGCTGTCAGAGCCCCGCATTCAGATCCCAGCCTGGAATTCCACGGCTTCCCCCCCAGGGCCCCAAGAGAATCACTAATATTTTTCGAGGGTTTATGGTGCGCCAGCACCGAACCGATGCGCCATATTCCCAGTGCCTGCAATTTTTACATCCATTCTGCGAAGGAGTGCGTTTTCTCATTTCACTGATGAGGAAACAAAGGCTCCGAGAGAGGTCACGTAGCCAAAGCCACGTGGCCGGCAGGTGGTCGAGGCTGAGTTTGAACCCTGCCCGCGGGCGCACCTCCAAGACCTCCCAAGCTTGCCAGCTCCCCAGAATCTCACTGAGTTCCTCCTTAGACTGGGAAAATCCCAGCAAGGTTGTTCTGGGAATTGGCCCAAGTGCCACTTAAGTCACCTGGCACACGGTGGGTGCTCAGTGAATGGATACGTGGCTGCATCCTCCCGAGACTGGTGACAGCGGGTCTGTGTTGTGATTCACGGCCCCCATGGGGCCCAGGAAATGCCTCAGGGGAAGGACGCTTCTCTCTCTGGGCCTCAGTTTCCCCAGATCCAATATGGGAACCCCCACCCCTGCCTCCAAGAGGCCCTGGGAAGACAAAATGAGGGAATTATAGTCCTTGGCGCATAGCGGGTGTTCAGGGCCGATCGTCTTCTGTCTTCCGGGTTTTCTGGGGCCTGGTAGCGGACTTGCGTGGAAGCATCTGCGCTCTCTCCCCTGTGCCTTCCCCGGCACCCACCTGCCTCGGTCCCTCATCCTGATGTGCTGGGCCGGGCGGAGGGGAGGGTTGGGATGAAGGGGCCGGCGGTTCATCTGGGTTCGAGGGGCTCTCCCCGGCCTCCACCCTTGGGCATCACTCAGCCTTTTCTGAGCCTCTGCTTCCTCCTCTGTGAACTGGGGGCGAAGACGACAGATCCTGTCTCTGGCCCTGAGTCCACCCAGCCCCCTGACTCTAGACCGGCCCCCAACCCCTGCCTCTGTCCTTTCCTGCAGGTGTTTCCAGCTGTGCCCAGGGACCGACTGGCGAGGACCCCATCGGAGAGCCTGGGACACCCTAACGGTGAACGGTGAGGGGCTCTTGTGATCGGAACAGATGTCTCTGAAGGCCACACCATGGGGGGGCCCGTGGCGAGGGGGGCGCACTTGGGGAATGCCAGCGCGGCCGTCTCCTGAGTGTGGGAAACATGGCCGGACCCCACTTCCCAGCACCACACACCCCTCCTTCATCGTGCCGAGCATCATCGCGATTTTCCCATGAGTTGAGGAATCTGACGAATGTTCGTCTCCCTCCCTAGACTAAGGGGAAGGGGAGGGTCCCAGAGACGCAGCAGAATAGGGGTGTGAAGCTGGGGTGTGCCTCCCGGCTCCGCCTCTTCTCCGCAGGGTAACCTCAGGCAAGTGCCTTAGGCTCTCTCCACCTCAGCTTCCCCGCCTGTAAAACGGGGCTTGCAGTTAAGTAAGTACTTCGGCCATCAAGACACCAGACTGGCCTGGCCCAGAGTCAGGCAGAGCCCTGTCGGCCTTGCCGGTGTTGGCCAAGCCCTCAGAGCCAGTCCCCATCACGCTTCCCCTACTGACCCCCGTCTCCCCTCGCAGAGAATGGGGGACGAGGATTACAACACCTCCCTCGCCTACGATGACTACCCGGATGATTTTGACCCCATCATGGTCCTGGAGGAGTCATCTCCCCTGGAGGGCCGGGTGGCCAGGATCTTCCTGGTGGTGGTCTACAGCATCGTCTGCTTCCTCGGGATCCTGGGCAACGGGCTGGTGATCATCATCGCCACCTTCAAGATGAAGAAGACGGTGAACACCGTCTGGTTCCTCAACCTGGCCGTGGCGGACTTCCTGTTCAACGTCTTCCTCCCGATGCACATCGCCTACGCCGCCCTGGACTACCACTGGGTCTTCGGGACGGCCATGTGCAAGATCAGCAACTTCCTGCTCATCCACAACATGTACACCAGTGTCTTCCTGCTCACCGTCATCAGCTTCGACCGCTGCGTCTCCGTGCTCCTCCCTGTCTGGTCCCAGAACCACCGCAGCGTGCGGCTGGCCTACATGGCCTGTGTGGTCATCTGGGTCCTGGCTTTCTTCCTGAGCTCTCCGTCCCTGGTCTTCCGGGACACGGCCCGCTTGCACGGGAAGATCACCTGCTTTAACAACTTCAGCCTGTCGGCGGCCGGCTCTGCACCGTGGCCCGCTCGCTCTCACCTGGACCCCGTGGGCTTCGGCCGGCACACGGTGGTGACCGTCACCCGCTTCCTCTGCGGCTTCCTGGTCCCCGTGCTCGTCATCACGGCCTGCTACTTCACCATCGTCTGCAAGCTGCGGCGCAACCGGCTGGCCAAGACCAAGAAGCCCTTCAAGATCATCGTGACCATCGTTACCACCTTCTTCCTCTGCTGGTGCCCCTACCACACTCTCTACCTGCTGGAGCTCCACCACGCCGCCGTGCCCGGCTCCGTCTTCAGCCTGGGTCTGCCCCTGGCCACCGCTGTCGCCATTGCCAATAGCTGCATGAACCCCATCCTGTACGTCTTCATGGGCCAAGACTTCAAGAAGTTCAAGGTGGCCTTCTTCTCCCGCCTGGTCAACGCTCTGAGCGAGGACACGGGTCACTCCTCCTATCCCAGCCACAGGAGCTTTACCAAGATGTCGTCGATGAACGAGAGGGAGACCAGCATGCTCTGAGGCCGTCTGAGGACTCCGAGGGACAGACACTCCGGCCGTGGAGGCCCCGAGCTCTGCCTTCTCAAGACCACAGCAGAAACCTCCCCCGGACCCACCGATGCCCCCTGTAGTCTGCACAGGGCTGACTGGCATTCTGAGCGGGGAGTCCAGGGCTTGGAACTCCTTCGTTCGAGTGGCCTGGTGGACTGGGCGTGCCGTGTCCTCTCAACCTTGGACTCCCTCTGTGAGGATCTGGGGCCTGAGGGAGGCAGGGAGGGAGAAGAGCTAAGGCCCTCAAAGGAGGAAGCCTGAAGATGCTCGCCCTCGAGCTTCCCAGGGTGATGGTGCTTTGGGGGATGGGGGTCGTGCCAGCCCCTTGCCCCAGGCCCTGCTCGCACCTTGCCTTTGTTGCCTGGGGGCCGGGTCACAGCGGGCAGTGTCACCCGCAGCTTACACCCCGTTCTGGGGACTGTCCCCGCCTTCCCTGGTCCACCGACCCCAGCTGCCGGAGCTCGGAACAAAGCACGCCAGGGCAGGGGGCCCGGGAAGGGAGGGCCTGTGCTCCTCAGCTTCCTCAAAGCCTTTCTCAAATCGGCTTCAGGGAGCAACGTGGGGGCGCCCTGCAGGTTGAAGAGCTGGTCCAAGGGTTCCGTCACGGAACCCAGCGAGCCTGCAGCCTGGGCCCTTGTCCTGTGCGGCCGAGAGGCCGGCCGTGGGGCACCGCAGGCATGGAGCCCCTCCAGGAGCAGCCCTGTTGCCTCTTCTCAACGGGGACTGACACCTTCCCGTGCTACAGCGTCACTGTCCCACTTAAAGTGACAAGCGGACATCTCGTTGGGGCGGGGAGGGGGAGTGACTCACCCAGCGACGAGCCGCTAGCCAGAAGCTGAGTAAGATGTGAACCCAGCTCTGTCTAGCTCTGGTTTTTTTAACGCTGAATTTATCTATTGAGAATATTCTAGACTCTCATGATAGCCTACATTTATTTAGCTTCCCCTATGCTAAACACTGTCCATGTGTTATCCCATTTATTTTCCACCCCCCCCCCCAGGCCTAAGTTAGGTACGGTTATTGCTTCCCTTTTACATATGAGGGATAGCTGAAGCTCAGAGAGGTTAAGTAACTTGCCCGAGGGCGTCCAGGGGGTCTCGGCCAGAAGCTGGATTCAAAACTAGGTCTGTCTGGCTCAAAGACAGCTGCAGAATCAGGGTTTTGAGAGGCTTGGGGTTTTGACCATAAATATTGATTCCCCGGCAGCTTAACCTCTTAACAGCCTGTAATCCAGCCTTGCAAAGAGTTTTCCAAAATGATCCAACATGGCAAAGAAAGTTCACTTGGCCTCTGGTCCCCTGACACCCACCCACACGTGCCCACCGTGGTTCCCATCTGCTGCGCCCCCCGCGACCTCCAGGGAAGGCGGGTGGGGAGAGAGGCTGGGCCGGAGGCGGTCGAGGCCCGAGGCCCTCTGGCCTCCAAGTGTCCACATTCTCTCATCTTCCAAGTGCTGCTGTTGGGAAGCCAATTCCCTGACAAGATGCGATGAACAGATGTAACGTCTACATGGCGCCGGGCAAGTTCCCAAGGCCATGGACTGTTTGGAAATCACACCTCATTAAGAGACAGACTGTTCCTTCCCTCCTTGGGTCATCGTGCTTATGAGGAGGCAGCTCAGAACTGACCCCAAGTCAGGGCGTCCAGTGGCTTCAAGAAATCTGACCTTGGGCCATCTGAGAGCAAAAAAACGGGAGCTTGGAATCGTGCCCAGGGCTCCTTGTCACCTCCCACCACTGCGGCACAGGTGAAGCAGCTGCGGCACGAGACGGCGTGGGACGTCCGGCCCCAGAGACAGTGCTCAGCCACTCGGGCTCTGACCCCCAGGTGCCGCTTGCTCGGGCTGGGGCCCCCGCTCCTCCTGGGCCGTGTGCCGGCTGGGCTGGGCTGGGCAGGGGAGCCAGGAAATCATTTTGTCATTGGAAAAGCTGATGAGCAGGAGTCAAACTCAAACCAGCTGTTTCCTCCTTAGGGCCAGGCCTCTGTCTGGCTTCCCCACCCGGAGTTTCTCGATGAATACTGAAATGCAATCACGACATCCTCCTGAATCCTGTTTCCGCAGCTTCTTCAGAGGATCCCCCAGGTGACATATGCAAAGGTCCTGTGGTTCACAAAGAGTGTGCCCCTGCACTACTCCATAGGCAGCCAAGGTGCTTGGTGCCTGAGAGGGCCCACCCCCCTCTGGGGCCACGACCCAGCTGATGGGGCATCAGTGCTGCTTCCTGGGTGGGGTGGGTGGAGTGGGTGGGCTGGGGGCGGGCAGGCACAGGGGAAGCGGGCGCCAGGACAGGAAGCGAAGGTGGGGTTTGACAGGGAGGGGGAAGAGAAGCACAGAGGAAATGCAGAGGAGAGAGAAAGCAAAGGAATCGGCATTTATTAAGCAAGTCCTGTGTGTCAGGCTCAGGATCTCATCAGACCCTCAAAAGGAGAAGAGGACCATCAGAGCCGCACAGCCGATGCAGAAAGGGAGGTTCGGATTGCAGACCCCACCTGCTCAGGGTGAGCTCCCAGCTTCTTCGGCCTTTGGGAGATGGGGGGGGCGGGGAGCAGGGGGACCAGAGAGAGGGGCTCAGGAGGGGACGGTGACCCCGATGTGGTGCTGGCGGAGGAATGAGGCAGGAGTGGCTTAGGCCTGCCCCCAGAGTCAACTGTGCAGGGTTTAGGGGCCAGGCTGCGGGGAGAGGATGGAGCCCAACAGTGAGAGCCACGAGGGTCGTTCCCATTTTACAGATGAGGGAGCTGGGAGCTGCCCTTTGCCGCGAGCGGAGTTGGTATTTGCTTGGTTGGAAGTGACTGATGACTCCCCAGCCCTTCCCTCTCCCGCTCCTCCCTGGCATGCGGTGCTCTGGTGGAGATGGGGTGCCCCGGGCCTGTGGTTGTCAAACCTTGGATTTGGAAAACTGCTGCTAAGGGTGGTAGTCAGGACCGGAGGAACCAGGAAGCCACTTGTCCAGCCATGAAATAATTCAGGATGGTGAGGGCTGCTTGCTTTCTCCCTTTGAGGACAAAGTTGCTTTTGAATAAGAGACTGAGGCAAGAGCAGGGCTCCATGCCGGACGTTCCTGCCCCCCCCAAACCCCCTTGCCTCCCTCCTTCACCTCCCAGAGCGGCAGGCGAGGCTCAGAGAAGGGCAGCACGCTGCCCGAAGTCACACAGCAGTGTTGTGAGGCAGCAGCAGGAGGAAGCCCGAAATTCCCTACCATTCCTCAAATTTAGGACTTCAAAGAATCTGCATTTTGAAAGGCATTTCCTCCACGTATTTCAATTTCCTAGCAACCAAGGACAGCAGACTGTTAGTAACGGACTCAAGATAGCCCCCCACCCATCCACCCCAGCATCCATCCACCCACCCGCCCGTGCATTTACATAACCGTTTCTATACCCACCCATTCATCCATTCCATAAAAATCTATTTAATCCCTTCTCTTTGCCAGGCCCTGGGGTGGGCACCGGGAATGCAAGGGTGGTCAGGGAATACACAGTCTCGGCCCTTAGGAGGTCGTTCGCTGGTTAGTGGGAGAGAGAGCCAATAACTTTTTAAAAACCACACCCTCGATGGAAAACAACCACGCTAAGCGCTACACACCTATTAGATCTGACCCTGTCCAGAGACCAGGGAAACCTCCTCAGGGAAGGGCCACTTCAGTGGAGGGGTGTGGGGCGGGTCGGTGCCCGTTCGGTGGCGGAGGGGGTGGGTGCTGGAGAAGGTGCTCCGGGTGGCGGGGAACAGCGCGGGAGGTGAGAGTGATGGCGAGGGACGGTCACTCGCCATCATGGGCGCTGCAGCAGAGGGAGGAGAATGATGCCAGAGCAGACAGGATGGAGAGGAGGGCAGGGGAGGCCATGGGCAGGGCAGGACGTGCTCAGCTAGGCATCATATGCGATGATGGGCGGGACAGGATGGGGAAAGCCAGGAGGGGAAGCCGGGAAGCTGCCGCCACCCCCAGCTGAGTGCGATGGGCGCAGAGGTAGAGCTTGAGAGAAGTGGACTATTCTAGAGATACTTAAAAGCTACCCAAGCTTTCTCAGGGGAGCGGTTAGCGGGAAGCCAACCCAGGGCCCATTTGAGCCGCACAGAGGCCTCGGTGCGTTGCTTTATTGATGGAAATTAATTGTAAATATTATTCAAATTTACCTCCCAAAGCACAATTACATTTCTCTGGGGAGTGCTCTGAGCACATAATAAAACCCTATAAATAATACATATATTAACCTAAGAGGAACAGAGGCACATTAATGCCGCACTTGCGGGTGGCGGTTGGGGGGAATTTATGCAGACAAGACGCTAAGTGCTTGGACGAGACTTTAACTTTGGAGGTCACCCGAGCTCTGTCCTGGGGAGCTTCCGGAAGTCTCTCCCCTCCAAGGGGGCAGCTAGCTATTGCTCTAGAGACCCAGTCAACAGGCAGTTGGGGGCAAGGAGACAGATGGTCACGGGCGGAGAAAGCACAGGTGTATGGGGCGCTTACCTTGTGCCCGAAGCCCCAAGAAAGCACTACCCATAGTCCTAATAGGTCCTAGTAGGTCATGTTAATTGAGCACGCCCAGGGTTTGGGTATCCTCCGAGTGCTTTGGTTTCATTATCTCGTTGAATCCTTCTGACAACCTTTGTGGCAGCAGCCGTTCCTCTCCCCACTTCCCCATGAGGAAATGAAGGTTCAGAGAGGTGCGGTGTCTTGCCCAGCATCACACAGCTGGTAAGTGACAGAGCTCGGTTTCCAGCTCAAGTGTTTAACTTGAAAGCAACTTGCAAACACAAAGTGTCCTCTAACGAGACTCCTCCCCGGAGAGAGGAAGGCAAGCATATGCTTTCCGTCCAGTGTCAGATTTTAAGGAGGCGGGGAGGGGGGCATCTGACAGATTGCTTTTTCCTCTCAGAGGAAGGAAATGTGTCTGGATGGGCTTGTCATTTCCTCACAGCCCTAGGAATCTTAAAAACCACATCCCTTCCCATCCCCTCTCCCCATTTACGGACTGCGAAACTGAGGCTCTTTGCAGATCAGAGTGGAACCTCCCGCCTCCCTGACTGCTGGGACATGAGATGCGTGGGAAAATGCTCACCTGAGTCACTTTTCTGAGCACCACTGTTCTAGAGACCCAGGCATTCACCGAGCTGCTAGTTCGTCAGTAAGGGCTTTGGTGCTGAGCTGCCCCGGAGGACCCCCGCCCAGGATCTGGGGGGGGGGGTCACTGGGGCCTTTGGCAGAATTCTATATAGGGAAAGCAGGAGACCTTGGAGACCCTGGTACAGGGCAGAGACCGGCCATGTTCGGAGCATAAACGTTATCCCTTACAGTTGCCCTGCGTATGGTGACGATGCTCTCTCTCTGGGTCCCGGTCCTAGTTACAGGGCTGACTTCATCCATCCAACCTCATTTGTCTATACATATGTGATCACTGCACTTTACTGTGGTAAGTTAGGCCTTGATACAAGTATTTGGAAAAATAAATTTTAAAAATAAAATGTGACATTTATGAACCCATTATGAACCCATGCATGGGCCCCGCGGGCGTGACTCCCCACTTCTTTGGCACCCTGGACAGAATCAGATTCTAGAGAGCAGGCTAGAGCGAGAGCGAGGTAGTCCCAGCAGGAACCATCCAGAGAGGCAGCATCTTGGGAAGGACTGAGCCCTCCCAGGGGTCACCTCAGCCCTTTCCCCCTACCCTTGGGTGGCTAGGACACGGGGTCGAGTGGCACCAGAGTGCTCGGGCTTGAATCCCAGCTCCACCATTGACATCGGCTAGGGTTAGGGCTAAGGCTCTGTGACTCGGCCAAGCGGCTCAACATCTCCAAAGCTTCAGTGTTCTCATCCGTAAAATGGGTTTAAGAATCTGCAGCTCACAGGGCTGCCGTGAGGATCCAAGGAGGTGCCGCACATAAGCACTTAGCAGGTGCCGGGCTCACACACACCACCCACTTTCATCTGGAGGTACGTCGGCTCCTCCCTGGGCTCTGCGCTTCCAGCCTGGCCCCCACAGCCCCCCTCCGCGAAGCAGCTGGAGTGAGCGCCCATCACGGAGCCCAGCAATCCAAACCCCTTACAGGAGTTTCCAAAGCCCTCGAGGACCGGCACTGCCTCACCTTCTTCAGCTCGTGCTGCTCCCCATCCAGGTGTCCCTCTCTGCCCAGATCGCTGATGGCATGACCCGGTCCCCCTCCTCTTTCCGGTACCAGCCCCTCCCAAGCGAGGCCCTTCCAGACCCCTCCCTGTCGGTAAAGCAGCCTCATCCCTATTCACTGTCTATCAGATGCCTTGTTTTCCATCCCTGACACTACTTCCTGCCATCTGGAAAAAGTTTATGTACTTGTGTTGGGTTGCCTTCCGTCTGTCTCTCTCTCTGCTGGGTGGAGAGCTCCATCAGTGCAGCAGAGCCCTTGTCTGTCTGGGGCACCTCTGTGTCCTCGGCACCCAGAGTGGTCCTTAACCCAGGAAATGTGCTCAGGATCCTTGGTTGTACAAATGAAGAAATAACCATAAGCTAATGTTCCTTTGATCAAATCGTCACCATCACTGAGTTTCACTGTTCACAAAATACACTGTTTGCAAAGTGTTTTCATGTTTTTTCCTATCCTGATGAAACTTGTGGGAGGGGAGTATCGCCCATTTCACATACGTGGATACCGAGGTCCCCCAGGCTCACTTGGTTCAGAAGTGGAGAAGCCAGCGTGGAGTTCTTGTCCGGTACCATCAGTAAGACTCCCAAACCAAGGAGGTTTCCATTCAGTGCTTTTTATCTCCCCTGGCCTTTTCCTTTCCCCTTTGTCTGATTAATTGCAGCCTGAAAATAAAGGAACCAGATGCCTCCCTTCCCACCCACAACACCCTCCCCTCCCGCCCCTCGCATTGTTTTGTAGTTCTTTTCCGGACCAAGACCACAAACTTCCTGTGTTTATCCTTCCACTTAGAAATCCTTGGATTGAGCGATCCACTGGGTACCAGGTCTGTGGTGGGCACTGGGCGATGCTACGGCAAAAAGTCCAGCTAGACGCCAGATGCCTGAATACCCCTGGAACCCAGAGGAGAACCCCAGGATTTTCTCTTCCCTGGTTTCCACCATGCAGCTGTTTGGCGCCCATGCAGCAAATATCTGGATGATTGAATGAGTTTCTGGTTGGCTCCCATATGCTGGAGCAGCGGGGCAAGGACTCACACACGGGGAGGTGGGCAAGGGGGCTCTTCGGCCGTGACTGGTGGCTGGTAATAGCTGGCGAGCCCCTGATCTATGGCAGGCAGCTCACTGGGACGCCGAAGCCACAGCCCAGACCCTAGTGCTTGACTGGGAAGGACTGACTCCTGGTGGCATTTCAGGCGCCATGATGAACTGAAGCAACGCCATACGTCAGCTCGTCTCATCCTCATTAAAAACCTGCTGGGAAAACCCACCTTCACATTCGAGATGGATGAAGGCATAGAAGTCCTAAGGGGTCAAGGACATTTCCCAGAGCCACACTGATAGCTACCCATTGATTTTTGTGTTGAGGACCTACTGAGTGCCAGGGACCGTGCTGGGTTCTGGGGCTACCTCGGCAGCCACTGCCCTAATTTTCATGAATTTTATGACATGTTAGTATGTGCAAGAGCTGGGATTTGAACCCATGTCTGGAGAGCTTTGTGGCTTCTTCTCCTCCACCAGATATGCTGCTTCTTGAGTTACAGAACCCAGGTACTGAGGAATCAGTACAGAATGGAGAGAAAGGCTTTCTGGTGTTACACCTCAAACCTCTCAGGAGTTAGAAAGAATTCACATCTTGGCTGGGGACTGAGATCGATTCTGGGAACCAGGAAGCAGCTGTCAGCAACTGCCCTCCCCTCCCTGACCCCTCGAAATAGGACAGTGATTGATCCCCCAGCTCTTTCCCTCCTTTGAAAGACCAGCAGGGAGACGGCACCGCTTAACCCAAAAGAATGGCACGCTCGAGTTGGAACTGCAGGAACTGGGGCAGACCAACAGAATGTGAAATTAGGAATGGAGTGGGTTTCACGGTCCCCTCCCAGACTTACTATGGGATCAATAGAGTTCTCATCTGAAATGTCACCTTTTCTAGATCCTGGGTTGTAAGCCACGTCCTGATCCCCCGGCCGTAGCCTCGTCAAGGATGCCACTAGATCGATGGAAATGGCACGTTCAATCTTAACATGTCAGATGGCCAGGTCCTTATGGTCAGTCGAGTCAAAACCCTGCCCAGGGGCGGGAGGTTAGTCCCACAATCCATGGGAGGTGAGCCAGGACAGGAACCCAGAGGTCCCCATGCCCAGCGATTTTGTTCCCTGCTCTTGTACGTGATCATTTGTGCCCTTCGACTGCCCAGGCTTTTGTCACACTTGGTTCAGACACATCAATCCATGTAAACTTGAGAAGCAGAGAAACAATCAGTGTATCTTCCAAGGCTGGGAATATAACACAAATAAAAGTCCTAATAATCCATGCTGTTTGGCATTCATCTCCCCACCGACAGTGTGAAATAAACCAAGTGAAGGTTGAAAGAAATAAGATTATATCAATCAGGACGCATTTGGTTGCAAGTAACAGAAACCACAACTCAAAATGTCCTACACGGTAAGGAAAGCCCATTCCTTCAGGTGACGGGAACACCTGTAGGTTGGGAATTCAGCAGCTGGGTGATGATGTCAAGGGCAGAGAGTGTTTCCTTCTCTCTGCTCTGTCGTCTTCAGAGGTTAGGATTCGTCCCCAGGATGGCATCTCTCCTGGTTCTAAGACAGATTCTACCATGTGACATCATGCAGAAGGGAGAGAAGGTTTCAGAATGTTGCAAGAGCCCCGGCAAGCTCCCTTGGCATTTCATGGGCCAGAACTGGGTCACACGCTATTGCTGAGCCAATCGCTGGCAGGCAAAGGAGATGGCTTAGACCAATCAGAATCCACCCAGGAACCACATGGGAGAGAAGAGGACATTCAAACACAATCAGGGTTCTCCCCCGAAGAAGAAGGGTTGGGGATTAGAGACAGGCGTCCGGGTGGTGTCTCCTACAGAGAAGGCAGGAGATGTAAGCTGATCAGCCTGCAGATTTGCCTTCTCATCCTGGAGAACCAGAAATCCTCAGATCTGAGCGTTTTAAAACTATAGAGAGGACTGGGGAGGGTGGGGGGCAGCTGTTAGAAATTAAGAACTTATTTCTTAGACAATCAGCAAGCTTTATTCCTTGAGAGTAATGATTTCCTCCTGTTCTTTATATTAAGTAACGAATAATCTTTGGCAAAAAAACTTAAAATATATGAACGAGCAAAAAGAAAAAAATCAAAGGAAAAAATCACATGATCCCAGAGATCACCGGGGTATCATCACTACTAGCATTTTGGTTTATGACCTAGAGTCTAGTCTGTTTTTTCTTTATCTTACAGTATCTATCAGCGTTGCAAAAAATAAAAGATTTATATAGATATTCTCTTCCATAACATTTTTGTCCATTTTTTTTTTAAATCAGGTCATCCAACGTCCTCCGAGTATTGATTATTCAAGTGATGGCCCCCAGATCTGGTAGTCCCGCAGTTATTTTGGCCAACCTCCTCTTGATGAACATTTAGGTTGTTTCCTTTTTACAAGTATGATTTTGTTGTTTTTGTGATTCTCCGATGGGTTTTCCCAGGAGTAGCTACTCTAGAGCCCATGCCCTTGGGTGGTCCCCAGGTCTATCTTGAGGTTTCTGCCCCCCAGTCCAGCTTCTGGGTACCCGCACTCGCTTCTCCCCTCTGAGTGGAGGGAAGAGTCCTTGAGGGTTTAAGAAGAGGTCAGCCGGTTCAGGAAAGAGGGGCCAGCACATAGTCTTGGGAATCGGGGCACATAACTACTGCTCTCTAAGCCCCAGTTTACCCATCGGTGAGATCGGGAGTGTCATAGAAAAAGCTTTGTAGGGTTGTGGGAGGATTCAATAAAATAATCCAGGTAAAGAGCTTATCATGGCCTCTGGAAGATATGATGTGCTTAAAAAGTTGCGAGGGTTCGCTGTTGTAATGTCAGAGTCCAGTTTTCCCTCTTACCAGGGCTGCAAGACTGCATTTGCTTTGTTATCTCTGGGGGCCATGCTTAATCCAGTGATTCTGGAGACTGCACAAATCGGCCTAAATTATATATTGGAGTTGCACATGGAATGCTTGCTACAGTTTGGCTGTGTGAAGAAAATGTAATTTCTTTGTAGCCTGCGTGGTCTGACTTAACGATGTCTCTCCCAGCCCCTCCCACCCCTCACCCCACAGTGGCAGAGAACAAACCAGAAAACAAAAAATTAAGCTTCACCCATGTTATGACTCTAATTGGGCCCCCCAAAAATTCCTGTGTTGACGTCCTCACCCCCAGGACCTCAGAATGTGACCTGCTTTCCAGAGTGACAGACCCTTTCCAGATGTCATGGAGTTAAAATCAGGTCATTGGAGTAGGCTCTGATCCAATGTGATGGGCGCCCTTAGAAAAGGGGGCTATTTGATTGCAGATACGTACAGGGAGGTGATACGAAGAGATGCAGGCATCAGAAGGCCATTGACAAGCCAAGGAGAGGAGCCTCGGAAAGAGCCAACCTTGACCTTGGACTCCCAGCCTCCAGAACTGTGAGACCTTACGTTCCTGGTGTTCAAGCCCTTCGGTCTGTGATGGTTTGTTACAGCAGCCCTAGCCAACTAAAATAACCAGTTTTAACATTTTAGCTCAAATGTTCGTTTTACAGGTTCCTGAGCTAAGTCTCCCTTGGATAAACATATTCCTTCTCTCCCAGGCGCTGCCCTCCCCTGCCTTTCTCCTGGGCTAGTTGGGGCACATGGTGGGGAGGGTTTGCTCTGATGTCTCCACAGCCTGGCGGAGTGCAGAGGTCCCCGGGGCCCTCTGCTTCCTGGCGCAGAGGGGTGTCCCACACTTGCAGGTAGAAACCCGTGGGAAAAGGATCCGGCTCTGGGCATGGCTGACTCAGTTCCCCTTGGCTCCTCCCCTTCCCCCCCCAATGCAAGTGCCCCACCCCGGATCCCCCAGTGCGGTCCTCCCAGCTGGGGTGGGCATGAGGCTTCCTCCCTATACCAGGAGCAAAGCTCCCCTCTCCAGAATCCCTCTCCCCTTCTACAAATCCTGGTTCTGGGATAGCAGTAGCTTTTCTTCTCCTCTGCCTGTGCTCTGCGTTCCCATCATCGTGGTCATGGAAGTTGTTCTGGGAGTTGTTCAGGGAAGGGGGGCTCTGATGCTCACCTGGGGAAGAATCCGGTAGCTGGGCTTCCAGGCACGGCTTTTGTGTGTCAAGGAAGGAGAATAAGGGAAACTGGAAAATCCACCCTCGAGACAGTGGCCTCACTTGAGTCCATAGCCTTACAGCACGATCCCTGGGTCCCTCATAGCCCACCAGTGCAGAGTGTCCCCCTTCCCCCACGTCTTTCCTCTTCTGTAACAGAGCCTGCCCCCCGCCCGTCCTCATGGGCTCATCGGGACACTAACAAGAACAGCTTCTTTGTAATTTCCAGAAAAGCCACCCATTAGTGTTACTTCTCCACGCTTTCTGCTGCTCCCAATGGGCTTTGTGGCTTAAAAGTTGAAATGAGAAAATCAGAATGATACTATTAAGATGACTATTAACAACTCTTCAGTGGTTACTGACGAGCATTCCACGCTTCGCAAATGGAGGTGAGTCACCTGCCCAAGGTGACCTGGCTGGGAGCTGCGGTGACGACGGGCGTGGAAGCCACCTTTGTTTGACTTCAGATGGCTTCTCTTTGCTCGTCGAAGGCTGCACCGTGGTCGCCCGGCAGGGCATTGGCACGGTCGTGAGCAGCTCCTGTGCACAGCTACATATCTTGCCTCTGCTCATGATGGGTCGAGTTGCTCACCAGACTTCTGAGAAGCTGGCGACAGGCCAGAGACGGGGTTGGAAAGCTCCTTGGGGAGGGTGGGGCTTCGTGCAATACCCTAAGGTTCATAATGTATCTGTAATAGGATTAGAGTTGCCTGGAATCCCGGGCGTCTGCCCTCCCTTCCCGAGCAGTCTCTGGCCCCTGGGTTTGAGTGTTGCCAGGAATGAGGAGCCCACCCTTGGCCTTTGCAGACTATGGGAACAGATGCTCAAGCCATTCCCCAAGTGTTCCGCGTGCAGCACTGTCAGCCATGGGCTGACCTCATACCACCCCAGATGTCCACTGGGATGGCCTGATGAGCCCCGCTTTTAAAGAGGAGGAGCTGGGGGCTCAGGGAGGTCAAGGTATGTGCCCAAGCAACGCTAAAGAATGGTGGGTGCCGGTTGCCTGGGTGGCTCAGTTGGTTAGGCAGCTGCCTTCGGCTCAGGTCATGATCCCAGAGTCCTGGGATCGAGTCCCACATCGGGCTCCCAGCTCCACGGGGGGTCTGCTTCTCCCTCTGACCTTCTCTCCTCTCATGCTCTCTCTCACTGTCTCTATCTCAAATTTAAAAAAAAAAAATCTTAAAAAAAAAAAAAGAATGGTGAGTGCCAAGACCGGAGTCCGGGGCACCGTGGCTGTGGAGCTCCTGGGTTCAGACCCAACTGGGTGACCTTGGCCACCGAGTGCCGTCTACTCTGTGTGCCTCCATTGTCCCATCTGCAAAATGGAGAGGCAGCTCAGGATCTGAAATGAGATCCCAGATCAAGGGCAAGAGACTCGTGTCTGAGTCTCAGCTCTGTTCCAGGATCTTTGTGTAAACTTGAGGTCCCGTTCCCGGTCTCAGCCTTCCCTTCTGAAAAGTGGGGGATGGGTTTTGAGAAGAGTGCGGTTATCCAAAGCTAGCATATAACAAGTACCTACTATGTGCCTAAGGGGCTTAAGACACAGATCCCTTCACAGACCCCTCTCTAAGCCGTGGTCAGCCTGTCGGCGTGGTTCTACACATTTTATGGGTGCAGAGACTCAGGTCTGTGTTTCTGCAGAGCCTTGCTCTTGGCAGTACAGCCTCTGAGGACCCCTATAAGCTCTGGCTTTCCAAGATTCCAGGCAGAGGGTTTAGACAGATCAGGGTTCAAATCCTGCCTCGGCCACTTCCCAGCTGTCTGATGTTCTGGACAAACTGCCTCGCTTCTGAGCCTCAGTTCCTTCATCTGCAAAATGGGTCCATCGGGTGTACCTTGCAGAGTTACTGGGATAAATATATGTCCACTCTCAGGCTCACGGTTAAGTAGTGGCTCTTCTCTGCCCTTTCCCCCGCCCACATTTGAGGGGATGCTTGAGATAAACCATACTAAACCAGGAGGCCAGAAGAGCTCTGCTCTTCCAGCAAAATCCTGCCCGCCCCTCCCTCGTTTCTGTTTCTGCCCTGCCACACTCCAGTTCCAGCAGCTGCATTTAACTAGATTTAACTTAAGAGTTTTATTGATGCCTTTTGGTTCAGGGGACAAAGAGGCTTCTGGGTAATTCACACGTTTCTAACAAACCAAATAAAGAACTGATAAGCATAAACAAGTCCATTGTAATTGGATTAAGGGAAGCCCTGGCTTGGGGAAGGCTAAACCACAGAGAAGCTGGAGAAAAAAGGGCTCAGATTTTCTTCTTCCTTGGACAACCGCCTTCCCCCCCAGCCCCCGAGCATTTCCTTCTCAGGAGGAAATGTGCTGGCGTGTTTGCCTCCGTCCATGCACAGGAAGTTCTCCCCCACCCACCACCTTGCGTCCTTCCCCACCTGCGCCCTGTGAAGAGTGGTGCAACCCTACAGCTTGGTCTCAGACGCCCTGGAGTTCAAGTCCTGCCCTGTTTGTTTCATGTGCATCTTGAGCAATTCACTGAATCCTGTAAGTCCGGTTTCTTCAGCTGTAAAAGAGGATCATGGTGGTTTCTATCCTGCAGGGTTAGTGTTTGAATTATGCTGGTAAATTACCTACTACTGAAAAGGTTCACCCAAATGGCAGCCTCTGGTAACCAGAGTCCGATGAGGGAGGGATCACAGTCCCTGCTCTCACTGGGGTTCCAGCCAAGGAAAGGAACAGCTCCCCGAGGGTATGATCCTTGCTAAATAGACAGCCTCCTAACCCAGTCTAGGGGATCCAGGGGACAGCTTTGTGGATGGAGAGAAGAGACAGAGCTGAAGCAAAAAAGCATTTATTGGGGGTCTCAGAATTGGAATTTGGGGAACACAGATTTGGGCAGCAACCCAAAGTGTTTCTCCCCACCCACTTCCAGAACAGAAGTCAAGGCTTTTTAAAGATAAAAGGGAATGCTAGCTTTTGAGTATGTTGTTCACAAAGAATTATGATTGGTGTTGGTGGCAGAAAACTCTTGACTGAATATAATCAGTTTCAAAGCAAAGTCTCTTACTGTTGCAAGTTGCAGGTGTTGTGGTTTGGCCTGATTCATG
Organism: Nasua narica; assembly: GCA_028533885.1. Lineage (NCBI taxonomy): Eukaryota > Metazoa > Chordata > Mammalia > Carnivora > Procyonidae > Nasua > Nasua narica. The sequence continues at coordinate 14,671,363 of CM052808.1, read as the reverse complement.
GCCCCCGAGTGAGGACGTGCATGAGACCCATCTCCTTATGGCCTCTCGGCTCGGCTTTAAAACACCTTTGGCACAAGTGACCCCCCCCCCACACACACACTTTATTTCACTTTTCACAGCTTCCAGGTGGGTGTTGAAGAATCAATAGGAGTTGCTTGCAGCCATGCTTCCCAGACTTGACTGCACGTGCAGACCCTGGGCATCTTGTTCTTGTTAGAATGTAGGTTCTGATTCCATGGGTCGGAGGTGGAGCCTGAGATTGATTTCACATTTCTGATCGGCTCCCAGGTGATGCTAGGAGGCTATTCAGAGGACCACGCCTTAAATAGCTGGAGGCCAGAGGGCTGACGGGGTTCAGTTCTGAGGTCGATGTGGCCTCCAAACCTGCTTCTCAGGAGCCCCCCAGGAGGACGGGAAGCAGGTATGTGGGGGCATCTGGCAGGGGAGGTGGGCTGGGGATGCTTGGAGCCCGAGAGCCTTCATTGTTGTTGCTTTATTTCATCTTGAACTTCCGTGGTTGTTTTGCATTTGACTCTGCGCTGCGTTCGAGCCTTTTCTGATCTAAAAAAGAATGGTGTCTGGTGTGTTCACTGCAAGCATATATATATATGTATTTTTTTTTTAACCATGTAACTGGTTGTGCAATTTTGCCGTAGAAGATAAAATCGTGAGAAATAAAAAAGGGCATTCATTAGAAAGGACATCATGAAACATAAAAAATGAATAACAAAATTAAGATGGTTCTATTGTGGAATAACAAAATACGTGAGTGCATTTCAAGTGTGTGTACATTCACGGCAACGCTAGGGAAACAACAGATTTTATCTGGGGGGCTGTATGTAAGCACTTGACTTCAAAGTCTTTCATTCATAGCATTATACCCCACCCTTGGTTCGTCTCATTCTACATCACGCTTTCTTTTTTCACTAAAATTTCTTCCTTCATTAAGAGCGGTATATCCCCTTCCAAATAACAGGATGCGTGTTTGTAACTGAGCTTGCATTGTGAAAGCAATCTATAGCATTGTTTGTTCTTAGCACATTGTCCAATGTCCCTTGATAGACCTTTTTAAGTTTCATGGGAAATGTC
>CM052808.1:14649117-14669774 GCA_028533885.1 Nasua narica | reverse complement strand
GGTCTTCTGGGGGAGGGGCCTGCCGCGTTGTTTTCCAGTCTTGCTTGGATTGAGTCACCCTGCCCCCCAGTCAAGGGGCTGAGCTCTGTAGAAACCGGTTTCTCAGTCTCTTGCTCTCTGAAGGTTTTTGGCCTTTTGTAGCCTTTTCACCTTTTCAGGGAGTCCAAGCAATGAATCTGCCCAGAAGCACTCAGACCTCCGAGTTGCAGGAAGCCCGAGTCTCTGCTCCCCTCTGTGTGGTTCAGAACACACACTTCCGTGAAATTTCTGCTCACAGCGCAGCCTGTCCGAGGTGGCGCGCGACCCCAGCCGCCTTTCTGCGGCTCCGCAAGTGTGGACCCGGGAGGCCTGCGGCGGGCCGGGAAAGCCGCGACCCCAGCCACATTTCTGTGGCTCCCAAGCGCGGACCCGAAGGTCAGGCCACTTGCCCGCGTTCTCTCTGCGGCCGGCGGGGATCGCTCAGGCTCTGAGGTGGGCCGCGAATGTCACGGTGGCGGGTGCACACAGAGAAAAGCTGCTGCTCATGGACCACCGCAGACACTCTAAAGGCTCTTGCAGGTGCGCGCCTGGTCCACAGGTTGTTGCAGAGAGCGGAAAGCTGCAGGTTCAGGAATCGCGGACTGGATCCCCCACCCGTCTCACTTAGGGGCGCTCCTTCCTGGGAGAGTGGGTCCAAGCGCTGGTGCCCGTGACCCGCCCCCCTTCCACTAGTTACTCCTCAGAACTTTTTGCCCTTAAGTATTTTTAACGGACTCTACGTTAATGCTGGTTCCCCGCCACCGGGCACTTTCCTTTGGGGTATTACTGTCTTTGGTTAGCTTCTGGCGGCTCCCTCCCCCTTTTGTTTATCCTCTGATATCGTTCAAGTGTTCCGACTTTGCTTTTACCTCTCCACTGCTGTCTTCTGCTCTCGGAGAGATCCCGGAGTGAGAAATCTTTCTCCTCAGGGTGATTTCATGGGTGTTCAGCGTAGATTTCCAGCTCACTTTTGGGGACCGTTGGTGCAGGATCTCTTTCTTCTCCGCCATCTTGCCCCCACATCTCTTTTTTTGGTTTTTTTTTAAATGTATTGTTGGATTTAGTTCGCTAATATTTTTCAAGGTTTCTTGTATCTATGTTCATCAGAGATATTGGCCTGTAGTGTTTTTGTTTTTGTAGTGTATCTGATTTTTGGTATCAGGGTAATGCTGGCCTCATAGAACAAATTTGGAAACTTTCTTTCCTCTTCTGTTTTTGGGACTAGTTTGAGAAGAATTGGAATTAAGACTTTAAATGTTTGGTGGAATTCACCTGTGAAGCCATTTGGTCTTAGACTTTTGGGTTTTTTGTTTTGTTTTGTTTTGTTTTTATTACTCATCCAATTTCATTGCTAGTAATCATCTGTTCATACTGTCTACTAATGATTCATTTTGGGACCATATGTTTCTAGGAGTTTCTTCTAGGTTGTCCAACTTGTTGCCATATAATTTTTCATAATACCATAATCCTTTGTATTTCTCTGGTGTTAGTTGTTTCTCTGCTTTAATTTCTGATTTCAAGTCTTTTTTTTTTTTTTCTTTTTCTTTTTTCTTTTTTTTTTTGAGTCTGGCTAGAAGTTTATCAATTTTGTTGATCTTTTCAAAGAATAAGCGCCTGGTTTCATTGGTCTGTCCTATTTCTTTAGTTTCTATTTCACTTATCTCTAATCTGTATTATTTCCTTCCTTCTACTGGTTTGGGGGTTTACTCTTCTTTTCCCAGCCCCTCTGGGTGTAATGTTAGGTGTTTACTTGAGACGTTTCTTGATTCTGGAGGGAGGCCTGTTCTGCTCTCATCTTCCCTCTTAGAACAGCTTTTGCTGCATCCCAAAGATTTTGGACCATGGCATTTTCATTTTCTTTGGTTTCCATGTATTTTTTTTTTAATTTTCCTCCTTGATTTCTTGGTTGACCCATTCATTGTTTAGTAGCATGTTATTTATTTAGCCTCCATGTTTTTGTATTCTTTCCAGATTTTTTTCTTGTGGTTGATTTCTAGTTTCCTCGTGTTGTGGTCAGAAAAGATGCATGGTATAATTTTAACTATTTTGAATTTGCTAAAACTTGTTTTGTGGCCTAACATGTGATCTATTCTAGAGAATGTTCCATGTGCACTTGAAAAGAATGTGTATTCCGCTGTTTGGGCGTGAGATGTTCTGAATATATGTTAGATTCATCAGGTCCAATGTGTCATTCAAAGCCACTGTTTGCTTATTAATTTTCTGTTTGGATTATCTATCCATTGATGTAAGTTGGGTGTCAAAGTCCCCTACTATTAATCGTATTTCTGTCAATTTCTTCCTTTATGTTTGTTAATAACTGCATTATGTATCTGGGTGCTCCCATGTTGGGTGCATAAATATTTACAACTGTTATGTCTTCTCATTGTCCTTCTTTGTGTCTTGTAACAGTCTTTGTTATAAAGTCTGTTTTTTGTTTTGTTTTGTTTTTTCCCTGGGGCACGTAGGTGGCACAGTTGGTTGAACATCCAACTCTTGGTTGCAGCTCAGGTCGTGATCTGAGGGTCATGAGATTGAGCCCTGTGTCAGGCTCCATGCTTAACACAGAGTCTGCTTAGGATTCCCTCTCCCTCACCTTCTGCCTCTACTCCCTCTCAAATAAATAAATAAATCTTTAAAAAATTCTATTTTGTCTGATATAAATATTGCTACCCTAGCTTTCTTTTCACTTACATTAGCATAATCAATGTTTTTTCATCCCCTCACTTTGGATCTACATGTGTCTTTAGGTCTGAAATTAGTTTCTTGTAGGCAACAAATAGATGAGTCTTCTTTTTTTCCCATTCCATCACCCTATGTCTTTTGATTGGAGTGTTTCATCTATTTACATTCAAAGTACTTATTGATGGGTATGTATTTATTGCCATCTTGTTATGTGTTTTATGGTTGTTGTATAGTTCTGTTTCTGCTCTTGCTCTCTTGTGGTTTGATGGCTTTCTTTAGTAATATGCTTATATTTCTCTTTTTCATATATCTATTATAGGTTTTTAATTTGATTACCATTAGGTTTATATATAATATCCTTTGGATATAGGAGTCTATATTAAGTTGATGGCTACTTAAGATTGAACCCATTCTAAACACACTAAATTTTTACTCCTCCCCCCCCTGCCCCCAAAACACACTTGTTTTAGGTATATGGTGTCCTATTTTACATCCTTTTGTGTGTGTGTGTGACTCTCTTGACTGATTTTTATAGATATATTTAATTTTCCTGATCTTTGTGCTTCCTACTTTTCTTACTCCTGCTTTTGGTCTTTCCACTCAGAGTGCCATTTAACATTTCTTGTAATGGTTTAGTGGTGATGAATTCCTTTCGCTTTTGTTTGGGGAAACTGTTTCTTCTATTCTGAATGATAGCATAGCTGGGTAGAGTATTCTTGGTTGTAGGTGTTGTGTTTTGCCTTTTAGTGCTTTGAATATATCATACCACTCTCTTCTGGCCTGCAAAGTTTCTGCTGAAATATTGACTGATTGCCTTATGGGTTTCCCTTTATATGTAACTGTTTTCTTTTCTCTTGCTGCTTTTTAAATCCTCTATCATTTTTGCCTTTTAATCATTATGTCTTGGAGTGGATTTCCTTGGGTTGATTTTATTGGGGCATCTTTGCACCTCCTTGATGTCTGTTTCCTTCCCCAGACTTGGGAAGTTTTCAGCTATTTTTTTTTTTTTTATTGAGATTTTCTGCCCCTATTCTTTCTTCTCCTTCTGGGATCTCTATAATGAGAATGTTATTAGACTTAATGGTGTCACTGAGTTCCCTTAACCTATTTTAATTTTTTATCCTGTTTTCATTTTCCTTTTCAGCTTGCTTGCTTTCCATTACTGTCTTCCAGCTCACTAATCTGTTCTGCTTCTTCTGCTCTATTTATTCCCTCTTGTATATTTTTAATTTCAGTTACTGAGTTAATCTGATTCTTTTTTATTTTCAGTCTTTTTGTTGAGGGTCTCCCTGAGATCCTCCACTCTTAAGTTCAGTGAATATCTTTAGGACCATTACTTTATATTCTTTATCAGGCATATTGGTTTATCTCTGATTTATCTCTGTTGCTGTGATTTTTTCCTGTTCTGTCATTTGGGACTTACACCTCTGTCTCCTCACTTTGTCCAACTGTTGGTGTCTGTTTCTATGTGTTAGGCAAGTCAGCTATGTCTCCGGCTCTTGAACATAATGGCCTTATGAGAAAGAGGTCCCGTAGCAAAAAAGGCAGAGTATTTATTTGAATAGACACCTCAAAGAAAATATAGAGCTAGTAAGTACATGAAAAGATGTGCAACACCATTCACCATTAGAAAGATGCAAATTCAAATCACAGTGAGATACCACTCACATGTACTAGAATATCTAAAAACAAAAAGACAGGCAATTCCAAGGGTTGGTGAGGATGTGAGCAATTGAGCTCTTGTACACTGCTCATGGAAATACAAAATGGGACAACCTTTTTGGAAAACAGTATGGCAGGGTTTTTGTGTGTGTGTGTGTGTGTGTGTGTGTGTGTGTTTTATAAAGTTAAGCATATACTTGTGACCCAGCAGAAGTTCTGCTCTTAGGTATTTACTCAAGAAAATGAAAACATATGTCAGCACAAAAACATGTATGCCAACATTTATAGCAGCTTTACTGATAATAACCCCAAACCAGAAAGAAGCCAAATCTGCTATCCATTAGTGAATGGGTCAAAAAAAAAGATGTGGTATGTTCATACAGTAGAATGCTACTCAGCATTGGAAGGAATGAACTACTTATACTGATCATGCAACGATTTAGATAAATTGCAAAAGCATTAAGTCAGCTGAAAGAAGAGAGATTTGTATGATTTCATCTATATGAAATTTTGGAAAATTATAATGATAGAAAGCAAACCAGTGGTAGCCAGGGGCCAAGAGGAGGAGGTAATTAACTGCAAAGGGCCTTAAAGAACTTTTTGAAGAAATGATTATGTTCTATAGTATTAGTGTGATGGTAGTCCTATAATTATATCATGAATATTAAAATTAATCAACTCATATACCTGAAACTGGCAAATTTTGTCATATAAAAATATATTTCAATAAAGCTAACCAAAAAGCAAAAGAAAACATTGAGCTCATGGTAAAAGAAATACTAATATTGATAATAATAATTAAATTGCTTCAGTGGGTCAGATGCTCTGCATACATTGGCCTCCTTTTCTAGACCAGGAAGCAGATGCTCAAAGACATGAAGCAACATTCCTAAACCACACATCAGGGAAGTAAGTGGCAAGGCTTGGACTTGAACCTGCAAAGGTAAAGGCACAGCCTGTACCCTTTCTGCAAGAGTCCCCATCTGGGCTTTGAGACCAACCAGCCTACCTTCCTGTGGCTTGGAAATTGAGTGAATTGCTGGGGAAAGATGCAACCCTCACACCTGAGGGGCTCCTGGTTTCTCCTTGGGAATTAGCTAACAATGATCAAATCCATGCATTTAATGAGGTGGAAAGTGGCCTATGATAATAATAATTAGCACTTGAACATTGCTCTTTAACATTAGCTTGCTTTAAAGGCATGCTTATTAATTAAATACTTTGCACAACCCTAGGCAGCAAAAGAAGGATGGGGTGGCTGGCTTTCCAGAAAAGTCAGCTGAGGCGAGGAAGTGGGTGGGTATCTCCCAGGTCAGGCTCCTTTCAGCCTCCCCCCAGGAGACGGTGGACTCAGTTCATTCAACCCATCAACATGCAGAGAAAGGGCACACGGTGGGTGAAAGCTCTCTGACTCATAGGTCTGACATCAGGAAAGTAGGTGTGAAATACCGTGTGCCTTTGGGCAAAGCCCTTCCCCTCTCTGGGCCTTATTCCCCCAGTGGGTCGGTGTGTGTGATTCCAAGTCTTCGAGATGCCCCCAGTCTTCTCAGTCCGGGGATGACTGAATCCTTAGATTTCCCAGTCCAACACACTGGTTTTGCAGAAGGGAGACAGACCCGGAGAGGGTGGAATCTTGTTTGAGTGCTTTTTCTGAAGCAAAGTTTAGCTCCATGATGGAGGACAGAATGAATGGATTGGAAAGGAAGGAGGAGTCATTGAAAATGCCACTCTGTGGTTCAGTCCTTGTAGGATAGCCTGGATCTGAGGGAGGGCTGCATTCCTTTGTGGAGTGTGTTGGATCAGTAGAACTCACTGGTGAGTGAGTTAAAGGTATAATGATGAGTAGATGGTGAGCCAATAATTTCACGAATAAACAAATGAATGAATTGATGGATGATGGGCCATACTTTCCTGTTTCTTTGCATGCCTTGTGATTTTTGTGGCCAGCATTTTGAGTATTATAATGTGATAACTCTGGAAATCAGGTTTCCCCCCCCCCCACCTCCTTCCCTGAGGTTTGTACTTGTGGGTGGTTGGGGGCTATAACCGTGTGTTTCATGACTTTTCCAACCATCCCTCTCTGCCCCTGCCCTGCAGAGATGGTATTCCTTGTCATATGTGGTCACCGAAGTGTCCACTCTGTTATCTCCATGGTCAGTCAGAGATCTGAGTCCTGTCACTTCCTTAAAATGCAGAAATGGAGTCCTTAAATTGTCTTCTTCATGAAGCATGTCCTGGTTGCTGGAAGTCTTGGATTCGGTTTCAAGGCTTTGATTTTGTCCAGAGTTGATTTTTGTCAGTCTTTGCAAGTCAGTGGTTGTTTCGGTGAAGGGTCTGAGTCTTTGAGTGGCTTACTCCACGATCTTTCTGGGATGCCAGTGCAGTATAGACTCTCCCCTTCATCACAGCTCCCAGCCCTCCCTGTCGCCTCCTCCCACCTATGCCAAGTTGGCTGCTGTGTAATTCTGCACGAGCATATTTTTCTTAGAGAATGAGTTCTCTGGATGTGTCTCTAGTAAAAGTGTGAAAACTAGGGATATGAGAGCCCAATGTTTGAAGAAAATAAAAGGGGGAGGGTATGTTTCTTTACGGAAAAGAGAAATATTCCTCTGTGTTCGTTATGTGGGCTTAGTGCATGCTTAGCTCCTTTATGGCGCTGGACTGGTTTCCCCAGGTATTCAAATTTGAGAACTTCTACCGAAGCTGGCCTCGTGGGTTTTTTTTACTTGGAAGAGTGGAGAGAGGAAGATTTTTGTGCATTCTGGCTGAGCCAGCATCAGGTGGAAGCTGCTCTGGAAGTGAGCTGAAGATAGGGCTGGGGATGTGTGAAATGAGCTCCTCCGTGAAGACCAGTATAGCTACGTTTGCCCCCAAAGAGCCTCCTAGCGACTGCCTGCCTCCCTCCCCTGCCAGCCTGCCTTCCGTGTCACCCTTTGTCTCAGAGTCCCTCAGTGGCACCCGATTCCGCTTCCTAGGAATTCTCTCTGTGGCATAAATCACGCCAGACAGGCTCATGAAAGCAAGGCAGATTGCAGAGCCGACAAAAGCCACTTTTGGGTCAGCCTGGCTGCTCTGGCAGAAAGGTGACCGCTCCTGTTTGCTGAGCACCTACTATATGCTTTAGAAAGGGTAAGCTCAGCCCCTCCTCCCAGCAGCTCTGTGGGAGAGAGGTACCATTATGCCGACCTTACGGAAGGGAACACTGAGACTCTAAGAGTTTCATCATTGGCGGGGGTGACCCTTGAGCCCAAAAGGGAATCGTGTGACCGTGGTGCCACACCCGTATTTGCTCACTTGGGCTTTCAGTTGTGGCTGGTGTGGACAATTCTGTGCGGGGCGTGGGGTAGGGGGCTTCAAGTCCTCATTCCTGTCCTGCCTCAAGCATGCGCCACACACCTTGCTTTTGGTCCTGGGCCTCTCTGGTGCCATGAACTCCTGCTGCGTCTCACGTGGGCCCATACAAGGGGATTCGAGGCCCCACTGATGACCCCTGGCCCATGAAGGTGGAGAGCTCTCAGCATCTCCTGTGGGCAGATGCTCCCAGCTCCATTCGGTGCATGGTCTGCATTCTGTTTTCTCTTCAAGAGGTTCTGGTGGCATAGCCCCCTCCCTTCCCCACTGTGGCCTCCAGCTGAGACCGTTGTAAGATACCTAACATTGGCCTTTTCTTCTGTCTGTCCCAGGGGTTGCCTCTTGATTAACTGGCCCAGACACAAATCCTTGCCCCAGGCTCCGCTTTCAGGAGACTCCCCACCACCCTAAGGCAAGGCAGGCAACACAGATTTCTTAAGTGAAGAAGGCATCCTCCCAAAGATGGGTGCTAGGGTTCTAACTGGTGAATGTAGGAAGTGTAGGTTCGCAGTTATAAGGCAGTGTTTTCTATGGACCGCCAGACCAGAAATGCCCGCAAGGGGGTTGTCTGTCTGCTTCAAGGCAGTCCTTGTGACAAGTGTCCCAGTGGACATTGATAGACGTTCATCTGCTCCGGGGCTAGCTTATAAGCTACACAGCGGGAAACAGTCCCGTGATCATGCTGTCCTGGTAGGTTTTCAGTTCGACACCACCCCTCTCACCTTGGTCATGTCTGGGGAGGTGGCTGGGACATCCATCAGAACATCAGACTGGGGGCCTTAAACAAGACCTCGACTTCTTGTGGTTCTGGAGGCTAGGAAGGCCCCTCCTGCTGGCTTCTTGCTGGGTCCTCGCAGAGTGGAGGGAGGGAGGGAGGGAGAGGGGTAGAGTGACCTCAACCTCATGACCTTTCCTCCTGCTATAACCATCGTGATTTCATTGAATCCCGATTCCCTCCAAAGGCCCCACATCCTGTTACCATCACACTGGGGCTTAGGAGCATGCCTTTTGGGAGGGCACATTCAGTCCCTAGCAGTCCTGGGTCCCTCAGGGTAGCCAGAGAGAGATGCTTCTCCGAGTCACTACAAACGGAATCCTTCATTTGTGAAATCTTCCACACCACCATTGATAACGCCATGCCAATAAGGAGTACAACAGCCTTGTTCTTTGCTTCCCCTGTGGATAGGGTCCTGTGGCCAGTACAGCAAGCCCAATGGTTATAGTTCACGATAACCTTCTTTATTTCTTTCTTTTTTTTTTTTTTTAAAGATCTTATTTATTTGACAGGGAGAGAGAGATTACAAGTAGGCAGAGAGGCAGGCAGAGAGCGGAGGGTGGGGTGGTGGGGGAAGCAGGCTCCCCGCTGAGCAGAGTCCAATGCAGTGCTCGACCCCAGGACCCTAAGATCATGACCTGAGCTGAAGACAGAGGCTTTAACCCACCGAGCCACCCAGGCGCCCCAACGATAACCTCCTTTTTAGAGATGAAGACACCAAGGAGCTCCGTACCCTCACTCCTCACCCACTTCACTGAATGGATGGATGGATGGATGAATGAATGAATAGCTCCCTTTTTTGATATTACACCAGCGTTTGTCAACTTTAGGGCCACTAAGCTTTTTGGGCAGATCCTTGTGTCGTTGGGGGAGCTGCTTGTGCCTTGTGGGATACTGAGCAGCTCCCCCTGGACTTCACCCTCTCCCTCCACCAGTTGTGACATCCCACATCTCCGACATTGCTGAATATCCCCTGGGGTGCAAGATCGCCTCTGATGAGAACCCCACAATTAGAGGCATCACATTTGGGTTTGATTAAAGATAGGATTCCGTTGTCCTACTTTGGAAACTGCTAGATGAGATGCTTTTTTAATTTCCCACGTTAGGTCCCAAGGGGTCTACACGGTCCCCGAAACTACACAAAACTCTGTGTGGGCACAGGTGCGCACTCACGTTCTTCTGGGGAGGTAATGCGTGGTTTGTGTGAGATTTTTATGGTGGGGTCTGAATTCGCCTTCTGCAGTCCCTTCCCAGTCTGATGATTGGACCTTGGGGTTTTAAGCCCCGCTTTCTCCTTTCTTCTGCCCCCCTCCCCACTCCCCACCCCCGTCCCTTCCCGATTGTCACAATAAAAGGGCCTTGACTCATCTTCGCCAGCACAGGTTCTCCTGGGGAAGAGGCTGTCACCTTGCCTCTGTGCGCTGGGGGGAGGGGCAGTGAAGGGAGGAGGAAAGAATTTCTAGAGAATCACTGAGCTGTGGAGTAAGAGATTATTGCTTAGCAGTTGCCATGGCGATCTATAAATCAGCCTCGCTGCTTAGAACCCAGTGACGTCTGGCACACCGCCTCCCTGCCTGCCTCCCCGCCCCGAGGGTCCTCAGCCCCAGAAAGGCCAACCCTTCCCATGGTTTATTTTCCAAACCTTTCTCGTCTCCTGTGCTCCAGCCTGTCATCTCCCGGTTGCCTTGCCAGACCTGTGCCTTCCTTCTTGGCTTGGGGCTCATTTCTCCCCCGAGGATGCAGACTCTGAAGCTAGACTCCCCAAGTTCAAAGTCCAGTTCCCAGAGTCCAGCTGTGGGACCTTGGGCAAGTTACTTACCTTCCCTGAGCCTCCGTTCCCTGATGGTAAAATAGGGGATACTGAGACTCTGCCTCCCAGAGAGCACTGATTTAGTCCATTACACATGTGAAGCTCCTACCTTAGCATGCATATAATTAGCACTCCAGCATATAACTTGTCCTCAATAAATATTAGTTACTCTCAGAAGTAGTTTCTCATTCCCCTTATTGGCTACTGTCTGGGCAGCTGGATCCTTCTATCCTTTCATTGCAAAGTTTGTGAGCACTGAGGTTGGGGCTGGTGTTAAATATGATCTTTCTTTCACTGGCTAAATATTTGCTTGTTACCTAGTCTGTGTTGGGGGCCATGGAAATGCAGAGGTACAGACATGGTTTCTGTCCTAATAGAGCTCAGGTCCTGGTGAGGAGAGAGAGAGAGAGCGCAAGAACGCGCGCACACGCACCCTAACTATTCAAGTGATCACAACAATGGCCATGTCTAAAGCTATGATCAAGGTTAGAGAAAGAGCTGAATTTGGTCTTTGTAGTCCAGGAAGGCTGCCTGGAAGAGGAAGAGCCTGAGCCAAGTCCTGAGGAGGAGGAGAAGATATTAACCAGATAAAGGCTTTCCTGGAAGAGGGGACAGTATGAATAAAGGATAAGCCCTAGCACGGCGTGTGTCCGTGTGCCGTGGGCAGGAGGGTGCTTGTAGATACTTAACTGGCTATCCCCACCCCTCACCCCCCCAAGAGACAGCTGTGACTGACTTGCAGCATTTGCCAATTTCCATGGCATGAGTGCTCTCCCCAGAATTTCAGGCTACCAGCTCGACGTCACTGAATGTGAATTTGCGAAGAGATGTGCACAATCGTCTCTCAAGAGCCCGTAGGAGTGGGTTGTGCGGAGTCATTGGCTTTGGGGATTCAAGCAGTGGGTCCGTAATTAACTTGGTATTACTGCAGATAAAATGTAGGGCAGCTCAGGGAATAACAACTCAGGTCTGCTTTGGCTGATGACCTGTGGCTTTTCTCTGACCATCCTTTAGTATTCCTTAATTCATTTACTCAGAAAACCCCACACACATTTCCTTAGCACTCACTGTGTGCCGGGTACCGCGCTAGCTCCGAGGCGTACAGAGCTCCCAACACACGAAAAGCCGGGATGCATGGGTGGCTGCAACAGTCCTTTCTATGTTTCGGCTGTGGTGATGCCCAGACTGGGGCCAGCGGTCATCAGTAAGACCCCCTCCGTAAGCACGCATTTGCTTCCACCCCCCAGTCCTGGGCTCCATCTTTGGGAAAACCTGACTCAGAAAGTCTGACCTCGAACCAAAGCCTGGTAGACATTGCGAGCTTTGAAAGCCCAGGTAACTCTGGTTACGGGGTGGGGCCTGACACAGGTCCCAGAAGAGAATGTGGCCCTGCGGTTGCCTTCCCCTTCCTCGGGCCCCCTCCCCCTATCTTGGACACACACGAGTTGGCCCCCACTGAGATAGACCCTCTCTTTTCGGGTCGACTTGTTCATTTCCCGTAACTGTTGAGCAAATGTTTCCAGAATGCACACAGATCCTCGCGTTAGCCGGCATTCCATTCCGTGAGGTCTGTTCGTTTCAATTAGCCATCAGAGGCCCGAAGTGGAGATACGCAGCCTGCTCCCATCCGTCCCCACCTTTGTCTGAAATTGGATTTAAGGCAGCCGGGGTGTGGGTGAGGGGGTGGGGGTGGAGTGAGGGGATAAATATTTTATCGTTGCTTCCTCCGCGATGTTCTGCCAGTTCTCGTTTCCATGTCCTCCCCGCCCCCCGCCGCCCCGCACGCCGGCAGACTGCAGACTGTAAATTTGAGGGGAAATAGTAAACGTGCAAACATGATAAACATGTTGCTTCTGCGAGGACGGATATTATCATCCGGATTTATGGCTCGCCTCGTCCGCACGTTTTACTGCATTTTGGGAAAAGCCGAGCGAGGTTTCTGTGTTACATTGATCAGCTTTCTGCCCTTCGCCCCTTGTCATCCCCCCACCCCCTCCACCCTCGAGTCATTGAAATATCAACCTGGACCAGGGACATAATTTGTCTCCCAGGAAGGGAAGGCCTCTTGACAGACGTTTTCTTTGGGAACAGCTGTTTCTAGCTGTCACGGCAAGCGTACTGCTGGGCACTGTCATCTATCCCCTCCCCTCCCTGAATTCTCAAAAATGGAACATATTTGTGTTGTCCTGGTGGGGAAAAAGTGGCAAGTCAGTGATTTAAGTCTCTGCTCTCCTCCCTGGCCTCTCTCTCTGCCTCTCGTTCCATAGTCGGCCCTCTCCGTCTGCCGCCTTCCTGTGGTCGAGCCCTGGATCATGCCCAGGTTCATATCCAAGTGTAATCACTAACTTGTGTCACCTGGGCAAACTACTGACCCTCTCTTACAGGGAGAATTGCAGGAGGTATTTCTGTGCCTGTCTCCACCTTCCCTCCCCCATTCCCTCCCCCAGTCTCGCCCCAGCTAGGTGGCAAAGGCTTGGGGACGGGGAGTTACATCGGCTTGCTGTCTTTTTCTCCCGCCCTCCCCTGCTCCTGGGCCCCACGTTCTCTGTCATGGGACCCCCACCTGGGAGCTTCTCGGTAGAACTTCTTTGCTGCTGCCCCCTGCCCACATCCAGCTGGCCACCTGGTCCTGTGGGTTCCTCTGTATGCCTCTCTCTGCACCCCCCCACCGCTTCTCTTTTTTGAGTGTCCCCAGAGTGCCAGACACTGAGCTGGTCTCCGACCACTGTCCCTTCTCAGGGTCACGACAGCAGTGTCTTTCTGGGGACTCTGGTCTCCTGGACTGGCGCCCACTTCCCCCTCTCGGTACTTACTGTAACAGCTAAGGGACCGGGCAGTGGCGCGCGTGCCTGCAGTTCTGTTGCTAAGGAAACCACTTCCTTGGTTACCGGCCTGGGTAGCATTTGCCTCACTGTGTCTGCCTCCTGCCGAGTCGCTCCCACTCTGGGAAGATGAGGAGGAGGAGGCAGGAGAGGACAACACGGGTGGGGGATGAGCAAGAGACAGGCAGGGAGACGGACCAAGAGATGGAGAGACGGTGGCATAGAGCAGAAAGCAAGGAAGAGATAAGGATGAAATGGGGGGGGGGAGGTGAGGACAAGACAGAAGAGGTTTAATGAGCAGCTGGAGAACATAAAGGCAGGAAGAGGGAAATGGAGCCCAGGAGGCATGTGAAAGACAATGGAGAGAAACCAATAAGAGAGAGGGGAGTCTGGGCCTCTGGGAGGAGTTGGGTCCTTGTGGGATGGGCCCCCTGCAGCCCCTCTGTGTCCTCCCCCCCCCCCATACACACTGTCCACCAGGAACGTTTGCAGTGGCCTCCCAGTTACTAGGCAAATCAGGAGGAAATGCCAGGCGCTGCCTGTGTTCTTCTGGAGGTGACGACAGGATGAGCAGGTGTCCCGGCTTCAGGGCCAGGCCCCTCCCCCCGCCCCCTGCACCGGGTGCCCCCTGGGTCCCCAACTCTCCCTCTTCTGCAGATGCGTGGGCGCTGTCCCTCTGCACGCACAGAAGGACTTTCCGGAGAAGCCTGGCTCGGCTGTGACCCCTGTGGGGCTCCGGCCAGTTCTGGCCAGTCTCAGGCATCGGTGTGCTTCGCTCCCGTCCGTTAGGGTCACCGATAACCTCCCTGGGTCGGCTGGGACCCACATAGGGCCATTGCCTTCTCTGCCCCGTGATCACGTCCTCGACAGCTTTCTGCCACGTACGGGTGTCTACTCAGGACCTGGTAAAATGTAAGCTTGGCAGGAACGGGGATTTTTGTCTGTTTTGTTCCTCTTTAAGTCTCGAAGCTAGAGCAGGGCTGGGCACACAGAAGCCCAGGAAAGATCTGCAGAAATGAGCCAATGCTACCTCCGTTCCTTCTGGGTCCATGAAGTCCAGATTTGCTTTAAGAGGGTTGCGGAAGTGCGGTAAAGACGGGCAGAGACCGGCCGGAGAAGTTGCTAAACTGCCCATCTCCCCACCCCCTGCCCCGCTGTCCTCCGTGGTGGGGAGGAGGACACGGCACAGGATCTGAGACCTGGGAGGAGCGTCCAGGGCAGCGTGGGGCTGGATAATCGCTGCCTGGCACCTCCCCAGAACACCACCGCTGACCCGATGACGTGGGTCAGGACTCCGTAGGGTAAGGGCCAAGGTTTGATGTGGGGCTGGGATCGGGCATCAGCGTGACACCAGAATCGTGGATCAGTAGGTGTTCAGAATTGGGACTCTGTGGTCACCTGGGATCAAGACTGGAGGACGAGGGCTCAGTCTGTGACCAGGTTAGACTGGGTTGGCGTGTGTAGCCTGGGGCTGGTGAGTCCCCGGAGAAGGCTTTCTGAAGCCCCAGAAGAGAAAGCCCCTGTCCTTGGTACTGGAGCCCCCTCACACCCTTCCCCCTTTCCGAGCTCTTCCCCTGCCCTCCCTACTTGAGAGAACCCGGGGCTGGGGGAAAGGCCTCCTCTCCTCTCCTCTCCTGAGTGCTCCCCCCTGAGGGGGACAAGTCTCTCCCTCCCCTTCCTGTGCCTGCCCCAGCTCTGCTTCCGACCTCCCTCCCCATTGCCGTCGGCAAGGCTCGTCCCTCCCAGAAGCCTCCTGTTCCTCTCCCTCATGCCCTCGCGGGCTTCCCTTGACCCACGCAAGTGTATAGCACCACGCACTCGGGACACACTCTGTCACTCGCACACAGAAGGGACACCCCTCCTAGATAACCTCTTCCGGACCCGCACAGCCCCCTCACGTACACACGCTTCCCGGGGACCAAGGGCAGAGGCAGGAGACACCCCTCCTTCTCTGGCCTGTCCCCAGCCCCCTACACGCACCCAAGTCCACACACGGGAGCCGGCACGAACGCCTTAGAGATGGGGCGGTCGTCACGTGAACGTGGGGGGACACAGGACACTCGGAATTGCAGGTGCCCACAATTCTACACATGCGCGCGCACACCTCTTCCTTCCCACCACAGACACAACTACCTGCCCCACGACCAAAAAAAAAGAAAAACCCGTTTGTGAACTCGCCTTACACAACTCTACCAGGTGGTAGAATCATCAACAAAACTCACTTTTAATGATGGTGTTGACCTGAGGAATCTTCAGACCGAGGCCTGTGGCCCGAGGCGGCCGCCAACAGGACGGGCCCAGGTCTCGGACCAGCGTCTCCCAGAGCACAGGCGTCCCTGGGGGGAGGGGGGGGCGTGCCCTCTACTGCTTCTCAAAAGACTAGAAATCAGCCTGGGGGAAAAGAAACCTGGTACAAAATACATTCCGGGCCCCCTGGCCGGGCCCTGGGCCGGGGATGGGGAGCAGATGCCACAGAGGAGGGGGTCAGGGGAGAGAACCACCGGCCCTTCTTCTCTTTGCCTGGCTAGGGGCCAAGGGGCAGAACGTATTAGTTATATTCCTCTTAAAAAAATAGATCTCTTTACAGTCACCTTCTCCATAGTGCCTTGGGCATTTGGGAGCGAGCATTTACCTGCAGCCCAAGCCTGCGGGGGGGGGGGGGGCTGACTCGGCGGGGGGGGGGGGGGTGGCTGCTCCGGGTAGAAGAGCAAAGCTCTGGGACCTATGGCTTTTGCCTCTATGGGGCAAGGGACGGTGCAGGTGTGGGCTGGATATGAAGCCACCGGGATCTGAGGCAGGTGGGGTCCTGAATTGGCGCTGAGATGGTTAGCTACCCAGGTCCTGGAGAGTCCTTTGGTTTGCTGTCCTACCACCGAGGGAGAAGTGTTTCTATGGAAACGGAAGCTGGCCCCACGGGACTAGGACCGGGGGAGGTGGGTGATCGGGGAAGGCAGTGGGGTGGTGTGTGGGTCAAGGTCCCCATGGGACGTGGAGCGCTCCTGGTTCTCTTGCCTGGCTAGCAGAGGACCCCCCCTCCCCAGTTCAGGGTCAGAGGACAGTGTAGGGCCCCACGGTGGAGAGCAGCCCCTGGGGGCTGCCAGTCTTACTCAAGCTTCTGCTTGGGGCATGTGGCCATCCTGGGGTTAACTGCTGGCACTTAAGGAACCCTGGGCATGGGCTCAAAACAGCCAGGGTCCCCTCTTGGCTACAGCGGGGGGAGGGGGGCAGAAAAGGGCAGCACTCTGGCCCTTGAGGTGGTCCGGCAACCGGATCACTTCTCGGGAGTCGTGGGAGCTGGGGCTGGGCTCGTGCCGGCCCCTGCACCTGGCAGTGCCCATTAACCTCCTGGGAGGGCCATTGCCTCCGTAGCCCACCTCGAGTGTCTGAGGCCCTTCCTCCAGCAGAAGCGGCCTGGGTCCCTGTCGGAGTCCCTGCTTCCCTGGGGTGTGGAGGAGAGAAGGGGAGGCTCAGCCTGGGGCCACTTTCTCCTGCAACTGTCCCTTTAGCTCTTGAAGCAAGATCCTTGACTTCGGCAGTGGGACACCCACATCTTGGGGACACCATGAGCCCTCGCTCCCTACAGGTGGGACCCCGAGTGGTAGGGGTCGGGGCACGGGAGACAGGCAAGGGTCCATGGGCTGAAGTGCCCCAAACCAGTGGCCCCTCCATCTCCAAGGGGGGGGGGGTTGGGGAGTCGGGGGGGAGTGCCCTGACGGTCTCTTCCCTTGAGCTTCCTTCATCATGCAGGAAACTCCACTGAGGGCCCACAGCCAACAGGGCGATTGTCCCCAAACCAGAGAGAGAGAGGATGGGGTGGGAGGGGCTCCCCGGGGGGGAGGCCTCGAGACCCCCCCTCCCTCCCCAGCCGACGTATCATCTGGGGTAGTAGTCGTCGGGGACTCCCGTGAGGTTCCTCCCCTTGAGGGCCGCGTCCACCATCTTGATGTAGGCCGAGATGACCTTCTGCATGTCGGCCGTGTAGGGGTCGTACTCGAGCTTGCGGAGCCCCGAGCGCTTGAAGTTGCCGTCCTTCTGGCTCTCCACGCACAGCAGCCGGTCCTCCCTGACGGCCACGCCCAGCAGGTTCACCATGCGGCCCAGCTGGACGAAGAGGTCCTGCTTCAGGTCCTCAAAGTGCACCACCAGCACCTTCTTGCCGAACTTGAGCCAGTCCAGCGTGTGCGTGGCCCACCACGGGGCATAGTTCCTCACGAACTCCGGCCACTCTGGGGGAGGAGGCATGGCCGGCTCAGAGAAAGGGCAGGGGGGTGGGCTCAGAGGACCAGGGTCAGGGTTAAGGTAGTTACGGCAATGCCCCCCGCTGCTCCCAATCCCCAGACTGGCCCGGTCCCTCCCACATCTATGCCGCCGCCTGGAACGTTCTCAGCCTTTCCTTATCTTTGGGGAGAAGAGTTAACCCCGGTTGGGTGCTTACTGCATGCCCGGCCCAGCCTTCTCCATAAATACGTGTTACTAGGTTTTACATATTAGTGTCGCTAGTAATTCGGTGATTCCTCGCGGCAACCCTGTGAGGCCGGTATCGCCGTTTTCTTCATTGAACCTAAAGTGAGGCACAGAGGGGTCAAGTAACTTGCTCAAGGTCACACAGCTACGAAAGGGCAGAGCCAGGATTTGAAACCAAACAGCCTGGCTTCAAAGTCTGGGCTTTGAACAATCAAATTGTCCTGCTTAGTAACGGTATCCACTTCCAGGAGGGTAGTAGGACCTTTGCACAGAGAAGTGGATAAGAGCATAGGTTTGGGTGGGGGGATGTTGGGGGTGACAGGCGTTAAGGAGGGCACCTGACGGAATCAGTACTGGGTGTTCTATGCAATCGATGACTCCTAAATTCTACCCCCAAATTAATAATACACTACGTGTTAACTAGAATTTAAAACAACCGAAAAAGTGACTTGCCCGTAAACAAAAAAGCCTCGGAGGGTTTTAGCATCGAGCCCCGTACCCGGGAGGCGTTCAGTAAATGCTGCCTGTTCCTCTTCCTGTCCTTGTTCTGAGCTAGGCCGGCATCTCCCCGGACTCCCCACGCCCCCTCGGCACCCCAATTGTGTTGTCTGGGTCCAGTAGATGGGGCTGGGGGTAGAGTTTAAGTCCGTTTATCTATCTCGTCATCTTTGCCTTACTGGTCTACTTTTCATCTTTTTTTTTTCCTGTTTTGGGTTTTTTTTTGTTTCTAGTTCTTTACCTTGCTGCGGTAATCTGGCGGGGGGCACTGTCGCCAAAACGGGGAAGGGGTGTTGGGTGGTCTGGCTTGAAGGCAGAATGTGGGTGACCGCTTGGGGAGCCCCAGAGAGGAGCTCAAAGAGCCACGAGCCGGCCCTGGAGCGGAGCTGCTGGAAGGACGGAATGAGAGGCTGGGTCCCTGCAGGGGAGGGGGGTCACAGAGGACGCTGGGAGAAAGGGATTCTGAGCCCCTGCTGCGCCCAGAGGCAATGCCACCTGCACCCCCCAGAGGGATCTGCTTACTGAACGAGGGTCTGAGTCTCCCAGGCTGGGTTGGGGGAGCCCGGTTGGTTCTTGGGAACTAAATCCTCCTCCTCTGCTGGGTGATGGATACCTACGGTCTCACCTAATCCTAAACAGTATCCTGAAAGGAAAGGGCTACTGTTACTTGTGACACCAGTGAGGAGAGGGGAAGCGACCGGCCCAAGGTCTCACAGCCAGGCAGCCCCATGCAGCCCAGGCCTGTCTGATGCCACGTCCTAATCTTATCCGGGCACCAGCACACCCCCCCCACCTCCCAGCAGGGGCTCAATAAATGGCTGTCGAACTAAATTGGAATTCCCCACTGCCAAACTGTGACATGATAAAGGGCTCCTCTTTCTTTGCAAAACCCATCCGACCCCGTGGCGGGGCTCCTGTTCCCCCGGTGCCTCCCCGGAACACCACCGCTGCTAGAAACGCAGATGCTGGGGACAAGGATATCTTTTATCTTTACAATAGATGATTTACGAGGTATCTGGCTAATTGGGCCCACACTGTTGTAATGGGTTAAGACCAGATGTATCTGATTAGAGGAACATAGAGCATGTACAGAGTCTGTTGTATTTTTTTTTTTTTTTTAAGAACCTGCCCCCTCCTGAGTCTCCTACCCCCTCCCACCGCACCCCTGCAGGGTTAGGACACCTGCTGCTCTTACCGCAGAAGCCCAGCTGGATGAAGGTGGGACTCAGTCACCCGGGAGCGCACAGATCAGATTTCTGGGCCTGGTGGCTTCTGACCAACCAGCTCAGGTATTTGCTGGAGGGGGCTCCATAAGGTACCCCCACAAGGAAGAAGGAGGACCCGTCTAGGTGGTCAGGGGCCTGCAGAGGGCAGCCCCAGTCTTGGGTGCAGACGGGGTAGGGCTGGCACAGCCCCTTTGCTGATGGCAGGCCGCCCAGGGCAGGGAGCGAATGGTGCCTGGGCTCCCGCTCTGTGTCCCTCCCTGAGAAGCCTGGAGGGGGGGGGTGAGTAGCCCCATTTTACACGGGGGTAGGGGGGTGGGGGAGGGGAAGGAGCCACAGAGCCCAGTGCTCCAGGCCACACTGCGCTTGCCCAAGACAAGATTCGGACCTTGCCTGTCCACCCCGAGCCTGGCTCCCGCCCTCCGAGCGAGCCCTTCCAGGGCTCCCATTCGGATCCGCTCCTTCCGGGTTCGTCTAAGGTTCGGGGACTGGGCCTGACCCCTTTGGAGGCAGACAGCAGCATTCACAACGCCCTTCCTCTCTCCGTTTGCTGTGGCAGCGTGGGGCCCTTGGTCTCCTCGAGGCTCGGTTTACCCATTGGTGAAACACCTGTGCTAAGACCTGCATCCAGGACGTGCAGAGGGGCAAGACCCCGGGCCCCAGGAGGGGTTCCCTCCGTGCCGGCTGCGGGCACGAGGCTGCTGGAGGTAGGCGCCCTGACGTTACCGAGATGCACCCCCTCATGTCCCATCAGCTGGGCAGAGCTTCCCGCCATCCACACTCAAGCCCCCCAGGCTGCTTCAGCAACAGCTGTTGGCCTCCCCCCTCCCCCGCCCCCGGATTCCTACCTGGGAGTTCCTGAACGCCTTCACTGAAAAGAAGAAAAGTTACAAGCAAAAACCCTGATGAGCACAGGATCCCCGTCCCAGCGGGTCATTAAGGCACGCTGAGCCCTGGACCACGGGTCCCGACACTGGTTCCGCTGAACGGTCACCCTGAGCGCCTGGCAGGGCCCCTCGCCGCTCCCTCCTCTCTCCGAGGGGGAGGAACCCGGGCCTGATTAATAGCTTAACTGCACTTAATTCCCCGCGGAATCATTAAACACAGTCTGTTTCATTAAACAGATCCAGGACAATTCACCTTGTGTAATCATAGCACATAAAACTTTGCTTTGGACCTACTCCAGGGAGACTGTAAAATTAACATTATGGAACCAGAAATGGGGGGAGCGGGGAGGGTGGCAAGAGCCTTGCCCCAGCTCTACATGGAAAGGGGCCACTGGCAGGGAGGGTGCATCAGCTCCGCAGCTGGGGAAACTCTGCTCTTGGTGGCGGGGGGGGGGGGGGGCTCCC
>CM052808.1:14591773-14642921 GCA_028533885.1 Nasua narica | reverse complement strand
CAGATGGACACAGACACGGAGAAAATCATGTTTTGCAGATGGGACAGATGCAAGTGGGCTCCTCCCCTTCCACGCCTCCTTCACTCACAGCCCCTGGTGGGGCGGGCTGTTGCCAGGAGAGAAGACAAGGTTGCAGAGAAAGTGCCAGGCAGCCCGTCAGCCCGAGGAGGGCCCTGGGGGTCACCCATCCAACACAAGCTTGTTACACAGGAGGACGTGGAGGTTTCAAGCTGGGGGGGGCATGCCCCCAATTATCCCACTAGTTAGCGGCAGGGAGGAGGGAGGAACGCCAAAATACCCCAATCAGCCGGAGTCCTGGGAGCATCAGCTCATCCTACAGAAACCGCCCTGCTCCAGGCCCATTCCCGGGGCCCCTCACTTCCCATCAATGGGCTCCTACTGTCCTTCCCACTGTCCTCTTGTCCCCACACTGTCCCTGCTGCCGGACATCCTCTCCAAGCTCTGCGGCCGGACGCATATTTCACACACGCGAACTCAGCACACCACTCCTCTGCCTGAGATCCCTCCGTCCCCAACTCCTCGCCGGGCCGGGGGCCCCCGGGGAATGTGCATCCAGTCCTGGCGGCCCCTCCCGCATCACACCCCCAGCCCTCACCCCTGCCACCGTCCAACGCCACCGAACTGTCACTGACCAGTCACACGGTCCCCTGCTCCTGCCGCCCCTCATACCTCTGCCCACCCCCCCCCCCCGGCCTCTGCCTGGGGCTCCCTCCGCCCCTCCCGAGGGAGTCCTGTCCACTTTTGCGCAGCCCCGACCAAGACCATCACAAAATATACGAAGAACCCACCCTAGAGCTGGGCCCACCGCAGACATTCCACCAACGCCCACGGCGCTTAGTGATACTAAGAGTGACAGGACGTATTTATAACAATACGGACCATGACGAAGGAGGGCTCTGGGAACAAGGGAAGGCAGGGGGACGCGTGAGTCTGCCAGAGGCGCTGGAAAGGGGGCGTGATCTCTGGCTTGGGGGAGAGCAGGTTTCCAGGCAGAAGAGCTAGGACGGGTGGGGGTGGAGACAGATGTCCCAGGGAGAGGACAGCCACGGGCATGTGGCTAGCGTGCTCCCAAACTACGAAGACCTCCTCCTACCTGGAGTCCGATGCGAGAAAGGGACAGCAGGCACGCGGGCTCCCCACGCCCCGCCCACCAGGGTTTGAGGACTTCCGTAAGCTAAGTGTGTCTAAGAGGTCGCGTGGGAGGGACTTCGGGTTGGGAGGACTGACCGATGCGATTTTAACACCACAGCCTCACACACATCGTCTTGTATCTTTTTTCAAAACCAGTGTGCGTTCGCTGTTGACGTCCCCATGTGATAAGTGAGGAAACGGAACCTCGGGGAAATAAAGAAATCTTGCCCAAGGTCCCACATCTGATAACTAACAGCGTTCCGTCTGAAGAGTCAATTCCCTAACTCCATCTTAAGACTCAGTTTCCCTTTGTCTGAAGTGAGGAGGTCGAGTTGGATCAGAGGTGGTCCTATCCAGCACGAAGCCCGCCGTTCCCCCTTCTGCACCCTCAATAGGCATCACTGTGAGATTGAGGCACTTAAAAGAGAACCTCAGCACCCTTCTTAACACATCAACCTAAAACAGGGATTCATCGGAATGGACACATGAGATGAAACCACTTCGCATCCCTGGACTGGTGATCCTGAAGGACCCTTGTATTTGTAGCATTCTAGAACTCCTGCCCCACCCCCAGGAAGGTCAGCCATGGAATGCTTCCTGAGTCTGCTTCCCCGTGCCACTGTCCAGGACAAGCCAGAGAGACCCCAGCTCTGCTTGGGTTCCTCCCAGCAACCCCCAGAACGGCAGCAGACAAAGTCCTTAAAAGCACGGATATACCGTTGACAGCCAGGCCTGGGTTCAGATCCTGATATAGGCACGAAAACCCTCCCCTTGGAGCCCCGAGCGCATTTCATGCTCAATAAATGATCGTGTAAGCCAAAACTAAGAAGCAGTAATACCAAACGTGGGGATCCTAGGGCAGACCTTACCCCTTGCTAACTCCATCCTTCGACCCGTCCCTATGCATCCTTCTTGACCTTCCTCATTCCTGCTTCTCACTCTCAGAGGCCCCCTGGCTCTCGCCGTGCCTGGCCCCCAGACTGTAGTGTTCACAGCCTACACCGGTCACACACGCACTCTGTGCTAAGCCTGTTACACACGGCAACTCGGTAACTTTCACCATGACCTCACCAGGGACATATCGTGATCTCCGATGCGTGCATGATGATGCAGGATCAGAGAGGTGCAGAAACCTGCTCAAAGTCACACAGCCAGGAAGGGGGTCTTCATCTGGTTTGCAGACACAAAGACTCACCGCCAGGGGCTGCCCCACATACAGACAAAACCTCTCACAGACAAAGCGGCTCCACGGATGCCCCTACCAGAGCTGGGAGGGGGCTTCACAGCCAATGGGCCTTTCATCCGCGGTTTTGTTCCCCAGTGAGAACCCCCGGGGTCTTCTTGCCCAGGTGATGGGAACAATATGAACGCAAGCTTTGAAACTAGGACGCCCTGGGTGTTACCCCTCACCAGCCCATTGAAAACAATCTGCATAACTTGGAGTGAGTTACCTTTTTTCTCCAAGCCTCAGTTTTTGCATCTGGGAGATGGTACCACATCCTACATCCCAGGGTTACTAGGCGGCCTACAAATGGAGCACCTGGCTCGGCTCTTGGCGGCCAAGGAAGTCCGTCCGTGGCCATCTAAACCTACATGAAGCCCGTGGCACACAGTCGGTGCTCCATTAATGCCCGCCGGGAGACCACACTTGGGAAGTATGCCTGGAGCCCAGCAGCGCTCAGTAAACATCTGTGAGCAGAAGGAAAATAAAGGACCCGCACAACAGATGCCATTGGCTTCAGAGTAGGTGAGATACTTGGTATGTAGTAGGTGTTCAGTAAATGTCCCCCAAAATGAACCTCGTTTTATTCCTCTGTATACAGCATAGAGGTGCTGGTCCACCAACTGTGGGGAGGGACCTGCCTAGAGTCGGCGCTCCAGGCACGTTTGCGGCGCCCCAGCCAGAGAGAGAAGGTAGCACGCACACAGTAGGCGCTTGATAAATGCCCGTGGTTGAACAGATGCTGCTCAGGCGACGTTTGTGGGGCACACGCGGAGGCAGGGTACGGAGCGCACAGTAGGGCTTAGCAGCCACGCCCAGGTGAGCCGAGGGGCACACAGTAGGGACGCAGGAAGGGTTTTCCCCTGCCCTCCCGGTGGGTCCGCTCGGCTCTGGCCTCCTCACCTTTGTTGTAGAGGGAACCGTCGAAGTAGTAGCTGCCAGTGTAGAAGCCGGTGGCCAGCTCAATGAGGTGGCGAGCCCACGTGTTGCCGGCGCCGGGGAAGCTGGCCAGAGCGATGAGCTGCTTGGACTTGGCTGGGAGGAACTTTCTGTCCATGCAGCGGTTGTCTGCAAAGGGCAGGACACAGTCAGGGGCGGACGGAGCTGGACCCGAAGGGAGCGGGGCGTGAGTCCCACCCCGACCGCTTCCCAGCCGAGCAGCCCAGGGTGCGCGCTGGGACTCTTCCTGGGCCCTCTCCCTTCCCCAGGGCTAAAAAGGAGAAAACGGTTCCTCGTCACAGGGTTGACGTGAGGGTCGAACGAGGTCATGGCTGAGAAGGGATGATCACGTGGCAGGGATTCAGTGAACGTCAGCTAGGAGGAAGAGTCTGCTCTCCTGCCTCAGTTTCCCCCCCAGCGCGGAGAATCGCTCTCCTACCACCCCCGCCATTCTTTCCTCTGGATGACAACCAGAGGCATCCGCCTACATGGGGTCTGGTCCGGGTTCTGACCTTGGCCTCCAAGCCAGGCATGGCCGGGCTCTCGTATCCTTCCGGGCTCATCCCTCTCTCCCACCTGCCGGCCGGCTTCCGGGGTCCCTTCTCTTCCTATCTGTGCTCTGCTCCTTCCCAACCCAGCAGCACCCCCGGGGGCAGTGGGAGCCGTCGCTGCCTCCCCCCGCCTCTGCCAGGCAGATGGTTTCTTTCCCTGTCCTCTGCCGAATCAGCACGGCCCGCCCTCCCTCCTCCCCGGGCTCGCCTTCCCAAATGCGGTCCGTCCTCTCCTCATTGCTCGTCCCTGGTGTTACATGAAGGACGATTTGCCGATAATGCCCTCTGCTCATTCTCTGGCACTTTCTATATCCTCTGGCACAGAGTAGGGCTCATGCAAGCGTCTTGGATGGATGGATGGATGACAGATGTGGGGGAGGGGTTGGGGGGGAGGACGGATACAATCCACCCAAGGATGGATGGGTGAATGCATGGGTAGATGGGGAATAATAATATTAACTTTGCAGGAATCTTGTAAGGATTGACATAATACGTGTAATACATTAATACGATAAAGTGCTCACAGGGGAGATTATTTTCCTTTTTTTCTTTAGCCCGCACCTTCCTTATGTGTAAATGGGCTGGGGCAGGTGGGTACCATTCTGGTCATCTGGATGCCCTGAGTCCTCAGGGTGCCCCGTCGTCAGAGCCCCAGCATCTCCCACTGCAGCCCCCCGGAGTGCAGATTTCTTTTGACCCCTAGAGATGCCAGGGACGCTGGGGGAAGGCCCAGCATAGGGACTCTGCAGCGGGAGAGGAGAGAACCCTAGTTTGGGGGTTCCAGCCCTGCCTCCTCACTCTGGGTCAGCAACCCCGATCCTTAGTCACCACAAAGGGACAGCAGACAGCCCTGTCTCCCCACCACGATTCCCCTGCCCCTGAGCCCACCAGACCGCCTGCCCCCCACACGTTCCTCCGTCCCTCCCGCTCCCAAGGGAGAAGGGCTATCCCCGCTCCTGTGCCTGGGTCCCCATCTCCTCCCTCGTCCCTGATCCCACCCCACCCCTTGTCTCTCGTCCAGCTGGCTCCATCACATCCGCCTTCACACATGAATAAATCACGCCATCATTTCGAAAATCTTTCAAGGAACCGCTCTCTGTCCTCAGCCCATTCCCATCCCCCTCTGGCTGAGCTGTCCACACTCGCCATTCCGCCTTCTTTCTGGGGCGCCCACGCACAGACCCCGTCCTGCTGGGGGCGCTGGGGGCCGCCCAGAGGTCCGTGCAGCATCTGACACCATCCCCCGTCCTGTCCTCCCCAGAATTCCTCCCAGGGTGGTCCTTCCCACCCTGCAGGACCTACCATTACCAAGATCTTACTGGGAGCCACACTGATATCTCCTAACAGCCCATCAGGGAACCGTCTGAGTTCCTAAACTGAAATTCCAATCCTGCCACCTGTTTGCCGGGTGCCCTGGGGAAAAATGATGGGTCTGAGCCTCAGTTTCCTCACCTATAAAATGGGACTACTGACAACAGTGGTGCCCTCGGGAGGGTCACAGGAGGGAGGGTGTGTGAACACGGGGCTCACACACTAGGAGCACCGATCGACCACGCCTCCTCATGCTGTGGCTTCCAGACAGGAGGCCCCCAGTTCTCCACCCACCCCACCCCCCACCGCCCCAGGTTCAATCTGTTCAGAGCAGGCTTTGGAAAAAATAAATCCAGTTTTGGTCTTTGTTAATGCCACGTGGGTGTCTGGGGACAGTTTTCCTGGAAACACACTGCAGAAAAAGCCCAGGTGTGTAAATTTCTTGGTTAGGTCTAATATTTTGATAGGGATACGGATTATCCAGTTGACTTTGAATGGTCCCCTTAAAATCTGAGCACCTCACGCTACGTAAATACTACTTCAAAAAATCATTAGCGGGAAGCCTGGGTGGCTCAGCTGGTCAAGCGTCTGCCTTCGGCTCAGGTCATGATCCTGGGGTCCAGGGAGCGAGCCCCGCATGGGGCTCCCTGCTCAGGGGGGAGCCTGCTTCTCCCTCTCCCTGCTGCTCGCTCCCCCTGCTTGTGCGCATGCTCGCACTCTGTCAAATAAAATCTTAAAAAAAAAATCAAATAGCCAAATTCAAAAAATTTTTTAGAAAGCCAAAAAATAGCAAATATTGAACCGTAATTAATGATATGTACACGGACATGTAACAGTGCAACTTACAGCTGACCCTCAAATGACCTGGGTTTAACTGTCCAGGTCGGCTACACACAGAATTTTTTTTTTTTTAAATAAATCCAGTACATGACCTTTAATGTGTTTTCCTTAAGATTTTCTTAATAACGTTCTCTTTTCTCTAGCTTATTTATTTGGATACGGTGTATAACACAGGTAACATACAAAATATAGGTTAACCGACGGTTGGTGTTATCGGTACGGCTTTGGCCCAATAGCAGGCTGTTAGCAGTTAAGTTTTTGGGGAGTCCAAAGTTAAATGTGGGGGCGCTGGACTGGCTCAGTTGGAAGGGCAAGGCAATTCTTGATCTCCAGCTTGTGAGTTCGAGCCTCACGCTGAGCATAGACATTACTCAAAAATAAATAAAATTTTTTTTAAAAAAAAGTTAAGTGTGGATTTTTAAAATCGCACTGGGGGGGTCATCACCACCCCTAACCCCCGTGTCATTCAAGGGTCAAGGGTGCTTTGAAATGCATGAAAAAAATAAGAAGGATCGAGGGATGGCAAAATGGGAGATGATGGTCAAGTCCATGTAATAAGAAGTCTATGGGAGGCATTTTGGGTGTTCACGGTGTGATTCCAGTTTTTTTCTGGAGGTTTGACAATTTTTTCCCCCATCGTAAAATGTTGGGAGGGAGGGGAAAAAAAAACCCCAAAACCTGGCCCCTCCAATTCTCCAGGAAACAGCATTCTCCATTCAAATGTTGCCTGGGAGGCCAAGACCCATTCCGAGGTAAAGGCTGTTGTTTTCAGGCCGCAAAAAGAAAGTTTATTTCAGCAATGAAAAAGACAGCTCCGAAAATCCAACCAGGTGTCGGAGCTTCGGAATCAGACAGAGCTGAGTCTTAGGCCAAGGCTGTCCCTGCCGAGCCCTTGGGAGGGTGTGTGAACACGGGGTTCACACACTAGGAGTGTGAACAAGGCTCTTCCCCTCTCAGAGCCCGTTTCCTCTGAGAGGATGGGGCTCATCCCCTTATAGGACAAAATGGAGAATACGTGGGAATCATTTTCAATGGATACTGAGAAGCTGCGGTTGCCCAGGACCCAGACCCCACCTGGGTCTGAATCCCAGCTCTGCCTCGTCCTAGCTGTGCCACTCAGGCCCGGCTCCCCAACCTCTCTGTGCCAAGCTGGAAGATGGTCATTTTAGAACTTTTGTGTATTTCAGAACACTTGTAAGTGTTTAGAATTTTCGAACAGTTGTGGAACAGTAATAATAGTGGCACCGAGGTCACTGCGAGGACTGAATGAGTTAATTCGGTCTCAAGGGCTTGGATGGCACCCAGCACACGGTAGGTGTCGGAGGATTCCGTTCCCGGCAGGAAAGGCAGGATAAATGGCAGCCATGATGGACCAGACTCCTGGCAACCTAATAAACCACGGGCCTCTCGAACCTTGCCAGTGTGAGGGATTGTAAACCTGACGTGGAGAAACTCAAGAACATAATGACCTGGAGACGTGGCCCAGGGGATGAGCGAAGCCATCCATTAGGGGCTCTTTATCTGCTATTGGAAAGGCTCCAATGTCTGCTCCGTCCACATCAAAGCCATTCACAGTCACGGAATAATTAATCTGTGCAGGACTCTCCCTTAGGCCAGGGCCACACGGTTCTGCACAGAGTAACCAACCCTTCCTAAATGCTAACACATGCTCATCCCTCTCTGCTGGGCTATAAACAAAGCCAAGAGCCGCACTTACTAGATTCCTGCTCACTGGGCTCTTAGCACGACTTCAAGTGCCACAGAAGGAGCCCCAGGAGCCTACTACTGGTATCCCCATGGGGCCAAATCGGGGACAAGCTCTTGATGGGCCTGCCACTGGCTCTTTCGACACCTTTGTGCCCATCAGAAAAAGACACCCTCCCCTTCCTCTGGGGAGAGGCCCTGCTATCCAGACTGCAGAGCGTGGGCTGGCTTTCAGGCACCACTTATCCTACAGGTCATGACTATGCAGTGCCCAACCTGCCTAACTGTACACGGAGGCCCGGTTCCTGGGAAATGAAGAGGATGTCTAGCTCAATTGTATTTTATTGTGTCTCCAGGCTTCAGGAGCTATGGGGAGTGTTCTTTGCACTGGGGGCAGAGTTTTCTAGCAAGGGCTTTGGAGTCTGAGACCTGAAAACAAAGCACTCTCGTTGATGTGCAATCGTAGCCAGTTCCCAATCCCCAAGTCCTGCCTCTCCCACCTGGAAAACAGGGATGATGTTGCCCCGACTGTAGGCTTACTATGAGCTTTACATCATTCAGTGAGCTGAGGCGAGGCATGGGACTCGTGCACAGTAGGTAGTCAGCATATTCGGATATTCAGATAGTGGGGCAAACCTGCAGGGGTTTCCTTCAGCCTGAGTCTCCCAGCAGAGCACCTCTCCAAGCACCACCCACCCTTCATGATGCCTCCATCCGGGAAATGGCTTTCAGCTAGAAATTGTTTAAGCAGTGTGACCTCAGGCAAGGTCTGTGTCAGTTTCCCTGCCGGTTAAAGGGGCCGTAGTGACTATTCCCACCTCCCCGGAGAGCCGAGGGGATGAGAAAGCGTGAACTAAGAACTCAACACAGACTCTAGCACCAAGAACGTTCTCGGGAGACCCTCAGCACCGCCGCCACCACCACAGGCTGGCAGCCCCAAGAGACGGGAGGGGAGCCAAGCGAGAAGCCGAGGTCCTACCAGCAAAGGGAGGACAACAGAAGATGGAGAAAGAGCAGATTTTATAAATAAACGGACAGAATCCTAGAATTGAAAGGGCTCCTAGAGGTCAACCATCTAGAGGTGCATTTTGTAGATGGGGAAACTGAGGCCCAGAAAGGGGGAGTGACTTGCCCAGGATCCTGCAGCAGGTTACCCGCGTCCCCCACTCCCAGCCCAGGAGACATCACACTTAATCTCTCTGCCTCCACCACGGGAGAAGAACCACCAAGGGTGGGGGCTCAGCAGGAGGGACAGAGATGAGGGTCTCCGGAACCCCCACACCGCTTGCCTAGCTAAGGGCCTTGCCCCTGCTGCCCATCGGGATCTCCGAGCCAGGCCAAGTTCCCCAGCCCTGCCCTTGCCCCCCGCCCTCTGGGCTGCACAGCCCGAGCGGGATGGGCTCGCAGGGGCCCCTATGGGAGCGAAGCCACTGGAGAGCAACCGGGGAGGGGGTCCGCCGGGGGAAGTCCGGCTCACCTTGGACCTGTGTCTGATACACGATGAAGTAACGGGGAGTCCCGCAGCTTTCAAACTCCTCGGCGCTGCACTTTCGGGCACAGAGCTGCTCGTCCTCCCTCTCGTGGAGGGGGAATCGCGTGGTGGGGAAGCCGCAGTGGCAGGCGGTGCCCGCGAGGGCGGCCAGCGGGTACTCCTGGAGGGGGACAAGGGAAGAAGAGCGTCGCTGAATCCCCGGACGGCCCAGACTCCCCACATTCCAATCGTCCCCAGCCTGAAAGGTCCCAAAACTTCACTTGGACGAGTTTGCCCCCCCTCTGCGTACCTCCCGTGCTGGCATTTCTTTCCAGCTTAATTAAGGTATAATTGACAAATAAAACCGGCACTTCGGTACAGTTCGCAAATACTATAGAAAGAAACAATGTAATTACTTTCCAAGGAGGCGCTCTGCCTGCCAAGACTGAGCCCCCATGGGCTCTGCTTTTCCTGCAAAGGGGAGATTAGTGGAGGGTTGAGAGCGTGAAAGACACCTGAGCACGGAGAAGGAAGACGGAGCTTTCTCCTGGAGGACTGGAAAGTAAACTGCAAAGAAACGGCTTTTCTTACCGTCCTGCGCCCTGCTGCCGGAAATCCTCGGGTCTCGGAGCGACCCGAGGCCCACGCTTTGGGAAAAGCTGCCTGAGCCCGTCCTTTTAAACCAAAGAGGATCCAGATCCCCACATCAGCTACGCTCTCCGTGGGGGCAGCCGCTCCTAACTGCTTAATTTGCCCTGCGCAACAGTAGCCCGAGCCAGGTGGCGCTCAGCTTCGCTGTCCTCGTCCAATTTCGCCTCCGCTGCAGACCCGCAGCCCTGAATCCTCCCCGACAGGAATAATCTAGTAAGACACCGAGGTCACATCTCTGCGCCCCATCCAGCAAACTTTGCCCACTAGGTTCGGCTTCTTCCTAACGCATATTAAATAGGAACTTGACCTCTCAGCCGAAGAGCAGAGGCAGACAGGGAGGGCTGCGTGGGGTGTGACCGACGGCAGGTCTAACAGGTGAGACACATCGAGCCTCGCCGATCGCCTAAACCTCCTACCCTCCGCCCCGCGACACAGGCAGCTCGGAACCCCCGCCCACGGAATCCCCTCAATTTTTCTCCCGTAACCCCTAAGGAGATCAGAGGAAACTGGAAGAGGGAGCTTTGCAGAGGGGCCTTCCTGTCCACCCACACACGCTCGCTTCCCTCCAGTCCCGCGTACAGTCTGACTCGTTGTGCGACTTCGCCGGGGACCTCACTGCCCCCGCTATTTATGTCCCACCTGCAGCCGATCTGCACCTCGGTAATCAGGGGCTGGGGCGTGTCCACGGAGGGGACGCCGCGGGGGAGGGCCATTTTGAGCAAACCTCCTCAACTTAAGAACTCCCCCCATCTCCTCCCGACCTCCCGGGGTGCCTCTTAGGAGCAGATCAAGCGCCCAGGAAATGCCTGGTGACTTGAACTTGCCTTGCACTGCCCTTGAGTGGTTCTGGAAGCCTCTCTAGGGTGGCTCAGAAATTCAGAGTGTAGGTACGGAGTCAGGCCCAGGTGTCAGCCCTACTCGCTTGTGCTGTGAGCCCGGGCAAGTGACTTCACCTGTCTGGGCGCTGGTTTCCCCACCTGTGAAATGGGCCTGAAAATCCTCAACTCCAAGCCTCCGTGTGAGAGGTAAACTGAGACCCATGGTGCAGAGGGCTGCGCCGTGGGCGTGCTCAGGAAGCAACAGCCTCTTGGCATTCCCGCGAGGTGCTTCGTGCATCGGGAGGCTCGATGAGGGTTGAGCCTAAGCAAAGCAGCTCAGAGCAGGTGGGGCGTTGGGGATTTGAGGTGCAGGCCTGAGTACCCGGCAGGAGCCACAAGGCGGGCCCCCAGCAAGTGCCGCCTCTCTGAGGACAGACACCGCATCTGGCTGACCCCGCATCCCCAGCACTGAGCACGGAGGCCTGGCACAAAGTAGTTTCTCAGTAGATACCAGCTGAATGAAATGGGCAACCACTTTTTGTGGTGTGGAAGCAGTGGTTCTTGGGCCACTCAGGGAGCTCATCTTGAAAGAAGGATGGAGCTCCTCAAACATCACTGAGTGCTCGGGATATGCCTAGCCCAGCTCTGGGTGTTGGGAGGGCACCGATGTTCAAGGCACAACCCCTACTCTTATGGAGTTCACTGTCTGGTTAGGGAGGAAGGATCTCGGGCTGAGAAAGGACCCACAGATCATCTAGTCCAACTTCAATCCAATGCCTGAAGCCGTTGGATTTGGCTGGATGCCACACCTGCCCTGACTCTACTTGCATGCCTCCAGTGACGGGGAGCTCACTCTGTCCCAAAGTGGGGCTGCCCTTACCTCTCCCTGACAATCTTCTACTCATGCTTGTGGGCCCAAGTTAGAATGTTACCCTCATTCCTGAGCACTCCTGAGATTAGAACAAACCCACCTCCTCAGAGGCAAAGAGATCGACCCCAAGTAACTTCTACTCCTTAGATCCACACAAAACTGTCATCTCCCTCGCGCGTGTCGCAGATCACAGAAATGACCCCCTCATCCCGGCTGGGCCGCTGCCTCTCCAGCCAAACCCCCCTTCCTGCAGCTTTCCACCCAGCCCCTTCCCGGAATTCTGTGAGCAGGACCCCTGGCTCACCTTTTCGGTGCAGAGGTCCACGCACTTGTCCACAGACATGTTCGGCATGGCGGCGGTCACCGGCAAGGCCAGGGAGAGGTTGTCGGGCCTGCGGAAGCAGCCTCGGAAGACAGCGCTTCCATCTGGAGAGCCGGAGGGAAAAGCAAGAGTCAGATCTCGGCTGGAGAAACACCTTACGAAGAAAGCACGCTTTTATTTATTTATTTTTAAAGATTTTATTTATTGGAGAAAGAGAGAGAGCCAGCAAGAGAGAGAGAGTGCACCAGTGGGGGGAGGGGCAGAGGGAGAAACAGATTCCTCGCTGAGTAAAGACCGTGATGCAGGGCTCGATCCCAGGACCCTGAGATCATGACCTAGGCAGAAGCTTAATCCACTGAGCCACCCAGTCGCCCCAGAAAGTGCTTTTGAATGAAAGCCCAGAGAAGGCAAGAGTCTTGCTCAAGGTCACACAGTGAACCAAAGTGGAGACGAATCAGCTGAATAATTCAAAGTGCTCTCCTCAGCCCTGGCATCTCTGTCGTCAGCCCAGGTCCCCGAGATGCTCTTATGGGACAGGGTTCCCTTTCCTCTGGCAGCCTTCCTGGGTCTTGCTTCCTCGTGGCTAACAACGGCTACTCCCCATTCAGGGACATGACACATGTCACAGAGGCTTTTCACGATCGCATCAGGAGATGGCCGTTTGAGGATCGAGGGAAGCGAGGTACCCAGGGCTGTCCCGTCCCTCCTCACAGCACCGGGGTGCCCTCTCCCTGCCCCCTTCCTGGGCATTAGGGGATTATCCTGGGCCTCGGGGGTCTCTGCTCACCAGGGTTGAGCCCCTCCAGGCTGCAAGGGACCAATCCGCAGGAGGGACTGCCCTGAAGACAACCGAATTGGGACACACCCCAGACACATGACAGAAAGTTTGCAGAGGTCACAGCAGTCACCCCAAAACACAACTCAGAGATATTGCCTTGGGTCAGGTTTACTAGAATCAGAACTTGAGACGGTGTTTTATTGAGGTGCGCTCTCAGGAGGGGACGGGGCGGGGGGGACGCAGGACAGGGGAGGCAGCTGCCAGGCCAGCGCGTGACGTCGGCTGGGTCCCACCGCGAGCAGGGGAGATGTGCAGTACCCATCAGACCCGCTGTGAGGAAGGCGCCCGGCCTCGGTCCGGTGTCCTCCCTCCCCATAGCTCGTCAGTTCTCGGCTGGGGGACACGAGGCCCTGGAGAGCCTGCTCCCCTCGGCCAATGGTCGTCTTCACCCGAGGGGGCAGGTGTGAACCACTGGTCACCCACGGTCACTGTGGGTAAAGGGGGTTCAGATGGGCCCCTGCGGCACCCAGTGCGGGAGCACATGATTCACGAATAAGGATGTTCGCGGTAGCACTGAAAGCAACACGTGAAAGGTGGGGAACAGCCTAGGTGTCCAAGAACAAAGTGCTGGGCAAATAAAGTACGGAACGCAAGACAACGGGATTCTGTGCCCCCATCAATAATAAATGGCCTTCAGGGGAACTTTACAGAGAAGATGTGTTTCAGAGGTTAAATATAAACTGAGACTATGAAACTCCACATATGATTTTAGTTTTATATAGAAATTATCTCTCCATATTAATCTCTAGAAGGATCTATATTAACATGTTGATAATGAGGGTCGTCTCAGAAGAGCAAACGCGTTGGGTGTTTTTGTCATTGTTTGAAGATATTATTTATTGGAGAGAGAGAGAGTGAGTGGTGGGGAGGGGCAGAAGGAGAGGGAGAAGCAGACTCCCTGCTAAGCAGGGAGTCCAATAAGGGGCTTGATCCCAGGACCCTTAGATCATGACCTGAGCTGAAGGCAGAGGCTTAACTGACTGAGCCACCCAGGTGCCCCATGATGGTTGTTTTGGGGCAGCATAGCTAGGCTATGGTGCCCTGTTGTGTGGTCAAACATACGTCCAGGTGTGGCTGTGGAGGTATTTTGTAGATGTGACTAACACTCATAGGTACTGCACTTTAGGGAGACTTACAGGACATTACCCTTGAGCATGTGGGTGGGCCTCATCCAATCAGTTGAAGGCCCCCAGAGCAAAACCTGAGGTTTCCCAGAGAAGGAATTCTGCCTCAAGGCTGCAGCATTAACTGCTATCCGAGTTCCCAGCCGGCTGGTCTGCCCTACAAATTTCGGTCTTGCCAGCTTCCACAACTGCATGAGCCAATTCCTTAAATAGATCTCCTAACGTGTGCGTGTATATATATATAACTTAACTCCTACAAATTCTGTTTCTCTGGAGAACGCTGACTAATAGAGTAGCATCATAGGCAATTTTTATTCCCATCTTTTAAAAACCTTTTCTAGCTTTTTCTACAGTAAATATGTATTTTTAAAGTAATTATGACAAATTAAAAAAATGTTTAGGGGCACCTGGGTGGTTCAGTCAGTTGCGCGTCAGACTTTTGATTTCAGCTCATGTCGTGATTTCGGGGTCTTGAGATCGAGCCCCGCCTCAGGACCAGAGATCAGCCGTCTGCTTGAGATATTCTCTCTCTCGCTCTCTGAAATAAATATTTTTAAAAAATTTTTTTAAAGGACGCCTGGGTGGCTCAGTTGGTTAAGCAACTGCCTTTGGCTCAGGTCATGATCCCAGCGTCTTGGGGTCGAGTCCCACATCGGGCTCCTTGCTCCGCAGGGAGCCTGCTCCTCTCTCTGCCTCTGCCTGCCTCTCTGCCTGTTTGTGTTCTCTGTTAAATGAATAAATAAAATCTTAAAAAAAATTTTTTTTAAATGCCCCTGTCAAATCTTTCAGAAGGCTCATGATACCCTTTTAAAATTGTTCTCAAATCGGAGTTGCATGGACCTTTCCAGAACACCGCTGTCCCGCAAAACCAAGGACACCGTCCAGACAGCTCACCAAAACCAGGAGCCCAGAAATTGGGTGTCATTTACGGAGTGCCTGCCACATGGGATTTACTCTGCTGGGAACTTCACTGACACCCTCTCACTGCCCCTTCTGGAAAACTCTGCAAGGTCTGGTGTAAGCTCTCGTTGTGCCCCTGAGGGCAGCAGGGCTCAGTCTGGGAGATTTAGGGACAAACCGAAGGACCCGCTGTTGGCAGAATCTTACTGCGGATCGTCTCACCCGTCAAATGTCAGCCCCTGGGAAAAAGGGAAGCAAGTTGCAATAACCATACAGCTCCCTCCCTGCCTGTCTCCCGGTCCTTCCGGAGCATGAAACCGCCCGGGTGACACATGCACGTATTTTGACGTTTGCATGCAGGGAAACGGTACGGAATTGCTCCCAAGGCAGAAGGACGGTGGAGAGGCGGGAGGGACGGAGTTTGGGAGTGATCGTTTTAAATGTCAGCTGTCACCCCAGTGATTATCTCTAGCACTTGGCACCCAGTAGCCTGGAGTCGTTCCTGGCGGAGGCAAATCTAGCGAACGGAGAAGACATCTGGAATCTGGGTAAATGGCGAATTTCCGGAGCTAATTTCCAGGCTCACACCATCCAGTCCTCTCTCCCCCGCTGTCCTCAGCCACTGCTCTAGGCTGGTGAGGGAGGTGGCGGTGGCTGTGACGGCTGGGGGTGCTGTGGACCCCAAGGTCCTCCAGGCCTCAGTTTCCCCGCATACAAATGCCAAGGAAGCAGACAGAACACGCAGATTCTCCTCTATAGAGGGCGGCACTCCGCCACCCCCAAGTAAGGCACTATCACACCCCAAATGCCATCAGTGCCCCATCCCATGGCCCAGGGTGCTCAGAGGGAAGCCCCGGAAATTCATCAGTCACCCCCTCCCCCAAGGAAGATTCGACGATGCTCAGAGAACGTGCCATCCAAGGTGAGGCCAGGGAGGGGAGTCCGGCATTTGAGCTAAAGACTCAAGGCTACAAGGTGGGATGTGCAACACAGGTGCGTGGACCCTCGCTTAACCAGAAAAGTCTTGTCAGCTGGAAGCCCACTCCTGTCCCAGGGCAGAGAGACCGCCTTGCTTCTAGAAAGAAGGGAGCTCGCCTTCTCTCTTCAACTCTCGATACTGCTGATTGAACCACACATACCCCACCCCCGGGGCCCCGTTTATGCCAGGCTCCGTGCTGGGTGCCTGGCCTCTCTTCACGGCAGCCACCGGGGTAGATGCTGGGGCTCCCCCCACTTACAGATGGGGAGCTGGGAACTCAAGGACTCTCTCGGCCTTCCAGCATCACCAAGCAGTCCAACGACAGAGTGAAAGAAAGGGAAAGAAAGCCAGGTTGCTCTGTCTCCCAAGTCCCGGCTTCTTCCAGTAAGAGTGATGCAGTTGTGATGATGGGGGGCTTAGAGGAAATATCAGGGTACGGCTGGTATATCTGGGGTACCGCGTACCGGCCACACAGCCTCCTGCCGGGAACCAGGCTGAGCCGCTCCCACGTGTGGCCTTCTTGAACACGCGCATCACTGGTGGCGTAAGCATCCCCCTCTGTACGGATGCAGGAACAAGGCTCAGAGGGGCTGAAACCGCTTCACACAAGTCAGTCGACATAGAAGAGTCCAATTCTGGAATCGAAGCGAGACCCCTCATCCTCTCTGGGCGCCAGCCACTGGCTAAACACCTCTTCCCTATGAGGAAGGTCTCATTCTCCCCATTAAACAGAAGGGGAAGCGGAGGCTCAGAGGGGGACAGTGCCTTGCCCGAGGCCACACAGCGGCCAAGGAGCGGCTTCTGGATCCCGAAACCAGGAACGTCTGAGCTCCAAGGCCTCACACACTCTGGGCGGCCCCTCTGGAAGGGGCCACCCCCGGGCCTCATACTGGCCTTTGCACAAAACACTGACGCTTGTTTTGCCTCTCCTGCCCTTCACATTCTCTCCGCTTTGACCGCGAATCCTTCACAAGGTCAAGGGCACCACTCTGGGCTATCTTGACACTAGAGTCAGATCTTCTTTTAAGTACAAAAAAAACCTGCCCAGCTCTTGACCCTGAGTCTCCAACACCATATTCAAATCGTTAACTTCCGCTTTTCCACGGGATTCTATCCACGAGACCATCTGATAGCCCCCTGGGTCATGGCTGAGGCCGGGAGTGTTGCTCTGGGAAGTCACTCCGGGGCTGAGGCTCAGGGAGGCCCCTTCGGGCCGGGGGCAGGCCGGGGGCGGGCCGGGGTGCACCGTAAAGTTCCGATGCCCACCACCTCTTCCCCTCCAGGGGCTTCCTTCCTAAAGGCCCCTGCCCCTCCCTTGAGACCGTGTGGGGGGAGCCAGGGCGCGTTAGAGGAGGTCACGGGTGTTGGGGCACCTGTGGGATGAGAGCATCCTTCTCTGTGTCAGGGGGACACGAGGGGCGGCCACGAGGCTAGCTGTGGGCCTGGCTGTAGTGAAGGTGTGTCTGGGAGGCGGGGCAGGTGTGCATGCGGTGTGTGACCCGGAGGAAGCGGTGTGCACCTGACTGTGGCAAAGAGCACAGATTGACCTGCTGTGGTGTGTGGACCCCGAGCATCGAGACTGCGAACCCGGCCGTGGGCCCCCCACTGTGGGGGGAAGGCATAACCCCAGGTGATCTCTCTGGGCTGCCTGGCAACCACGTAGCCGAGAAGAGGGCTCCCTGTCTCCTCGCGGAGGGACCGGCCGGGCCTCGCCAGCCTCCCACCAGACAGGCTCAAGGCCACCAGGGGTTGGACATTTCCAAAATCCCCTGAACGTCCAGCAACTAGGTTCCAGCAGATATGGGTTTCCCCAGAGCACCGTGCAAGAGAGAGGATCGGAGGGGGGGGCAGGTCCCTTTGCTGATCCCAGCTTGGGCGGAGTCTCTCTCCAGAATGCCAAGAGTATGGGGACCATCCCCCTGGAGCTCACAGCTGGGCACCACCAGTATCTCTCTGGGTCTGGTGTATCACGGGTCCTGACATACGGGTCTCTGGACAGCAGTGCATCTGCCCGTGGGCATGCGAGAGCTGACACCCACCCACAGCAGTCTCTGGGGTCGCCCCCGCCAGGAGTCACCCCAGCATCCTCTTGCAGACGTGACTTGGAGAAATTGAGGTCTCCGTGAGCCCACACACCCATCAGGACCTCCTGGGGCTGAACGCTCGGCCCTCCGTCACCCCAGCCCGATGCCCACGTTGGGGGCTCCAACTGCTGATGGGGCCACATCAGCACGTATCTGCAGGAGCCTCGAGGGGCTCAGCCCCAGCCCTGAAAGCCACAGTATTTCCCTGGAAACGACAGGCTTGGGATGAGCTGCCTGACCAGGGAGCAGAAACCCAGCGGGCAGCACACACACGCTCTGGCGCTCACTTTGCTTCTCTCCCCTGGACCGTGGAGTCTCCACCTGCCCCCCAGGCAGCTCCGCCCTTCCTTGATGTCTGCCCCTGGGCAAGACTCCCCTCCTTTTGGAGCCTTGACATTCTCCTCTCTAGAACGGAGGCACAAATACTGGGTGGATGACAGAGACAGTGCTGGAGTCTGGTCAGCGGGAAGCAGAGAGGAAGGGGCAGGTGAAGGTCTGGGGACCCGTCTCCTTGCCGCCCGACCTTAGACTTAAAACGGAAAAGCAGAGAAGGTGAATCTCTTCTCCGCCATCTCTCCATGTGGCTTCTGCTGGCCTGGACACTGTCTTCAGGCAGCCAGACTCTGGGGGTGGGAAGGGGAGGGAAGACTCTGTCAGCCCGGCCCACGGAGGTTGTCCCCCTTTGACATTTAAGCATCGGCTAATGAGTCCCGGACCCTCCCAGCTTCATAGGACGGCTGGGCTGAATGTTCTGAATAGCAAATGCGGTGAGGTTTTCTGAGGACGAATGAGCCAGAATGGAATCTGGAGGGCACTGCTGCCTGTGGGTCTCTCTTTGGGCAAGATGTGTGCTAGGGGTGGCGAAGGAGGGGACCAGGAGCGGGAAGGCGGTTCCAGGAGCAGCTGACCTATTGGATGTGGGGTCTTCCTCCAGTCCTGGCCATCCCAAATGCACACGGTCACTGGGGGGCTTCGTGATGTCTGGCAGAAAGGCGGGGCTCCCGGGGCTGTGGGAAGCATGCTTTGGAGGCCACTCCTCTCAGCAGCTTGCTCTCCATCATGGTTTGGTGATCGGGACATGAATACGCATGGTGGCCAAGGCCTTTAACTGTCCCGCTACTCTCATTTCCTCCGTCTGTAAAATGGGCCACCTGGTTCTCCCCATCAGTGGTGAGAGTCCCTCTCGCTACTTACGTCTGCAAATGAAGGAGAAGTGACCAAACCCAGGTCCCCTGACCTTCCTCACTCTTCTGCGATAGAAAGAATTCTGCACTTCCACGGCAGTGGGGAGACGCCTTCCTATTTGTAAAAAGCCCCAGTGCCCAGCAGAAAGGGAGCTGATTTTAAATTCAGACAGCCCTGGGCCACATATTGACTAAGCTGTGTGTCCTCGGGCAGGAGTCTTCACCTCTCGAGCCTCGGTTTCCCGAGAAAATAAATGGGGATCTTATCGGTACCACACAATGACGGTGGAAGTCCGTGCGATGGTATTTATGGCTCCTGAGACCTAATCAGGACGCCCTGCTCCTTTCACCTTCACTCGTCCGTGATATGGGAAGGGTGTCTGGATCCACAGCCACTGTAAGTGCCCCATGAACGAGCCCCCCCTACTCCCTATCCTGAGACAGACGGACAATGACCGACAATAAGCACCCAGGACTCGGTCTTAGGGGCAGTGAGGAATGGGCCGGACCTGCCAGGGAGTTCCCCTCCCCAGGAGACCCCTCAGCCAGTGACGAGGCGCTGTGGGAGGGTAAACACCGCAGCTGCCCATCCCTCTGCTGGGACACCTCTGAAGCACGTTCGCCACCATCTCCCAGAGCTCCCCAGTGCGATTAAGCTTCAGCTGTCCTCAGTGGTGAGACCCGCTTCGTAAAGGACCTTGTAAGGGCTCCCAGCCTTCCTTGCCTCACCCCTTCATCCCTCTACAGGTGCACCCTCGTCTGGCTTCCCCAACAAACCAAGGGTCACATCCTTGCCTCTGGGGGAACCCAACAAAAATGGCTTTGGAACTTGGAGCATTTTTAACCCACAGGGGAAATCCCACATGGAGTTCAGGGCCATTGCTCTTCCCAGCCCGCAGTGTGTGGGCATGGGGCTCTGGGAGTCTCTGGACAATGGCAGTGACCCTGGGTAGCGTCTTCCTCCTAACCGACACTCAAGACCGACGGAACATCAGCTGGCCCTACGTCACCTGTGTTATGTACGGTTCCACGTACCGTACCTATGAGGTTGGCCAGACTTATTCTGTTTTGCAGGTGGGGACCCTGAGACGTAATGAGAATTCAGTTGCTTTTCCAGGTCACACAGCTAGCGAGGGACAGAGCTGGGACTTGACCCCCATCCTGCTTGACATCTCCTTTCGGTTTCCCAACCCTCTGCCATTCCACGGGGGGGGGGGGGCTGCCCCATTATCACACAGCTGAGGGGGCTCTGGAGACCCCACACTAGCCCCCTGAATTTCCCGGAAACCCTCTCAGGCCCCACAGCGGGGGTCCAGGCATCACAAAAGCCCGTGGCCCACATTCTGATAATGTCAGCTCTCCATCGCCGGCCGGCTGGGATGGTGCCTGACCTCGGCAGCTTGATGCTTTCACGAGCAAGAGGTGAGCAGAGCAACTCTTGGGCAACTCTCTTTGCTAGGGGCAGATGAAGAACAGCCCGGAACCAGCTGCGAGTGTCTCTGAAGTCCTATCATCTCTTTGTTCTGGGGCTTCGCAAAAATGAGGTAAATGTCACCAGGCATCAGCTTAAAGGCAGGTGTGGAAGAGTTCCCCTCAGTTTGAAAGAGGCCACCACCCCCTGGGTAATTAGGCCAGGCTCTACTGCATTAAAGACGCCAGCGAGGGGGAAAGGCAGTGAGCCGGGA
This sequence comes from Nasua narica, assembly GCA_028533885.1. Lineage (NCBI taxonomy): Eukaryota > Metazoa > Chordata > Mammalia > Carnivora > Procyonidae > Nasua > Nasua narica. The sequence goes on along the minus strand of CM052808.1, from coordinate 14,622,275 downwards.
GCTGTTAACGGCTCCCTATAATCAGAGAGAGATTGAATTACACAAAGAACCTAACTGTCCGAGAATTCAAGCCGGCTATTTTTAGCTATCACCAAAGGCTCCTGTGGGCTGTTGCAAATTCCCAGAGCATGAATTGGGTGCTGCTTGGAGTGCATTGAGGAGTTCTGGTTTCAGGAAGAAAGGGGCATCACAACTGCTCAATAACAACCAGCTCAATGCTAGGTGCTTGCTCAACTTTATCTCACTTGGTGGGCACAGCCATCTTTAAAGGCTGGGATTGTCTCCATTTTACTGATGGGGCACTTGAGGCTCAGAGAGCCGCCAAAGGCAACACAGCAGGTAAATGAGAAAGCCGGGACAGAAACAATGTCCGGCCGAGTTCAAGACCTACAATGTCCCTTTCATAGCCTTTGTGGACTTTCTGAGGGGATAGGAGCAAACCAATTCTTCCCCATCGTGACGCAGAAGAAAAATTTTCTAGCTATCACCTCCTTGACCCTTGACAGCAGAACTCCCGAAGACCCATGTAAGTTATAAAATTCAGGGATCCCAGGCACATAGTAAGGGGGAGAGACCTCAAGAGCTGGCAAAGAAGGAGCTAGGGATGGTCCCCCCAGCCACTGTGACTTTCCCCGATCGTCCGTGGCTCTCCTTGGCAGAAGTGGCTGGGATGGAGTTATCAGTGAGCATGACACGAGCACTACACAAGACTCCCCTTCTCCCTTTCAAAGACAGCCAACTGCCAAAACTCACCGTACACAAAATACACTATGTAAATTGTGAACCCTAAGTCAAGGATCTATTTTTGTTCCACGATCATGTTATACTTCCACTATGATGATACTTTGTAATACAGCCACAGCCACAGCCAAGACAGAAAACAAACAAACAAACAAACAAAAAGCAAGAGGAAAAAGTGCTGAGTCCTGGGAGAAGCTAGTCTGTCTGCATTCCTGGGGGTTTCAGGTAGAACCAAAGGGCGGTCAGCACCATGGACAGCCACCCAATGGGCCCTTTATGTATAAAACAGGTTCAATGTAGCTCTAAGCATCCGTGTAACACAAATCTTGGCAAGAATCTTCCAGGCAAATGGAATGTCTTGCAACATCCTATAATGCTGTAACGTTCTCAAATCACCGGCGGGTCTCTGCCCCTGGGAGGAGAGCTACGCTTGCTGACACATTTAGCAAAAAAACTGTGAAAAACGTAATCCAACCAAGAAGGAAGTCCATTTCTCGCTTCTTTCGTAACAAGAGCAAAGAGACCATGTGCCCGAGAGTCTGTGTCAAGGAAGAATAGCAGACTGCCTGCAGACGTTTGCTCTGCCAACCTTTTACTGCTCTCGCTACTCCAGGAGCATTCCATCACCCAGGAATACGTAGGCTGCCTCCCTACGCGAGGTGTAGGGAGCTGGGAGATAATAAACCTCCTTTGGATCTTCCAAATCATTAAGAATTCTGTGCCACTGCTCAGGGAAACACAATTAGGCCTCAGTGTTAATACCAACTAATGACTATACAAATGAAGCCTGGTTTCTACCATACCTGTTTCCTGGTGCATCTGCTCATTTCCCTGCCTAGCGTTGTGTGCCAGTAACTTGGAATGCCTCCCGTTCTGATTTATTTGTGTACAAATCAGAACCAGAAATGGGAAGCTGAAGGTGCACTGGTTAGACATGGGCGATCCTTTTTTGCGTGGAGTCAGCAAAGGGGCCAGAAGGACAGATCAGAGGTCAGGGAAAGGAGGAGGTAAGATCGATCCCAGGAGTTCTCCCAAAAGAGAGAAGCTGAGGTCCAGAATTCCATACGAGAGGTCAAGGGGCCCAAAGCACACAAACTAGGAGTCAGAGGCCTGGGTTCCAGCCCATGTGCAGTCCCCAGGAAGCACTGTGGCCTTGGGAAAATCATGCCTGCTCAGCATTTCCTGAAGCCGCCTTTAGACGTTTGCACACTAATTTCCTCTGCCTACATTTCTCTCCCACCCCTTTGCAACTGGAGTCTGGACATCCCCTCTCCTACACCAGGCAAAATCCTACGCATCTGTCGAGGCCCTAATCAAACAGCTCTCTTCGGTGAAGCCCTGCTCTATGGCCATTCAACTCAGCCATTTATGCTCTCCGGGCTACAGTCTCTAAAGCTGTAAAAGGGGACATCAGCAAGGAAGGTGCTTCCAACAGGATACTCAACATAGGATCTTTGCTGACCCTGCACTTTTTGCTCAAGGTTGGAATATAGGGCTCTCCCTTTCTTCCAGAAATCTCCTTAGAATGAGATTCAGCTCAAATGCTGCTCCCCTGGCTCCTGCGATCCCCCAACACATACGACCCCCGGTGCTGGATCTGTTTCTCCACCGGACGGTGAGCTTCCCGAGGACAGGGACTATGCTTTATTCTCCACTCATCTTCCCCGTGCCTAATCCACATGGGTGATCCTCAAGCGTTTTGGTTCAATGAATGGTCCCCACGCTCTCTCCAGATGAGAGATGGTGGGCCCACTGGGAGCCCACCAGCAATCTCAGTCTGACGTATCATCAACCCTGCTTCCTCTTATCCAAGCCGCTTCCATTCTTGGCTCAACCTCGAGGTTAACAAGGCTTCAATCTTCTTCTGGAGGCTCCCCCTGAAGGTGCCCAAGCTGCTGCAGATCTTGTAAGAGTGATGCTTTAGGACAATGCTTCGGACTGAGAGAATCCAGCATGGCACCCTCAGACATGACTTACGTTAGACATAGACATGACTTACGTTCCCTTCTCGGACATCAACGCCAAAGACTCCTTTCTCAGATGGAACAAAACACCATCCTGGGTAATTCTGCTGCTGCGGGAGGTGGGTAAGCTGAGGGTAAGCTGCCAGCCCCTGGAGCTGTCTCCAGCAACCCCCAGGACAAGACACGCCCTATTGTGCAGGATAGAGGGTCTCTGAGGGCTGTGGCTTGTGTGTTTCAGCTGATCGAAAAATCTTTGGGGGCCTGTGATAGTGTTCTTTCTATCAGGTGAGCACAGTTTGTGTGTGTGTGTGTGTGTGTGTGTGTGTGTGTGTGAGAGAGAGAGAGAGAGAGAGAGAGACAGACAGACAGACAGACAGAATATGTCCAGATTATCCAGCCGATATGAACATTAACCCAAAGGAGGTCTGCCTGCTATCTGGCCAGTGACTGACATGGCCTAATTCCTGTGACCCAGCTCATCCCCGTCCACGAGGAAGCTGTAGTGGCATCAGCTCTCTCGCCAAATGCCCACGACTCTAGTGCCATCTCATCAGATAGTTGAAGTCGCCATCAAAATAACATAACTATTGGCATAAAGGGATCTGCGTGAGGACGGTCGATCTGCCACCGAATTAAAGCCTCGTTACGCTCACGGCCAAACCAGAGCCTCGCCGCGTGGACATTCTCCAGCCTGGATGCCGCACACCACCTGCGCCTGCTGCCAGCCAGGACTTCAGCCCTGGGCGACCCGGGGCGAGTCTGGGGCGGTCGATGGTGTGTCTGTTTGCAGCAGTCAGTACCTCTGCAAACCGGCAGCACGCTCGACCCTCCTGCACAGCAGAGCTCGAGCGGGGGCTTCAAAAGCACGGGATTTGGGAAATGGGAACGCGTTATCGGGCAAAGCAACAAGGAATTTTTTTTTTATAAACAACGGCGCTGGCCCATGGAAGACAAGCAAACCCGCCCACGTGGACGGGCACACCTTCTGGGCAGGGGCATCAGCTCCGCTGAGGCCTGAGGCCTTATTATTCAACGTGTGGTCCCTGGCACAGAAGCCCAGCATCAGCGGGGAACTCCTCAGAAATGCAAAAATCTCACCCCGACCTGCTGAAATGGAATCTGCACGGTAACAACATCTCCATAGGGCTCACGGGCGCATTCAGATCTGGAAGCGCTGGCCCTAGGGTCAGAGATGCGGCTGTGGGTTCCTGGCCCTGCCTCGGGACCGGGACCGCATCGGAAGGGGAGCAGGAGAAACGCAGCCCTCTGCCTTTTGTCTAGGCCCTTAGCCATTTTCACAGGTTTGTGGGTCACCTTTAAATAGCCTGAGTGATCTTGGCAGGTTGACTTAAACTCGGCGAGCCTCAGTTTCCCCCCTGTAAACTGGGAATTAACACTGGTGACCCCCTGGAGAAGCTATAGGGAAGGGATAGGAAATCGGGCCTGCAGCGGGCTTGCGTAGCACCTGGCACATGGCGGATTCTTGCTAAACAGATATTAACTGTAGGAAGCGTCCAGAGCAAGGGATAATGGGACAACGTCTGCAGAAGATGCGCCAGCGCTCACGTTCTCCTGCTCACCTCCCACCTCCCTCTCTCCCTCCCTCCGTGTGGAAAGGGAGGGTTTTTCCAGCAAGACTGAAGCATTGACCAGCGAGAAATTCTCTCAACGGGAGCATTAAAGACCTATGTCTAAAGCAGCTCCGGAGCTGCTTTAAATCCTCTGAGGCTTAGGTGACATTGACCCTCAGTTTCCTGGTCTGTAAAATGGGAGGGAGAGAAGAACAGTGCCTCCTTGCAGGATCACGGATGGGCTACTCCGCCTACGGCACTTAAAAAGGACCAAATGTCCGCTCTTGCCATCTCACGGTCATCACCCTCGCCCGCATCATCGTTATGGACAACAGGCTCTCAGGAAATCAGGAAGGCCAACGAGCTCACGCTCTAGCTCACTTAGTCAAGGAGGAAGACAGGGGAGAAGGGAGGACACGGCTGGCACGGCGGCGGGAGCTCGGTGTGGGAGGGAGAGGACACGGACCAGGGCAAGCGTTCGGAGTAGCCGGACTCTGCAAGGGCTGGAGTGGAAGCTGGGGCGGGGCAGGACCGTGGGGGTGCTGGGGAGCCACGGAAGGCGCAGGAGAGGGAGCAGCACGCCGCGGAGAGGGGCAGGGCCGACTCACGTACACCTGCGCGCAGACTCCTGGGCCAGCTGCAGCCGGTAGACGGAGAGGCGGTTGGCGCCACCGCACACGCTGCCGCGTTCGCCCTTGCACCCCATGTCACACTCGGCCTCGCTCACGTTGGTCGCCTGGATCTTGTGGCCGCAGTAGCACTCAGCTCCGAACTCCAGCCCGGCATACAGGTAGCCCCTGGGGAAGGCTGCGGTCAGGCTACCATGCAGACCCCGGGGGCCGGGAGACTTGGGGTGCTGGGAGGGCTCTGGGGCCCAGGACCCCCAGGACCACCCCCTGCCTTCATCCCCACACACCTACCCATGTGGCCACAAGTGTCCTCCTCACACTCACTTTATACACGTCTCACACACACGCACGCACACGTGCGCCTCTGAGCCTAGGGTCCCTCCATCCCAACCCACTTTCTTGCTCCTCCCGTCTAGAGCGAGGCACTAATTATATCTCCAGAGTCCGGCCCCTTTATTCCGGGAAACGTCCCCCAGGAATGATGCCTCCATGTCCCTTGAGAAGAGCTGGAATGAAAGGAGGAGGCAGGGACTCTCATACGCTCTTGGAAGATGGCAAAACCAAAGTCACATAGCCAGCCAAGGAAAAAATTCCTTCCCCTAAAACAAAACAAAAAATCCAGGCACTGCAAGGTTTTCAACTTTTTTTTTTTTCCCATAGCCATCGGATTGTTTCCTAAAAAGGACTCTCAGTGGACTCCCGTTCTGTAAACAGACGGAAAGGCATGGCCAGCTCTGGCGGCAGGGGGTGGGGACGGAGGGAGCGGGTTGGGACGAGCCCCACTCAGCCCCCTTGCCTGTGAGGGGTTCTCCAGGACCAGCAAGGCCCCTGGCCATGCACGGCAGCCCCGAGGGGAACGGTCAGCTCATGTCCTCACCCCGGATGCCCGTGGGCAGCCAGACAGATGGACCCACGCAGACTCGTGCCTCCACAAACCTCCACTCCCTGGGTGGCATGGGCCAGCCTCTGCTCCACAAGCTCACCTGGGCAGGTGCAGCCACTGGGCATCTTGGTGCCTGAACCCCCGCCCCCCCGGCATCCTGGGGCTCGGCCGGCCTGCCTTTCACCTGTCTCAGACCTTCCGTGTCTCTGAAGCCCTGGTTCTGGGGTGCCCTGAGCCCCTCTCTTATAACTGGACCCACTGATAGAAGGAACGTTTCCCACGATGGGGAAAAAAACCACTTCCAGTGGGTGTTACAATTCTAGAACAAGTGGTAGCTTCCTCCTAGCTCCCTCCCTGGGATGGCTCGTGGCAGGGAGGGCAGGGGACAGCTGCCCTGGGAGGACACAGCCAGCAGCTGGGAGCGCCTGTCTCAGAGGCGGATTCTCCGGCCCCGTCCACGCCCTCAGACGGCTGCGGTCCCCGCTCGCTCTTGTCTGAAAGCTCGTAGAGACACCGAGGCCGAAGCACCTGGCTAAACCCACTCCCTGATCATAGTTTCTGGCGCTCAGAAACTCTGGGAGATGATAAATGTTGGTTGGTTTAAAACGCTAAATTTGGGGATAATCTGTGGCCCGGCGACGGGTAACTAATATAGGAAGGGAAATGGAGTCAGCCTTGCTATCCTTAGGGTCACCGGTGGTCCCTGGGAGGACCTCAGTTAATCATGATGTCCCGGCTATGGCCTTCGCCAGAAGGATGTTTCCAGAATTCAAACAGATACACCTCTCCACTCCCTCACCGCCCGCCCCTGCCCCAGGCGTCCACTGCACGCAGAGAAGCTTCCAGATGGTTTGGCTCAGCCTACAAACCCTCCTATTGGTGGTTCCTTAACATGGACAGCCATGGGGAGCATTTTTAAAATGCCACACTTGGCTCCCACTTCCAGAGAGTCTAATTTAATTGGCCCTGTGATTCTAATGCGCCGCTTTGTGTGAAAATCCGAGCAGTGGTGCTCCAGCCGGGAGCCGGGGACCCACAGAGTCCGTATGGTCTCTGTCTCGGAACTCGGAAAAAATGCAAATTCTTGTCGCCACCTGTCCCCTCGCCCCCACCCCTGCCTAAACCTTCTGAACCAGAAAGTGGAAATGGAGTCCAGCCATCTATTTTACAAGAGTCCGGGTGATGTAGGGACTCACTCCAGGCTGAGGACCCCTGTCCTAGATGATCGGCTCCCCACCAGCCCAGCTTCCCCCCACCTACCTCTTCATTCTCAACACCTGGCGTATGCTAAGTGTTTAACTATGAATGTACACCCATCCCCCGATTAACAACCTCCAGCAGTTCCCCCTTGCCCGCGGCCAATCCAGATGCCTTAGATGGCATTCAAGGCTCCACCTCAGCGGGCGTCAGCCAGCCCTCCAGCTTCCCCTCCCTCCTGACAGCTCCCCGTTGGACTCCCTGTGCACCCCCACTCCGCCCACCTGAGGACGCTGGGTGTTGAGGACACTTTAGGAGTTCTGGTCTTTGAGTATGCTGCTCTTTCTATCCTACTGAGACTCCCTAGAAAACTCCTATTCATCCTTCAAAACCTGGCTCAAGATCTCCTCTCTGTAACTCTCCCTGAGCCCCCCATTTCCTCAGCCTATGCAAGCCCCCGGTAGTCTGGATAGCATACCCCACCCAGCACCCACCATGCTTGATGTCCCCATGGTCTGGTCTCCTCATCAGCCTCCTAGGGGTCTTGTGGGAGGGGAAGTGGGATAAGAGTTAATATTTGCAAAGTGCTGAGAACCGTGCCTGGCACAGAGCAAACGCCCAGCATGGGTAAGCTGCTGCTTTTCCATTCCCCAAGCCTGTGCCTGCCTCCATCTTCCCGACTGGCTGGGGAGCCCCTAGAGGGCAGGGCTGTGGCTGACTCATCGCTGCGTCTCCAGCACCCGGACGCACACGCGGGCAGCAATAAATATTTGCTGAACTCCAGCGGATTCCGTGAGTTCATGTGACTCACCCTCTGAAGCTCACCTCGGCTGTCACTTGCTCTGAGTGTTTCCTGATGCCCGAGGCGAGCTAGGGGGTCTCTTCTGCATTTCCACAGTGTGCCGCTGACGCCATCTGAACCCTCATCCTGCTACAGGGCCCTTTTCCATGTACGTGCCTGTCTCCCCATCAAGGCTGTGACTCCATGGGGGCCATGAACTCTGTGGGATTCACCTCTGTCTCCCCACCGTTTGATACATCCTCAAGGGCTCTGTGTCTCTCCCAAGCTGGAGAGGGCCCTGGGCTCAGGGAGTTGATTATAAAGGGGACAGTGTTTCCTCATCAAGGACAGAGGGAAGAGTCCCTCAGCCACCCCTGTGCTCATTTCCAGGACAGCCCTGCAGCTGAGGTCCCTCAGAGTTTGTGACCGCAAAGCCAGCCAGCTAGGGTCTGAAGGTGGGCAAGCCAGCAGCCCCTTCGCAAGCCACTCCCAAGCTAAGGGGGCAATGCTGGGGGACCCAGGCACAAACTGAGGGTCCCGTCCCCACCTGCCAGTCCTGTGGGACCTCATCCACCCTTGGGAAGTCCGCTGCCTCCCCCAGTGTGTGTCCTCATCAAGAACATCCCTTGCTGCAACTGGAAAACACTGTGGGTACAGGTGCGTGTTTCTCCCTGTGAGGTGCCCCATCAGTGGCCCACAAGCCTCCCGCTCACCAAGTCACACCCATGGACTCTTCCCGCACACGAGCACGGGTTTGGAGCCTTGCACACAGATTCACAAAGTCGCCTGCACACACAACTGCCGTTACTTAAAGATCATGATGCATGTGTATGAGGCTTCCAAACCTAAGCCACTGACCCCGCACGCTGTGCGTAGACACCGAGGCACGGTGTCAAACACCTAGGCGATCACAAACTCCAAAAAACCAACAGTCCAGCTCACTTGCATACACGCAGGCACACATGCACGCACCCCGGCATCACCCTTTCCTTGTGGCCAAGTGCTCATCCTCCACCGTGCCCTTCCGCGTTAAAGGAAAGGACACCGCCAAAGGAAGGAGTCTGGAATGAACGGGGCATGGGACATCAGGGCCCTACCGTTCTGCGCAGTTGTCCTGGCAACGGAAGATGGTCATCTTTTTGTAGTCGAAAAAGGACACGCCTCGCAGGGCCCGGCTCTGGATGTCATCCAGGTAGCAGCCGATGTACTTGGCTTTGGGGAGAGGAGAAAAGTCAGATCTGGCTGGGGACAAAGCAGAAAATGGTTTGCAAACCAGTGGCAACCAGTGTCCCTCTGGGTACATGGCCGGTTCCTCCCTCTGAGCGGAAAAGCAGAAACGAGAGACTGAAAGTCACGTGGGCTGGCAGACCCTAACCCCTAAGGGCAGCGGAGCCCAACGGGGAGGGAGGGACCCTTCTGCAGCCAGGGTAATGGCCGAGCCCCCGGACGCCACTGGTGACCATCAGCAGACATCCAGGGAGCCAAGCCGGGGTCATTCTCCAAGCACCTCGCAGACGAGACGCATATGGAGACAGCTCCAAAGAGTCGGCCACAGCTGATAGTGTGTTCTCTTGTCTACGAGCTGCTTCAAGACATTTACTTTTGCTCGGGCAGCTCAAAGGACAGCCCCACAGGCTTCCCGCTTTGGTTACTTCCAGGCACCGGCCTAGTGAGTCTGGGCCAGGGAACCTCTCTAAGGTCTAGTTTCCTTCACTGTGGGGATGAAAACACTAACCCAGTGAGGTCAAAACAGAACGATCTGCAAAAATGTTTCTACCATAGTGACCTGCGCGTAATTGGTGCCAAGTTTGTAAAACGAGCGCAACACGGATATGGCCATTCACAGCGCCGGGCAGGGACTTTATAGTTTGCCCACACGTGGGCCAAGGTGAGTGCTCTCATCCGAAGAAAAGTTTTAAATGATGTATACAAACCAATCGTAAACCACACACAGAGGTTTCTGAAAGTCGTACGCGCGTTCTTGCACTTAACGGTAAGTAGTCATTCTCGCCCGTGAAGACCAGATCTCACGGTTTATTAAAGTCTTTCCCTGTGTGTTCTTAGGATTGGGACGCGCGCTTTGCTAAGTGGTTTACGCATTCTGTCTCCCTGAATCCTTACAATGATCTTCCAAGTACTAATACTCCCACGCTACACAGAAGAGGAAACCGAGGCCCAGAGGGGTGAAGTCACTTGCCCAAGGAAACACAGCTGGAATGCGCGGAGTCGGGGTGGGCCCGGGCAACGTGGTCATGGAGCCCGTGTTCTGGACCCAGCTTACTCCTGGAATCCAGGGATCCTTGCAAGGACCCAGGTGAAGGGGGAAGTGCTGGCAGGTTCGTGCTCTTTGAGACTCAACAGAGGCCTGGAAAGGCCCAGCAGCTGGCCTAAACTTTGAGGATCCATGGTGGCAGGACAAAGATTTAGGTCCCGGTCTAGGGGAACCCCAAACCAGCGCTCTTCCCACTATCCATGTGCAAGTAACTTGAGGATGCCGCCAGCCTCGCCAAGGGTGACTGAGGACAAGACAACGTGTCGCTGGGTCACCTTCCCTAACTGGCCTGCCCTCTCTTTCAGCTGCGGGCTGGCGCCCCCCTCGCCCGTGGCAAACAGGCTTGAGCAGAGGGTGCAGGCTCCTTCCCGAGCAGTTGCGCCCCTCGGGGCCAGCCTGCTAAGTGCAGAATCTGTCGGCCCCGCCAGAGCCGGGCCTCATCCAGATCACTCTGAATTCCTTTCCTAAGACGGCGGTGATGTGGTCGGATGAGAAGAGTCCAGCTTGAACTTCCCCGGAGCAGGCCCATCAGACGGGGACAGCTGGGGAGAAGCCCCCCTCCTGCCCCCGTGCTTGCTCTACGGCATGTGTCCTTCCTGTCGCAGAGGGAGTCCTGGCCCCATGACTGGGGCAGGGGTGCTGTTTGCACCTAAGCCGGGAGGCAGAGCCTCTGGTGAACTTCGGCTCAAGAGTTCGGTAAAGGACAGAGGGTCCCGGGACAGGTTGTAGAAGGATCAGGGCAGGCGGAGGGAGTGGGAGGAGGGAGAGAGGAAAGGTTATTTTGACAGCATGAGTTCTTTGTTATCAGTTCAAAAGACTGTGTGTGGGGTCATGTATTGAGCACCTACTGTATGCTGTCTACGATGGGCCACTCCTTTTAATCTTTAAAAATGTTTAAAGTTTGGGGGCACCTGGGTGGCTCAGTCGGTTAAGCATCTGCCTTCAGCTCCGGTCATGAACCCGGAGTCCAGGGATCGAGCCCCACGTTCCTTCTCCTTCTGCCTACCACTCCTCTTGCTTGTACACACACACACTCTCTCTTTCTCTCTCTGACAAACAAGTAAAATCTAAAAAAAAGAAATGTTTAACATTTTTAAAGTTTTCATTCCAGTAAACATCTAGTATGGTATTAGTTTCAGGTACACGATACGGTGATGCGATAATTCTGTACACTACTCACGCATCATGGTAGGTGTCCTCTTCCTCCCCATCCCCCACCCACCTCCCTTCTGGTCACCATCAGTCTGTTCTCTAGAGTTAAGAGTTGGGTTTCTTGGTTTGTCTCCCTCTCCTTTTTTTTTTCCCCCCTTCACACACCTATTTCGTTTCTGAAAGTCCACGTAGGAGTGAAATCACATGTAAATCTTTCTCTGACTGGCTCATTTTGCTTAGCATCATTGTCTTTACATTCACACCCTCCCACGCTTCTTATTAACCCATTTTACAGACGGGGAAACTGATCCTAATGGCAATTACACCTGCCTGCCTTAGAAGCGAGTCTGAGTTTTGGCAAATGGTGTACGTTCTGACCGGCCCCCTCATGTTACTTCTGTTTCTCTTTTCTAAGTAGAATTAGAAGCTACGGTATCTGCCTCAAGTTCCTACCCCCTGTAATAAAACTTAAGCCCGGGTCTGTCTTCCAAGGGCTTTACTTGTGGGGAGGGTCCGCTTCCTTTGGTCCAGGATCGCCAAGAGCCACAGGGAGACCTGATGGGGAGAAATGCAAACGCTCCCCGATCCGCTGGGCTTGAAGTGAGATGTGCTATGGCTTTGGGTGGTCTCACCTAAGGGTGAGGACAGGGGCATTGGGCTCTATGTGGGACAGCGGATCTGTGCTCGATGCAATTTTGAACATCAGAGTACAACAGAGTGCACATGTGCGTACACACGTGTCCACTTTGGAGTGAAGGGGGGGGCTGTCACGACATCGTCCGCACCTTCGAAGCAATACCTCTTCTATTTTTTCTAACAGACCTTACCCGCCCCTGACCTTGGCAGGGCCAATTATGTTGCCCCTCCCACCAGCCAGTGACTGCCTGATTGCTCCAGGGAAGGGCACATGGCCCACTCTCTGGATTCTTGCAGATCAAAGCTAGGAGCAAGAAATCTGTTTCTCTTGGGTTAATGACGCTGGCAAGTCTGTAAGCCCAGAGCGACCAAGAGCCGTGATCCTTGGGACCAAAGTCAGCCTATTTGTGAGGATGAAGCCCACGGAGAGGCAAGCAGAGAGGAGAGCCAGAGAGAGACAGAGGGCACACATCACTCCTTTGAAAACTCCAGTCCCTTCCGCAGCTGGGGGACAAGACACAATGCATTTTCCTCTTAGCTTACGCTGGTTCAAGGTGGGTTTTGCCCCTTGCCACCAGAGTGACACTGATTCGCATGTTAACATTCAAGCCAAGGGGCCTGAATCCACCCAGCTCTGAGGGTCCAGACCAAATCCGTGCCCAGGCCGGTCTGTTCCATGCCCCTTCCCCTGGACCACGGCGAGTCTGGGCTTGGGAGGACATCTCTGTCCCTGCCGAAGAGACCATCCACGGGGTGCTGGGGGAGAAAGGGTCCCTTGGAAGAGCTGGGATTTGACCAGAGGGCCATCTGTCCCAAAGCCTGGGCTTTTAAGTGTTGTGCTACCTCCTCTCGGCCCCTCCCACCAGGACAGACATCAGGCTGCGAGGTCTCACACAACAGGTGCTCAAACGGTGTGTGGGTGGGGGGAGATACCCGGTGCCTCGTGATCGCCCTTCTGGAGAACCACGGGTGTGTTACACGCTCTGACCTGATGAATGGGCTGAGCTCTGTGGCTCAGGAAACAAACTCCGAATCAGTTTCCTCCCTGTCCCAGGCGGGCACTGGCACGTCCTTCCCCGCGGACCCCTCCGAGCAGGCTGCGATCAGCACAGCCGTCATCCCGCCCTCGGCGTCTGCCGCCCACTGACCTCATCACTGCGGTTCCCCCACCAACCCACCCCTGTGGTTTCCCCAGCGCCCTCCTCTCGAATCTTGCTGTGGTGGCACGATGTCTCCAAGAGGAGGGGGGATGCCAGGTATGTAAAACAGGGACAAAATCACAGGCCACTTGAGGAGGGATAAATGGCCGAGTTCACACCATCTATCAGCTCATCTCTGCAGCTATCCAAATACTGCTGAAATGGCAGAGTCGCCCCGGCTGCACTATTTATCTCCTGTGCGGAAACCAGGGAGCGGGGAGCCCGGGAGGGCGTAGGCAGCTGGAACAGAGCCCTCCCCACTGTGGGGTTTTTTCCCCCCTTTCCTTTCGTTTTTTCCTTTTGCTTCAATTAATCTTCCTTTTCAAGAAATTTTGCTCTCTTCAGTAATTTGTTAAAAGGATAACTAAACACGAACCGATCTGTATTCTTCTTCCTTACTATCCCCGAGTAGATTCACAAACAGGAGGCATGAGGGAATGCGAGAAGAAAACCAGCTCTGGGGTCAAGCAGATCTGGGTTCCAGTCTCAGCTCCTGGAGGTCTCATTCCCCTGCCTGGAAAACGGGAATAAAAGAGAGGTGGGGAGATGAGCTGAATTGTGTCTCTCCCCTCCCCCCAAAAAAGACAGGCTGAGGTCCTACACTCAGAACTTAAGGATGTGACCTTATTTGGAAACAGGGTCACTGCAGATGTGATTCGTTAAGGTACAAGCGCAAATGGAAGTGGGGGCGGGGTAATGGAGAGGACTGGTGTCCTTATAAAAAGATGGCCATCTGAGGACACAGAGCCACAAGGCGAAGGCATGTGAAAAGAGGGAGAGGCTGGAGTTTTGCAGACGCAAGCCAAGGACCGTCAACGGTTGCCGGCGATGCCAGAAACCAAGAGAAAGGCACAGAACAGGTTCCGTCCGTGTCTTAAAGAGTGCACGCCCCTGCTGACAACTTGATTTTGAACTCTGGCCTCCTAAACTGCAAGAGAATACACTTCTATTGCTTTAAGCCACCTAATTCCTGCTGCTTTGTTACAGCAGCGTTGGAACTGGATGACAAGGGGTATTGTTAAAATAAGCAGGATTAACCTATACACTGAGCCTCGGCACCAGGCGTGGCAGAGAGCAGAGACTCAGGAGGTATTTATTTTCTCTGCCATTCAGGATTTTCCATCCTTCAAGATGACCACTCCAGTGCTGCCCGGGTCTCCTAGTGAGGAGACCGAAATTTTCTGCTCGTACCCGGGCTCTCATGAGGTACGAGGGATGCATCTTTCACTTTGGTTAAAGCCTACAGATTCCACAGACTGAGCTCAACAATCTCTTCCTCCAGGAAGGCAGCCATGATACACTCCGATGGCTGAATGGGATCCCTCCCTTGGGATGCCACATTCCCTGGTCCCCACCCCTCCCTAACGCTGTTCTAAACGATTCTCCAGACACTGTCCGTTCCTTTTTCAAACCAGAAATGATTTAGGCTCATCACAGAAGAATTTTGACTGCAAGGAAAAGGCACTAGCATGGGGGAAAGCAAGATACAATGCTAGCTAAATACAGTATGTGCTTCCTCAATACGCACAGGAAGGAAAGAGACAGGAAGGCAAGACACCCAGTGTGGACTGGGGCTGCAGGTGATGAGGTCCGGGCCGTCTGTATTTTCTTCTTTCTATACGTTTTAAGTTTTCTACAGTGAGCATGTGTGATTTTGATAATCAGGACCAAGTTATTTTTTGAACATATAAATTTATCGTTTTACTTGCCTGTCTGCTCCCCAGGGGCTGTGACTGTTCCTCAGAGGGGAAAACTGCCTGAATCATTCCTGTGTCTCCAATAAATAGCGCTGGGCAGGGCACATATTAGGCATGTGATAACTATGGGATGGATGGACAGATGGAGTGAGCTGGGGATTATACAGCTCAGTGGTTAAGAATAAGAGCTTCAGACTCAGACTCGGTTGGAATTGTCCTTTGACAGCTGTGTGACATTGAGTAAGTCACTTAACCTCTCTGAGCTTCTTTCTTTGTCCATGAAAGGGGCTCTAATTGCTGCCCCATGGGAAGCTGAGGGTATGGATACACAGCCCCTAACATAGACCGGACCTTCGACAGCCTGCAAAGATTGCATCTTCAACTGGAGATGGGGAATGGGTGCCCTGCTACTCCTTCCAAAATTGCAGACCCATTCTCCCCTCGTCCTCCTTCATGCCTGAGCTTCAAAATCAAATTGGATTTGGTTCCTGCATGGGCTCTGCCTGTGACTAGCTGTGTCACCTTAGGCAAGTCCCATCACCTCTACACGTCTGTTTTCTTCTGCGGGATTACAATATTGAGAATGATAGCTGGCATGACTTAAGTGCTTACTGTGTGCCCGTCTCTGTGCTGAGCACTTCCTGTATACCGAGAGGTGAGGGTCTACGATGGTCCAGGTTCAGGGGTAAGACTTAGACCAGCAGGGCTCACAGCGCTAGATTACTCCTTCCTCCAGCTGGACAACCTTGGGCAAGTGCCTTAACCTCTCTGTGCCTCCGTTTCCTCCCTGTAAGATGGAGTTAACAACAGGGTGCATCTTCCTGGGTTCCTGGGAAGACTATGGAATGGAATACGTACAAAGTGCTTGGAAGAGCGCCTGGCATTTAGCCCACAATCGCTTCATCTTAGGTAATCAGCAAGACAGCCTGCCGCTGTTATGTCCTTCTTAGCCCCCAAAGGAAATGGAGGTTCAGAGAGGTGAAGAGACCTGTCCAAAGCTGCACAGTCAGCAAGCTGTGGAACTGGTAGGCGGACCCTGATTTGGCGGCTCAGAGCACAGGCTCTCCCAAGGCTGGGGGAGGTTAAAGGAGCCGGCAAGGTGCCAGCCTCACCCGGGAAGTGAGACTCCCCCCCACCCCCACCCCAGCCCAGCCTTAGCCCAGCCCAGGGGGCGGCTCCTCCCTCCCCTCCCAGCCCGGGATGGGCTCTGAATCCTTCACAGCCCAAGTCCCGCATCGCTGCATCAAGTAGAGCCCTTGGCAGCTTCAGAGAAAAACCAAATGTGTTCCGCGTCAGGTCAGAGAAGCGTCTTGTTTTTATTAGCGTTAATCTAATATGTTGTCTTTCCTCGCTGAACTCTGAATAAGTTAATCAAGGACAGGCGGGATTTGTGTTTTCTTAATAACGACGCCTGATTCTGAAGGCTGCCTGCTGTGAGCTCTAGGCTCCGGGCTTCTTGCTTAGTTTCTCTTCTTCTCTCTTTACATTTTATAAAATATCTACAATGTCCAGGAACAGAGGGGTTAGCGTGGTATAGGAAAAGGCTTGCAAGCTTTGGAATGAAATGAACCTTGTTTCAAATCTCAGTTCCTCACCTCTACCCATGTGACCTAGGTTTCTGAGTTTTCAATTTTCCCATTTGTGAAACAGAGTAACAGTGGTTTCTAACTTTCCGAGTTGTTGTGACAATTAAATAAGGAAATGAAGCACTTACAACATGGGCTAGGCCTCAATGATCACTCCAGAGGTAGTAGCTGTTATTACTGCTAGAGACAGTAACGACACCGATTAAGTGACCTATTATTATGAAGCAGATGTGATAAGCATCTTCGGTATAACATTCCATTCAAATATTATATAAAAACAGGGCACCTGGATGGCTCAGTTGGTTAAGTGTTTGCTTTTCTTTTGGGTTGTGATCTTGGGGTCCAGGGATCAAGCCCTGCATCAGGCTCCCTGCTCAGCAGGAAGTCTGCTTCTCCCTCTTGCTCTGCCACTCCCCCTACTCGTGGGCACGCACACACACACACACACTCTCTCTCTCTCTCTGTCTCAAATAAAGAAAAATTTTAAAAATCTTTAATAGATGAAAAACAAACTAGACAGTGGCTGGCAAGATGTAGGTGCTCAAGAAATGACAGTAACTGCTGGTAGTCATGGCAGTGAGTTCATTATCACAACTGGGAGGTGTTGTGACTGTTGTTTGTATCAACTGCACCACAAGGAATTCATATTCTATCTGGAACCTTGAAAAGCACAGGGATTATCATTTGCCTAAGGACCCTGGCAAGGACCATAGAGGAAGGAGGAGCATTTGATCAAGTCTGGAGGGGGATCAGGGACAATTTCCTGGAGGTAAGGGAAGATGAGAGCTGGAGGAAGAGTGGAGTTGACCCTCAGAGGCATTCCAGACAGTGGAATGGCCATTCATTCATGGGTCCATCCAATATTTCATTCATTCAACAAGTAGGTAAGGAGCACCATGGCTGAGCTGGGTGCTGTCCCAGGTGCTGAATGAACAGACACGCCAATCCCACAGTGGGGAGGAATGGTGGGAAGAGGACTGGCAACATCTCAGCCCTCATGGAGCTGATAGTCTAGTATAGGAGGCAAACTACAAACAAGGAAGCAAACACACCAAGAGGATGATTTTGGATGGTGGTAATAAGCTGGTAAGTGCTGTCACAAAAACAACCAGAGAATATGGTTGTGACCAGGTACAAAGTGGGGCTATTTTACTTAGGAAGGGCTCTACAGGAAGGCGAGGTTTGACTGGGGACCCAAAGGAAGGGAGGAAGGGAGCCATGGAAAGATACGGAGCAAGAGCATCCCACATAGAAGGAATTGACCATGTAAAGACCCTGCGTTAGGAATGGGCTTGGTGCATTCAGTGAAAGGGAAGAAGGACAGCAGGGTGGGGTGTGGTGATGAGGGGGAAAGAGTGCTACAAGATGAGATTTAAGAGGTGGCCACAGTAGGAGACTCTGGAATTTGTCTTAAGTGGAATAACAGTATAGCCTAAGGTGGGGGCTCGTGACAAACTTTGGGGCTTGCAAACTACCAGAAGGAGTCAGGAGTGGCGGGGAGAGATCCAGCCAAGTGGGTGGAGAAAGGAAGAGAAGCCACTTCCCGAGGTCTCCATCAGTGCGGCACCTCACACCTCTCCCGTGCCTACAAGATGGGGTCCCTTCCCCAGGCAGATCCCCAAGAGTTTCCTGGTCACCTTTAAGAGCCTACTATGTACCAAGTGCTTTTACAACCACTATCGCAGTGAGCTCTCAGGAAAAGCCCAGACGGCAGAGGTCCCTGTCCCTACTTTACGAATGACAAAACCAAAGCACGAGAAGGTAAAGCCATGTGCCTGGCCACGTGGCTGGCTGGACAGAAGAGGAATAGGAATCCAAGTCCCCCAATCTGTTCTGCCTTCTCCTTCACCTCCCTGTGAATGCGGGGTTCTTGAAGAGGTAGCTTCTAGGAAACCCCCGAGGGTGGGAAGGTGGGGTCTCTTGGCTAGTTCTTGAGCCAGGTATGGGGCGGGATGGAAGCAGGGGAATGTGCTTCCCAGGGGGAGGGGGGTCCCCCACCACAAATCCCGCTTCCTCCGTGGGGAGAGAAGGGGTTTTCTAAGCGCTGAATCACAGCGCAAGTGTGACATGTGGCAGGAAACACAAAGGCTGGGGAGGTTTTCCTTCTGTCCTGATTGGTGGTGGATCTTCCCAAACCATCTGGTCTGGACTCCCAAAACGTGCATTTGTGTTTGTCTCCGGAGCGGCAGGGTTGTGGGCTCCTCTCCTGCACGCTGGGCAGACGCGGGCCGACTCTGGGAGGTGGTCAGGGGGCCGAGCATTCAGGCCAGTGGGGTTTGTTTCAACTCTACCGCTCTACAGCCTTGGGCAAGGGTCCCCCTTCACCAAGCCTCAGTTCCCCGAAGTGTGACCTGGGTGCGGGATCACGCTCCTTGCTCGAGTCAGTGGGGTGGGGCAGAAATCAGATACTGTACTTCTTTGTACCGCACTCACAAAGAAGAGCCCTTTTTGACCGAAAGGCTAAGAAAACACGAGGACATATGCCCAGGACAATGATGCCCTCCAGGGGCCAACACCAAGCGATCCAGCAAGGTGACCAACAGGCCACGTGGGAGAGCAGTAGCTCTACCACTTACTAGTTATGCAGCCCTAACTCATGGTACCTCGGTTTCCTGATCCCTAAAATGGGAATTACAGCACCATCCACGTGGAATCCTACTAACACTAATACCCGTAGAGGGCTTAGAAAAGCCCCGGGCACACAGTAAGTGCTCAATAGATGCTGCTTCATTTTCGTGTGTTATTTATTTAACAAGGTGGAGAAGACTGCAAGGAAGCGTCAGGCTTTGAACTCTAATAGATGCAGGGTCCGACCCATGCTTGGCTGTTTACAAGCCGTGTGACCTCGGGCAAGTTACTTAATCTCTCTGAGCTTCCCCTTTCTCCCCTGAAACGGGGGCTACAGCGGCGTCCCTGGCATGTCGATAGTGGTCACTGTATGGCAGATGACCCCTATTACATGCTGAGACCTGGTGGCTGTTACTGTATTCTTCCCAGCCCCTCCCTTCTGCTTGGCCGCCATCCCTGTCTACCCCTCTTACCTCGCTCCTCCTCCTTCTCCCGGACGATCCTCCCCTTGAGGGCTCGGCTCCAGGCTCCCCCGTAGTCACCCAGCTTGGTCCTCTCGCCGCCGTCCTTGCCCTTGAACCAGGGTCCGTACCGGCGGGCGAAGCTCGAGGCCTCGCCCGCGTCCCGGAAGCCTCTGCCCAGATGCAGGTCACCCAAGAAGGGCAGCTCGGCGCCCTCGGCCGGGCCCCCCGCGGCAGGGCTGGCCTGGCTCTGGGAGACGGCGGGCTGGCCCACAAAGCCAGAGTGCAGGAAGACCAGGCTCCCAGCCGTCAGGTAGAGCACCAGGAAGGTAAAGAAACGCACGGGCTTCCTGCGGAAATACCGCTGGAATTTGAACCAGAGCTTGGCCATAGCAGGCTCATTCCGGACTGGCTCGCTGGTGGCTCGGGGGTTCAGGAAGGGGAGGGCGGGGCTGCGTTTCCCAAGCTTCTCTGAGGGATGGAACCCCTGGGGGTCTGCAGCCTTCTTCCCTCCGCGAAGGTGATGGCCGAACCCAGAGCGGGAGGCCAAGTCTGGTACTTGGCTGAGGCCAAGAGAACAGGGCCCTCCTGAGGTCAAGGCGAGCTTCGCTGGGCCACAAAAGAGGTCCAACACCCAGAAGTTGGTCCCATTTTCCTACATCTTGTGCTTTGCGTCGGAGAGTTCCCCAAGAACTTTGACCACAGCAATCGCAGGAAAAATCTGCCAGCTTACTTCTCGCCTCTTCTCAGCTCCTTGGGCCTGTCAGGGCTGGATGATCTCACTCAGGGCAGTTTTCTGGCCCCTTCCCCAGCTGCGGGCCAAGCTCAGTGTGTCTGCCTCATGGAAACAGAAGCGGGCGGGCTTCCGTTGGCTCGAGCATTAAGGCTTGGGGCTGCGACCTGCAAAACAGCATGAATACGGATTTAAGGAGCCCCCTCACAGAGGCCAGAGCTCAAAGGGTTCCTGAACCTTCTCGAGGGAGATGCAGACACCCAGAGAAGCAAGGGAATCATGTCCTGAAGCACCCAGCAGTGCCGGGTCTTCTAGAATCCCTGCCTTTTTCTTCAAACCGAACTGGGAATTTGGGGGCTCGGCTGTTACAGGGCCCACGTTTTGGGACAAGCTTTATCTTGGACAAGTCCAAGTTCTTACACCCCCCATTTCCTATGTATTTGTCAAATATATACGGATTCATGAATTATTTTAAGTCTGGAAAGTACCTCCTAGGGGCCTTGCTGAACTGCTTGCTGGGCCTGACTGATTCTGAACCTGATCAAATTCATTTTTTTCCCCAGGAAATACTTAGTGATCACCTACTATATACCAGGTGCTGTGCAAAGTCCTGGAGGTAAAGCCATGAACCAGAGCGACCAAGTCTCTCCCTTCGCTGGGCTCACATCCTAGAGTGGGAGAGAGCAAAGCCCTAGCCTCTCTCCTCTATCCAAGGATGGAAAGAAAATCGGATTATTTACCAATAGAGTCATGCGCTCTGCCTTTATTTAGCATCTACAGTATACCCAGCTTTGTGCCAAGCCCTCTATGTGTATTACCCATTCATTCTTCCCAGTGTTCCTGGGGGAGGTGGCAATTTCCCCACTTTACAGATTAGGAAACTGAGGCCACATAGCCAATGAGTGGTGGAGCTGGGATTTCAACCCAGGACAGTCCAAAGGCAAAAACCACAGCTCGTAACCACTTGCCTTTGTGACTCGGCTTTTGTCTCACCCGGACTGGATACCAGCTGAGGATTCAGAGAGAGACCCTGAGGCAGTAGCCCATCTCCACTGCCTCCCCGCAACCAGTGACTCTCTCTTTTGACGGGGGTGGGGGGGTAAGGGGGGGTCCCCAGACTGTGGTCCAAGGAGCCTCTGATTCATAATCACCTGAGAGCCTGGTCAAGTATGAAGATTCTGGACCTCTCCAACCAGAATTTCTGATAGAAGGGGAAACCTACAGCTGTAACAAGGTGCCCTCAGGTAATGGGGATGGGCACAGAGGGCCGAGGGCACTGCTCTATGAGTAAACATTAAGGATCATTAGTCAAGAAGAAAACAGAAAGTAAACTAGGAAACGGACTATTCCTAATGGGCGATGCGATTTCATATTATCGCCAGCAGGGGGCCTCGTGACAATCTTGGCCAACGCCCAGAACTGACTGGCCGCCAATGGAGGATCTGAACAGTGACCGTTCCTCTCCAGTCCACAGCAACATGGGAGTTTAACTGTGGTTCAAAGTGGATTCCATCAGTCCTCCATATGCCATCCCATTCATTCCAGAACAAAGTACTAAGCACCTACTGGGCACCAGTTATTGTTCGAGGCACTTGGAATAGATCATAAACCAGCCCCAAATCCACGCTTTTGTTGAGTCAAACTACCTATTCATCCATCGATCCATCTCTCTGCCCATCATCCTTTAATCCATCCATCATTCCACCCACTCATCCATCCCTTAAGTTACAATCTATCCATCCATTGTCCATTCCTTAGTCCGTCCATCCATCCATCCGTCATCTCGCCGTCCATCTCAACTACAGCAGCCCATTCATCCAGGCAGCTCTCCTCCCATCCAGCCATCTACCTGTGCTTCCATTCATTCAAAAATGTGTGTTGCTCGCCTACTGTATGTGCTTGGGAATAAATCATCCAGGGTCCCACTTTCAGAGAATTCAGAGGGGGAAGCAATTTAACCACCACACCAAATCGCTATACTAGAGAGTGATAAATCCTGTCAGAGATGCCCACAGAAGATGTGGAACAGCAATTAATATTAACAGCTAATATCTCCTGCGCACTAATTATGTGCTAGACGCTGCTCCAAACACGCATGGACTCCGACTTAATCCCCATGCCAATTCGAGGAGTGAGATCTGTAGCCGTTCCACAGAGGAGGGAAGTGAGGATCAGAGAGATTAAGTAATCGATCCAGGCCCACACAGCTGCAGCGAGCCTTGAAGACCAAGCTCGGGAGTCTGGATGGCGTTCTAACGGCTCGCGTGGGGAACGAGTGAAGTTTCATGGTCGTGCCGACATTCTAGAAAGATCCATTTCTTATCGGCCTGAAAGCTTCCAGGCGGCGGGTGGTGACCCGTGGTATTCCACGCAGATCACACACGTGCCAGATGTTTCTGCAGCTGGGCCAGGACGAGGACAAGCCAGCAGCCATCACGGCGATGGGCAGGGGCAACACCGGCCCTTCCAGAAGCAGACAGGCCAGAGCACGAGCTCTGGAGGTGGGCTGCCCTGGGCTTAGAACTGCCTCTTCCAGCCACCCGCGGCGTGACCGGGTCATGTCACCTGTTGTCACCAGCTGAAGATCCTCGCCTGTGAAGTGGGCGTAAGAATCTCGACACCTCCCCAAAGATACCCTGCTGGGAGGACTGCACCCCCAGGACTTACTGGGAGGTAAGCACCCCCCGCCCCGCCCTTCTCAAGGGCACGTGCGAGCCGCCTTCAAAGGCGTTTGCCTCAGCAGCGCCTTTGCTGCTGTGGAGACGACAGAGATTCTGGCTGTTGTGTTCCCTGTGGCTTTTTGTCTCTCTGAGGATATTTCTGGGCCTAGTCCTTTTTTGTTGTTCCCTTCTTGTTCTTTTCTATTTCGACACATCTTTTCTCTAAGTGGGTGCCAAATGGGTTTTAAGAGGATAATGAGCTCATTAGAAGCTGGCAGGGAACAGAAAGAGACGGAGGCACTGGTGATGTGGGGAGTGAAGGGGGCCCACCCGGGAAGGGACTGTGAGGAGGGGGGCTCCTCCTGGGGGCGGGGGGGGCGGGGCTGACTTGGAGCCACCTACGCACCTGCCAGGGCTGGGAGGGAGGGCACTCCGGAAGCTGGGCTCCCCACAGAGTGGGGGCATCCTGTCTGTTCTCTCCGAGTGAGCCCCAACATCTGGAGCACAGGCGGTCCCCAAGAGTACAGGACATGAGTGAAGAGAGTCTGGGGACTGACCTCCCCTAGGGGCTTAAACATAAACCTTGTCACCAGAACGCTGGGGACAGCCTCCGAGAACAACGTTCAGGGCTCTGTAGAGACAGTGTCTTCATTTCTCAGCTCTGGGTGGTCCTGGGGTTCAGGGGCCCCTACTGTGCCACAGTCCCACCTCCCCAAGGGAACCCTGAAGACTTCTCTGCCTCTCATGACCCTCTGTCACTACCCCTAGCCCCAGGTCGCTCTCAGTCCCTTTCCCTGTCTCTCTCACCAGACTAACCCCGAAGGGAATGGGGACATGAAGTGAACTGCCGTTTGCCGAACACTTGCCACACACCGGATGAGGCTTTGCAAACACATTCGCACAAATTCCTCCCTCCCAGCAACCCCATAAGGCCTGTGACGGTCCTCCCCAGCCCACAGACGGCGCATCTACAACCCCAGGCAGGGGGCACGTGTGGCCCTTCACGTCTCGGTCTTCATTGGCCCGTTACGTGTCGGAAACCACAATCCCTGTCGACATTCTCCCCTGTCGCTTATAGGTGTGAGGCCCGGGCAGGTGCCCTCACCTCTGTGAGCTGCGGTTTTCTCTCTCTGAGATGGGTCAACCACAGAGTCTTCTTTTTGGGGTCTCGGGAGGGCCCGATGGGACAGCCCCCCCCACCAGAGCTGGAGCTCGCCAGGAGCTCTCAGGCTCCATCTGTCTCCATTCTGCATGAGAACACTCTGAGCCTCAGTTTCCCCGCCGACTGAACGTGGCGGACGACCTGATCCCTACCCTGCCTTCCCTCCCGGGGCCAGTGTGAGTTTCCACAAGGGGGAGGGCAAGAGGCCCCCTTTGCAAGAATGGCGGCATTTGGTTACCGCAGCTCGTGTTTCCAGCTGGAGTCTCAGAGTGTCTAAACACAGCCTATTTTTAGCACCGAATGAACCTCTGGTGCCGAGCTGCCAAGAAAATGACCGGCGGGGCAGAGCTGTCCTGCGGGGAGGGAAAATGGGGAGGTACGGCTGCCCACAGCTTTCTCCCCTGGGGGGGGGCTAGAGCTCCCTTCCAGATTTGAGGGGTAGGCAGGTCTCACTGGAAGCCCACGAACCTAGGCAAGGGCACTCCCTCTTTCTCTAGTCCCCTGAACCTGACTTACGGGCACCCCCCCCAAGGACCAGCTGACCCCTTGGACCATCCGAGCCTGGGAGCCAAGAAGGAGGTCCCAGTTTGTGATTTCTTCACACTCTGGGTAGGAGACGCAGCGGGGGCTCTCCGCGAACTTGGGAGCCCAGACCGGGGACGGAATTTTAGTCTCGGCCTAAGGATAACAGTGTTGGCCAGAAATCACCAGTATTTGCCGAGCATTCACTGTGTGCCGGGCACTGTGCCAAGCATCTTATTCCCACTGGGCCATTTCATCCCTTCGAGAATGCTTTGAGGTGGTTATTAACTTCTCCGTCCCTCAGTTTCTCCATACCTCGAACGGGGGGAAATAATAGTATTTTTCTCATAGGATTCGCGGGAGGACCAAATGAGTTCGCGTATGCAAGTGTCACCTACGCGTTACCTCTTGCTGTAATAATCTGTAGGTCAGGTACGCGGTTTGCCTGCCTGGTACCTGGTGTGTTTTTGTTTTCCCGGTAGAAGGACCGCATGATCCCACAGAGAGGTTCTCTGCCATTAATTCTTAGCTTGTACGGCTGGGGGAGAATGAAACTCTCCCACCAGCTGCGGCAAACACTCGGAACTGTCGTCTCCTGATACCCGTGCTCCGGGACAGACGGCGCGCACAGACCCGGGAGTGGAACTCCTAGGACAACACGAAGACATGCCGGCTGGTTTTCCGAAGGGCTGCACCAACAAGGCCTCCCAGCTGGTGTACGGGCATTCCCGCTGCTCCAATTCGACATCAATACTCAACATCTTCAGCCTTTTGCGGTTTTGCCCATCTCATGGGTCTGGCACGGATTTTGTACATGCCCCGCCCGGGGAGTTAACTCTCGAAAGCCATTTATGTGGAAGCAATGGTGGGAGCTGGTGAGTCAATACCCAGCACCCACCCCCCCACCGGCTCCCTCTCTCTTGGGATGGGCTAACTGTCAGGTGGGCAGTTTCTACAAGCTCCCTCACTCTCCCCGGAGGAAATCCCCAGTTTTCCTCCCTTATTAATAAGTAACCCTACGATTAACCTCCTGGATGTAGATCTTTGTCCAGATCCCTGGAAGGCAACCTAGGACCTCTCAATAATGAGACGTAGTTACGATTACACCCATTTTATAGATGGGGAAAGCCAAGGGGCACCGAGATGAAGTGATTTGCCCAAGCACACAGCTTGCGAGACACGGAGCATGAATCCAAGTGCATAACCGTGAGCTGCCGCCAAGGCCACCAGACGGCTAGTGCCCCCTGACCTGCTCCCCCCTCAGTGGAATCCCAACCTCAATGGAAAGATTCATCCTGAGCTCGCAGACACGGAAAGCCATCCCTCCAACACTTTTTCTCTAGGGAGTCTAATCAAAAAGTTCTTCTTTCTCATCCTTTCTGCCCCTGGACCAGCCATTTAGCAAATGAAAGAAGTCATGAAATAGCCCCCAAAATACCATTATAAATTATACACCAGTTTCGTGGTTTTCACTCATGGTCTTTAGGAATCTAAAATTTTTTTTTTTTAAGATTTTATTTTTTTTTATTAGAGAAAGAGAGAGAAAGTTTCTCTCGGCACGGGGAGAAGGAGAAGCAGGCTCCCTGCTGAGCAAGGAGCCCTACACAGGATTTGATCCCAGAACCCTGGGATCATGACTCGAGCTGAAGGCAGACACTTAATCAACTAAGCCACCCAGGTATCCCAAGAATCTAGAATTTTCTTAACCCAATGGACCTGGGGAAGAACTTCACACCCCTATATGGTGTGTGGACCACCCTCCCCGACCCGGTCATACCCTTCCCCTCACAGGTGTCCACAAAGTAACAATGCCATTGGGTCCAAGATGGGCCTGCTGTGTGGGATCTCCCCAGTTTCTGGCTGCTCTGTGTGAAGGTACAATGGGCCCTTCAGTACCTACAGACTTGCTTTGAGGACCCAAAAAGTGGGATTATGGTGTCCAAGATCGTGCACATTTGTGTGTGTGCCCACAGGGGAAAACCTTGCTCCAGGCTCCTAAAATTGGCCTGTGTTGCCTTCTGCACGCTCACGCAACCGCCAGAAGAGCCCCGGAGCCCCCGCACTTCCTTCCTTCTGTTCCTAGGACGGGACTCACCCGCCACCACCCAGCATCCACAGCTCGCCATCCGTGTCCATTATCATTCATCTTTCCCAAAACTCGGGAAAATAAATGAGAAGGCAAAGTGCCATTAGCTTAATGGCCTTTAACACCCAGCCATCTGCCATGATGTAATTAAATAAAAAAATCAAAAGGAGCATATGGTGCCCATTAAAAATAAATATTAAAATTTTGTTTCCCTGGATAATGACTCCAGTGTCTCTTGTTCCACAGGCAAACTTTACGGCCTTCTTCACTTGTTGCAGAGAATCAGGCTGAATAGAGAACAGAATAGAAACCAGCAGGGGAGAACCACAGAGAAGGGTCTGATCTAGAGGCAGCCATTTCTGGTTTGACCCTGCATCAGCCATATGGTGGCTGTGGGATCTTTGGCAAGTGGCCTGCCTCTCCAAGACTCAGTTTCCGCACCTGCAAAATACGCGCTCACGTACATTGGGCATATAGTAATGTGCCAGGCACTTTTAACCATCCTAAAAGAAAGGTCTCATTGGTTAGCCCCATTTTACAGATGAGAAAACTGAGGCTTAGGTCACGGCGTCTGTGCAAGGTCACACAGCAAAGCAGTGGTGGAGCCTCCGGACTCCGCATTCCACAGAGATGGACACAATTTCTCAATAGCTGGTCATAC
This sequence comes from Nasua narica, assembly GCA_028533885.1. Taxonomy (NCBI): domain Eukaryota; kingdom Metazoa; phylum Chordata; class Mammalia; order Carnivora; family Procyonidae; genus Nasua; species Nasua narica. The sequence continues at coordinate 14,595,114 of CM052808.1, read as the reverse complement.
TCTGCCCCAACTTTGGCCAACTCATCCAACCATGGTCCCCCCTTCTCATGAAAATACCGTTGGCCCAGACTTCGTCTCAGCAAAGGATGAAGAATCAATGAGTGGTTTTGATGAGTCTTGACCACCCACAGTAGGTGTGGAGGACCCATTCTGGGGTGTTGGTCTGGTGAGTGACCTCCAGGCCCCTGCTCACGGGGGGCAGGCCCCAGTGGCCACATCTGCACCACGTAACATGCCTCCTGCCATTGCCAGTGACCACAGGTGGTCTCAGATCTAAAACCGGCCAAACGATGCTTGCCCCCCCCCACCCCCGAACATGGAGTTGGGATCTGAGACCCGACACTCCCTGCTTGTCGCCTGGACGAGAAGCTGTCATCACATGGCCAAAGAGCTAAAGTTAGTCTGCAGAGAGGAAGAAGAAAACAGAGACAGAGGAGCCGAGAAAGTTTCAGGTTCCTGACTCACGCCGGGCTACGTGCCAGGCTGCCAGGTCTAGAGACAGCACTGAATGAGAAGACGGGGGCACTTTGCTTACTATGGCGCTGCGTATACAGCAGGGATTCAATAAGAGTTCGCCAGGGGTAGGGATCCAAGGGCAGCCACACCAAACTGAACATACTCTAACCGTGGGATCCAGCACTCATGCTCCTTGGTATTCAGCCAAAGGAGCTGAGCACATAGGTCCACACCGAAACCTGCACGCAGAGGCTTACGGCAGCTTTATTCAGAACTGGAATGACGTGGAGTCCACCAAGACATCCTTCAGTAGGTGAATGCATACATAAAGGGTAGTACATCCGGACAATGGAATATTCCTCAGTGCTAAGAAGAAATGAGCTCTCAAGCCATGAAAAGGCATGGCAGAAGCTTCAGTGCATCTTACTAAGTGAAAGCAGCCAACCCCAAGAGGCTATGTTCTGTGCGATTCCGACCACAGGACGTTCTAGAAGAGGCAACACTAGAGAGACGGTCAAAAGTTAGCGGTTGCCAAGGGGAGGAAGAGCAGGAGGGAACACAGAGGATTTGGGGGGTAGGGCAGTATTCTGCATGATACCAGAGTGGTGGATGTAGGTCATTATAGATTTATCCAAATCCAGGGACTGTCCACCAACCACCGTGAGCGAGCCCGAACATCAACCGTGGCCTCTGGGTGACAGTGATGTGTCAGCGTAGATCCACCCGCTGTAACAAACGTCCCACGTCCCACTCGGCTGGCTGCAGGACATTGGGGGGCGGGGCGAGGCTACACAGGGGAGGGGCAGGAGGCCTCCAGGCAACCTCTGTACTTTCTGCTCCATTTTGCTGTGAACCTAAAACTGCTTTAAGAAAGCAAAAATCCGTTTAAAAGGGGGATTGCAATCCTACACCTGTAAAGGCGGGACCCACCAGAGTGGATGTCCACCAGCCATTAAATCTCTGGGCTTCGGGAAGGGACGGAGTGGGGGAGGGGGTGAAGAGGGGGAGCAGCAGCTCCCCTCGTCCAAGTCCAAAGGTTTGATGAAAGGGGCCCGAGGTGCGGCTCGCCCAGTCCCCTGGCATTTCCAGTCCACCGCAGCCTTCCTCAAAGCCCAGATCACTATCCTCCCCAAGAGGGACGTCTAAAGAAAGGCCCTAAATTCCTATCATTAAGCCATCTGGAGTCATCCTCCCCCTCCAGGAGCTGCTCTGTCGTAGGTCAATTAGTGCTCATTTGCATAGAGTTCCTTAATAGGTTGCTAATTGTCTGGGGGAGAGATGGATGGCTCCGGCGGTTCAGGGCAGAATGTTTACCCACAGGGGCAGACCCTGCAGGGGGTATCAGAGCCCCGGGGAGGAAGGCAGGAAGGGAGGGGACAGGAGGGGAGGGAAGGAGAAGGCAGGGGGAAGGAACAGAGCCAACAGTTATGGCTTGACGTGCAGTGAAGGATAAGTAGTGTCTTGTGAACCTTTTGCTTCAGTCGTGTGTTGTGTATATACTGGATCCTAACTGGACAGTGTCTTTCTCGTTGTAGGTCCACTAAAATTGCTCAAAAGCCCTAGCGATGGAGAAGAGCAGGGGAGAGACGTTCTGGGTAGTGTGGCTGCAGGAGGGCCCACTGAGAATCAGGCGGCGCTGCAGCGGAGAGCTGACCAGTGAGAAAGGGGTGACCATGGAAGGTCTGGGGCAAGGCTGTCACGGGCAGAGGGGACGCCGTGCAGAGTGGGAGGGGGGAAGGGCCCGGCACATCCCAGAAGCGGGCGGGCAGGGGCCGGGGGGTGGGGGGGGGCGTGAGCCACGCCTGTCTCCCACAGTGACCTCGAGCTGGTGGCGGAGGGCACATCGGAGGACCCTTCCTGTCCCCGTGGACTGTGGCCACGACTCTGCGACCCTGAGGCGGGGCCGGAGCCGAGAAATGTTTATTGAGCGGCAGAGCTGGGAACTGGCCGAGCAACCGGTGGTGGACGGAGAGTTTCTTTCCAGGCGGGGCTCAGGGGAAAGCTCCGGCCGCAAGGGCAGGCTCGGGGTCCGATCTGACCGTGTGGGATGAAGTGAGAACGTCCGTCACTTTCGGGGGTTGGCCAACTGTGACCTCGAGCCAAACTGGCCCTAGGCCTCTTTTTGTCAGCCCTGGAGCTAAGAATGGCTTTTGTATTTTTAAAGGGTTATGAAGGAGGAGGAGGAGCAGCAGCAGACCCCACGTGGCCCCCCCAAAGCCTAAAACATTTGCTATCGGGCCCTTTCTCGGCAATAGAGGCTGACGGCGGAGATCACAGGGGAGAAAGGCGTAGGGCCGTCCGACCCCGGAGCTCAAAGACCAACCCCCGCCCCTGCCCCCCCGGTCTCTTAGCAAGTTCCTCAGAGCAGATGACAAAGGGGTGGAAGAAGTCTGGGAATCCTGGGCCTTGAAAAACAGTCTCCTTATACAGAAGGGGAAACTGAGGCCCAGAGATGCTCAGACGAAAGAACCCTCATCCATGTGAATGCCTCCCATGGACCTGAACCCAAGTAAGGGTTCAGTCAACGTTAGCTATTCCCATCGTTTTTACTATTGTTTTCATGCCACCGTAGAATCGCAGGGTCAAAGGGTCCTTAGAAGCCGGGAGAGCAAGTCTGAGGGTTTACAGATCAGGAACCTGAGGCTCAGAGAGGTTCAAGGGTTGCCCAGGGTCACATAGCCAGGCCAGGGAGCGCCAGTTCCCAGACCAAGCCTGCGGCCCTACAACCTTCCTCCCCCTGCTCATGCCTCTCTCCCTGCCAGCACCCCACCCCCGACCCCCTGCCACCGCCATGAGTCCACCGACACTTGCCAGCTCCCTCCAGGCTGCCCAAGGCGGGTCACACTTTCAGGACCAGTGACAGCTCCTGAGAGAGAGGTTTTCAC
>CM052808.1:14539172-14591673 GCA_028533885.1 Nasua narica | reverse complement strand
GTAAGTGTAGAGGTCTGTGTACGCGTGTGCAGATGTGTATGTAGGCGCGTGTCTATATGTCGGGGGGAAGGGTCTCTGAGCCCCCTGCCTAGTGGCTCACATTCAAGCTCTCTCCCCTCCCCGTGCACCGACCCCCCAGTCTTAGAGCAGAACGAAGAGATGGGCTCTCAGCCCATCAGAGCTGGAGGGAGGACCCTTCACGATCCCCAGGCCACTTTCCTCATTGACCCAAAGGGGAAGGTGGAGTCAGTCAGGACTCTACCCAGCCCCAGGCCTCCTGGACCCCAGCTGGAAGCCTTGAAGCCTTCCTTGGGAGAAAAGGACAACATATAAACTACTATTTATTGCACACCTACTATGTGCCGGACTCTCCCATTTACACCGCATCACTGCTTCTCCCCAGGGGCTCTATTCGGCAGGTTGGCTTTATTCACCTGGCCAGAAGGCCGAGCTGGCGAGTAGAGCAGAAAAAGACCTGACCCCGGGCCTGTCCGACTCCAGAACCTTACTTACAACGTCCCCGTGACATTGCCTCTGGCCACAGCACCAACCTCTGACCTCTGCAACCTCTGTGTGGTGAATGCACTGATCCCGAAGCCTCCAGGCCCAGAAGGCCTTCCTCCGGAGAGTGCGCTCAGCCAGCTGGTGCCCCTTCGGAGGCCCCTCAGCTGGAGTGGGGAAAGGAGCCCCTTCTAAAAGGCACGGGGTCTGGGGACTTCAGTGTGGCCTTCGGTGGCCCAGGGAGATCTGCGGGCATCCAACAGAGAGATGTCCGGGCCCACGAGGGTAACTACTGCTGGAAATGGATGATACTTCAGCCCCCTGGTTCACCATCTGGATGCCATCAAGAAGAGATGCGCGCGTGCGTGAACACTGAACACGGATGCCCCCGTGCCTGTCACCCACCGACCCCTCATGAGCACACTCGCCCCTGCTTTTCCATCTCCGTTCACGGCGCACGGCAGAAAGCCTTCAACCCGACCCCCAAATGATGGGACAGCAGACCTGGGGGACGCCCAGACCTGCCTGGGGCTGCACCTAAAGCCAGAAACCAAAGCTTTTCATCGGGACCAAACACGCGTTGGTCCCTTATCCCCCGGGATTGCCCAAAGAACGGAGGAGTGGACCCGAACACTACTCAGGGCCCCTCTGACTCCAGATGGACAGAGTGAAATCTCCATTTCTAGAGCTCAGTTCTAAGATTTTCCCCCACTGCTCTGTCGTCAGAGCGATCGTAAGCTCCGACGCCAGGATCCCTGCTGCCTAGGCTTCTGTGCTGGGATACCGGGGTCCATCTCAATGTTGGCAGGGTCTGAGATTCCGAAATTCTGCTCGGAGCCCCTAAGATCCCATCTCCTCCCGTGTCAAGGTTGAAATTCTCCCCAGGTGACAGTCAGGCCTCGCTGCCTTCCAGTGACCAGGATGAAAGACGAACTCATGAATTATATATTCCCGGGCATCTCTAAATTGCTCGGCAATTATGGAACACCAAAGGTCAGCTGCCTGGATCAAGACCGTCCCCTTCGGCAGAGAAAAACAGCTGGATGGAAACTCACCAACGTACATAAAGACGTGATTTTTTTTTTTTTCATTTTACCCATCTTTTCTTTTTTTCCCCTACTGGCTGTGGTTTAAAGAAAGAGATGGAGAGTGCATGAATTTTGAGGTCAATGAGACTTGAGTTGGGATCTTGGCTTCATCACCAGCACAGAGAAGGTGAGGAAGCCACTTATCTCCCCAAGCAGCAGGCTTCTCATCCATAACATGGGATCAGAATGGCGGTTAGGGTTAAGCATCTGACTTTTGAATTCAGCTCAGGTCCTGGTCTCAGGGTTGTGAGTTCGGGCCCTGTGTTGGGCTCCACGCTGGGTGTGGAGTCTTGCTTTAAAAAAATAAATTTTTTAAAAAAAGGGTTTGCTCCCGTAACACACGTAAAATGCTTTTTAGCACAGGCCCGGGCACACTGCTGGGTCTCAACCCAATCACAGCTATTGCTAACTTCATGTTGGAGTCCAGCAGGTAGCCGAGGCTTGGCTGAGAGGACGGGGTTTCTGGAATGTACTGGCATCACTGAAACCCTACTTCAGCTGTCTCTGCCTAACTCAAGACCTCAGCAGGGCATGGCCCATCTCTGAGGCTCCGTTTTCCCAGCTTGTAAAATGGGCACCCACAGGCCGCTTCTCGAGGTCCCCCACGGGCGTCGGGCCCCAGGCGCTGTGTCTTACCTGTGTGTTATTCCAACGAGTGAATATAGTGTTATATTAGCTTCAGGAGGACGATAAGGTGATTTAGCACTTCATTTATCACCCAGCGCTCATCACCGCAAGTGCTCTCTTCATCCCCGTCTCCTGTTTGGACCCCGTGCGGCCAGAGGGCTGGGGCGGGCCCGGGGCAGCCGGGGCGCACTTGCTCCATCAACTTATTTGTAATTCTTCTTAAGGAGAGACCTCGCCAGTCTCCACATTCACAGGCTGCTGCTGGCATGATGTCTTTAAATTTAGACAAATAGCCCCCACAGAAACACGCATCCACCCACGCAGTCCCAGGAATAAATCTTCCCCGGGGAAGGAGGGAGGGAGGGAGGTCTGTCTGCTTCCATCCTAGGAGGGAGAAGGAAACAGGGGAGCAGTCGGGCCCTTGGAGGCAGGAAAGTTCCCCCCAACACACACACCCAGAGCACCACAGGGTAAGTCCGAGCACTCCGATGCTCAGCCCTCGCCACCCCGAAGTGCTCAGGGACAGCTTAGCACAATGAAGGAGCAGACTCAACGACTCTAAGGTCCATGGGTTCGAATCTGAGCACCCGAGGACAGATGGGGTGTCCTAGGTGAAATCTGCAGCCTGTCTAAGCTGGGCTTTCCGCGTCTGTAAATGAAGTGGTCGCAGGGCCCTCTGGCTGGGCATGCTCCCCGTGTGGGACCCTGCCCTTGGCTTATGGCACTGCGGCCGCCATCTTGAAAGTCTTGACAATTACTGAACGGGAAGCCCTGCAGATGATGTAGCTGGTCCTGGACGGCTGTGGAGGTGGGAGAAGGCTCAGGACTGAAGCCCCAAGCCCAGTGCAATCACCAGGTGAGGATTCAGATCTGAGTCTCATCTTGCACTCCCCTTCCTCCTTCTCCATAGCCTTTCAAGCTCCTTCTATGCGTAGGTGTCCCAAGGCAATGGGATTGTCCTCTGGGTGCCTTCGGTTTCCCCTTTGGAAAACACAAAGACTACCTAAACCGTCTTCTGGCTCCTACTTACTGCCCCCCTCCCATTCAAACTATAATTCGCTCATTGACTGACTCAACACTCACTGAGTGCCAGCCACCTGCCAAGCCAAGGTTTGCCCCCCAGCCCGGACACAGACCAGGGGATTCATCTATGGTGAGAGCTTATCCCAGAGGAACTCCACAAATGCATCATCTCTGGGGAAAATTTTCCTTCCTCACCTCAAGAGACCTCTGCTCTGGGCCACAAGAGCCCAGTGCTCTCCCCCAAACCTCCACCATCTGGGGTGTGAGAAATGTTTTCATCCCTTCAATCAGCAAGCATTTATGGTGTACCTGTTGTATGCCAGGTACTGCGGTGATCTCCCCCCCCCACCCCCGGACCCCGAAGAAGATGGGCCCTCTGCTATCAAAGAGGACAATGTGATTTCTTAGCTTTTAAAATCTTGGGGTCCAGGGGAGGGGTGAAACAGGTGAGGAGGTGAGAGGGATTGAAGAGTACATTTATCATGGGGCGCACAGAGTAATGTGTAAATTACTGAATCACTGTATTGTATACCTCAAACTAACACTGTATGTTAACTCTCCTGGGATTAAAATTTTTTATAAAGATTTTATTTATTTATTCGACAGAGAGAAATCAGAAGTAGGCAGAGAGGCAAGGAGAGGGGGAAGCAGGCTCCCTGCTGATCAGAGAGCCCGATGCGGGGCTCGATCCCAGGACCCTGAGATCACGACCTGAGCCGAAGGCAGAGGCTTTAACCCAATGAGCCACCCAGGTGCCCCTGGGATTAAAATTTTTAAAAATAAAATAAAATCTTGGGGTCTGTGTTGGCTTTAAGCACTAACAATGACAGCTCGTTAGTTTCCAGACCTTGTAATACATAATTTCAAATACTCATAATTTTGTAAGGTGGGTGCTATGCTCTCCATTGTACAGATGAGAAACTGAGGTTTGGATAGGTCAAGGGACTCACTCAAGGTCACTTAGTGCACGAGAGGCAGAGCTGGGATTTTGGCCCAGGGGTCTGCGGCTCCAAAGGGCTTTTGGTGACACCACTGCCTCTTGGATAGAAGTTTATCTTCCCCCAAAGGGAACAGGTGCAGAGGGAAGTCAACAGGAAGTCATCGGCAGAAGGCAACTTTGAAGGAGCCAAGGAGACAGGCCTGGGACAGAACTTTCCCCCGCCACCTGCCCTCGCAAGGAACCAACCCTCCTGATACCTTGATTTCGACCTCCGGGACTGTGAGATAATACATTTCTGTCATTTGAGCCACTGGAGCACCTCAGACTTTTTCTTATTATTGCTTTTTTTTTTTTTTTTTAAGATTTTATTTATTTATTTTTTTTGAGGGAGAATGAAAGGGAGAGAAATCACAGATGGAAAGGGAGAAGCAGAGTCTGCCGAGCAGGGAGCCCGGCATGGGGCTCGATCTCAGGACCCCAGGATCATGACCTGAGCTGAAGGCAGACGCTCAATCGACCGAGCCCCCCCCAGGCACCCCGTTGCTTTTTTTTTTTTTTTTTTTTTTTTTAACAAGAGAACCTGCATACAGTTTGGTAAAAGCCACACATCTTAAGTGCACGGGAGTCCTAGAGAATTGTTACACATGTGTCCACGTTCACGTGACCCCACCTAGATCAGACCTAGAACATTCCCTGCACCCCGTAGAGGGTCCTTCGTGCCCTCTCTCCAGCAGCCGTCACCTGCTCTATCACCATACATCAGATTGGTGTGTCCTTCGGCCTCATGAAGGGCTGAACAACATTGAACAGAGGAATCCTGCCCTTTCCATTTAAACCCACCTGACGCTCATTAAAAAAAAAAAAAAAAACCCTCCCCGAAAAAGGTACTATGATGAATGATGATCTCCATGGTACAGAGGAGGAGTGAGGGGCCCAGGGAGGTCCTGTAACTTGCCCAGGATCACACGGCTAGTCTGTAGGCAGCAGAGCCAGAATGGGAACCCAAGTAGTCTGGTTCACTCCCTGTACTTAATGCTTTTGTAATATACAGCGAGTGCCCAGTAAATAAAACCCCAGTAACTTCTACCAAGCCAGGTACACTATATCATATAATACACACACACGCACGCACACACACACACTATGTAGCATAGCTAGTTGTAAATACTACCACTGTCCCCTTTCACGGAGAGAAGACTGAGGCTCAGAGCAGCTGAGAACACACATTCAAGGTCACGGGACTCGTGAGTGGCACAGCGGGGATGGAGTAGGCCTGTCTGCACACTTCACGCTCTTGACCTCTGATGTCACCAGCCCCCCGGGCGGCTTCCCCTAAGCGGCAGCACCGGGACCAGAGAACCCAACAAACTGCACTTCCGTTAAAACCGCAGCGAGATACCCACAGCACGTCCCCTAGAAGGCCTCCGACACGTGGCCCAACAATCCGAGCGTGGGAGAGGATACAGAGCGACCGGAACGTTCCCGCAGGCACGGGCCAATGCAAAAGGGGATGCGGACTCCTGGGCAGGCAGTCTGATGGTTTCTTATAAGATTAAATGTCCACGTACCATAAGATCCAGCAACTTCACACCTGGGTACTGACCCAACCGAAGGGAGAACTCGTGCTCACACGAAAACCTGTATGCCAATGCTGATAGCAGCTTCATTGTCATTGGCGAAAATAAAAACCACCCAAACGTCCTTCAAGGGTAAGGGGGCACCCTCTGAGGCATTTACACAAACAGGAGTAGTATATGGCCATTACTGACACACACAATGGCCCCGGTGAATCTCAAGGCGTTACGCTGGGTGGAAGACGACAGATTCAAAAGGCTGTATGATTCGATTTAAGGACATTCTAGGAAAAGCCAAAGGCAAAGAGATCGGTCGTTGCCAGGGGCTGGGGTTGGGGAAAGGGGGCTGGAGTGACTACAAAGGAGCACAGAGAAATGTTGAGGGTGACAAACTCCCATCTGTCTTCATTCCGGAGGGAGTTCCATGGCTGAACCCATTTGTTAAAACTTGCAGAACTATAAACCACCATGGGTGAATTTTACTGTAGGTAAATTATACTCCAAAAACCGTGCTTTCTTCCCTGCTCCGGTGGCTGAGCTCCGAAGGAAGGGCGGGCGGCTTCCAGGAGAATCCACACCTGCTCTCTCCTACTCCCGGGATGCTCACCTGGCGGGATGGGAGGGCTCAGCCAGCCGGGGCAGCTCCCATGAGCACCTGGGTGCCCACGTGACCCTCCTTCCTCGTGGGCTCTGCTCCGAGAGCAGGAACAGTTGGGGTTCTTTTTGCTCTGAGAAGCCCCAGCCATAGGGTACATCCTCCACAGGCAGCCGCCACCCCCTGCTGTATTTACACAAAAACACATTTGCCCAGGGTTTTGTTTTCACATTTGCCTTAGCTGCCTGGATTCTGTGAGCTCGTGGGGAGGCCTGATGATCTGGCCGCAGGCAGCTGATGAGAGAGGGCACAGGCTGAAGGCAGGTGGCTCAGGCTCGAGCTCCCTCCCAGCCCCACGGAGCCCTGGGGTCTCTGTGCAGCGGTGACAACAGCCTCACCATGCTCCCTGGTGCACACGCCAGCCCTTCCCAACCTTGGCATCTGGGGGCTGGATGATGCATTGTGGGGGGAGGGGACTGTCCTAGGCATTGCAGGATGTCTCTAAGCATCCCGGCTCCCGCCTACCAGCGCCCCTCCGCTCGTCGTGACAATCAGAAAGGTCTCTAGTCATTGCCAAACGTCTCCCGGGGGAGCAAAACTGCACCCCCCCCCCAGTTAAGAATCACCAGCGTGCACACAAAGATACACACACACCAGCTCAGCTTGGCATCCCTCCGCCTTCCATCCCTGACTCCTTCCACAGCGCCCGACACATTCGTTATGTTAAGGCTCGAAGCCATTGGTGGGATGGGCTACCCAGGACAGCAGGGGTGACGCCCAGGGTCCCGAGCTGCCCTGGTTTGGGGGACACAGGCCAGGCCGCGTGTGCATCTGCACCCCGTCCCAGGTGGTTCCCACAGCACCGCACCCAGTCCCGGGACGGAGGTCCATGACCGTCCCCATTTGACAGGTCGGGAAACCGAGGCAAGGGCGAGGAAGCTGGGGCACTCGGCCGGTGGATGGGAGAGCTGAAGCAGGAGCCTAGAACCGTCTGACACGAGCGCGCGATCTCCTCATCCTCTAACACCACTTAAGGCAACTGCAGCCTTAAATATTTTCTAAGGACAAGATGGGGAATAAATAGTGACGAAGATTCTCTGCTTAGCGAAGCTCTACTCAGCCTTCCCCGAACTTGTCTTCAAGTAGGCGTCTCTGCATTGTCCAATTTTAGCAAGAATCCTGTCAAGTCAGCTTAGCAGTTTCCCCATCCTCCGTAGCTGATCACCTTCAACACCGCCTCAGCTCCTCGGCTCCCATCCCTCCCCCTCCCCCAGGTAACGTCTGATCCCCTGGCCCTCCGGCAGCACCAATCCTGTTGGGTCGGTTGAGCCAGAATCCCGCCCTATTCCCCGAGGGTTCCCAATATTCCGCCCACCGACGGCCCCCCACCCTGGTTTTAGCTCCTGCGGGGTTCAGAAGTGAGCTGCTTCTAGCCATGTGTCTCTTTTCCCCATATTGCCGCGGTCTTGAATAAGATCTGCTTTGACCCCTCCAACTGCTGGCCAGCTCCAGGAAGAGAACGTGGTCAGAAGGCAGGGACCCTCCCAAGATTACTGCCGTCAGGAAGCGTGGGCTTTGGTGGAAGAAACAGCCACGTACCGGCTCTGTGAACTGGGCCGAGGGACTGAGCCTTGACTTTTGTCGTCTGTAAAATGGGGGCAAGGACAATAAGACAGCCCAGGAGTTCTGTAATGGTTAAATGAGATGATGCTGGAAAGGAAAACAGCCCCGGGCACCATGAATACTGGCTGGATCACCGAGGGAACAGGCTTGGGGGGGATGGCCCCAGATAAGGTGGAAACCAGAGGGAGAAGTGAGTTCATCCCATCAACTGTCAGGGCAAGGGTGTTCAAATCCCAGACTGTCACTCACACACACACACACACACACACAGCCGGAAGCCAGCTACTCCCCGAGGGCCTCCTGCCCATTTGATTGGACCCAGTGGAGGTCCGCTGTGCGTGTTGCCCAAGGACAGGCTGCCAGGCCGGGTAAGAGGCCCACCCCGGCCCCTCTGCCTCGGCGGCAGAAGGCTGCTGAGCCCTTGGAAACGGCAGAGCCTTAATTCAGCATCCTCTGACCCCTTCTATACTGACACGCCGAACCCCGGAGACTCTGACCTGGCCTCAGCTGAGACTCTGGGAACCACCGAGAGGCACCACTGTCCCTCCAAGGCCTGACTGCGGATCAGGACAAAGGCGGGGGATGGGGGTTTGGGGGCGGGGGCTCCCGGCCATCAGTCATGGAAGGTTCTGCTTCTCCTCGTTAATTCAAGAGCATCCACGGCTCCTGCTGAGCCGCTGAAGAGCTCTCTGGAACCTCTTTTCAACTGAAAACAGTAATTTTCAAGAGCTCACAATGCAAGCAGCAGACATGTGGAGTTGAGCCCAGCCGGCCTTTCTCACAGCCCGGGCTCCGTGGAGCCGCTCAGAGGCTGGGCAGCTGCTGTGGGCTGCTGGGAGGGGACAGTGAGGGAGCACCACGTGTCCACCGTTCCCTAGAACAAGCTGGGGCGTTCCCCACAGCGGGCAGCAAGGAGGAGTCGCCTCCTAACACTGCCCTAAAGATGACCACGCCGCGGGGCTTAGGCCAATAGAAACTCATCCTCTCCCAGACCAGGAGGCTGGAAGGCCAAAATCCAGGTGTCGGCAGGGCTGGTTCCTTCTAGAGGTTCTGAGGGAACATCCGTTCCAAGCCTGCCTCCTAACTTCGGCTGGCTTCTGGCAATCTCTGGCGTTCAGCTTGTAGATGCGTCCGTCCAAGTCTGTCTCCATCTCCACGTGTGTCCTCTCTGTGCGTTCGTCTCTGTTTTCCCTTCTTAAAAGAACACCAGTCACTGGGTAGGTGCCGGCTCGATTCCAGTGGGCCTTCTTCTCAACTCCTTCTACCTAGTTCCATCTAACGTCCAATGCTGAGGTTCCCGATGGACATGCGTGTTGGGGGGACACTATTCAATCCAGTCTACACTGTACTGGATTCCACTTCTGCCACTTGCTGCTGTGTGATGGAAGACAAGTGACTTAACCTCTCTGATCCTATTTCCTCATCTTTAAATGGGAATAATTTTAAGATCTCTGTGATGGCTAGACCATGACACACTAAAGCAAGGAGTCACAAGCAAAGACTTTGGAGCCGGATGACCTGGTCCCTCCTTGCTGTGTGACCCGGGACAGGTTGCCTAACCTCTCTGGTCATTTGCTCACCCATCTGTAAAATAAGGAGATTTAAAAGAGATAATGGTCCTCCTCCCCCTCCCATAGTCCCAAGTTCTTAAAGATCCCTAAAGGTACCTCAGAGGTTGATGGGACCTCTTAGGATTTCCAAAACCCTAGAAATTACATGTTAACCGTCAACAATTGGTACAACTCCATGTTTAGGGCTGGCATTGGACTGACTTAGTGCTACACTCCATCCTTTCTCAAGACAGGCAGAATTCCTCATCAAGAATTATCAGTGTAGGGCGCCTGGGTGGCTCAGTTGGTTAAGCGACTGCCTTCGGCTCAGGTCATGATCCTGGAGTCCCGGGATCGAGTCCCATATCGGACTCCCGGCTCTGCGGGAAGTCTGCTTCTCCCTCTGACCTTCTCTCCTCTCATTCTCAGTCTCTCTCTCTAATAAATAAAATAAAAAATCTTTAAAAAAAAAAAAAAAAGAATTATCAGTGTAGGGGCGCCTGAGCGGCGCAGTGGGCCAAGCGTCTGACCCTCGGTCTCACCTCAGGTCATGATCTCAGGGTCATGAGATCAAGCCCCGTATCAGGCTCCACACTCAGCATGAAGTCTGCTTATGACTCTCTCCCCTTCTCCCTCTGCCCCTCTCCCTGCTCTCTCTTTCTAAGATAAATAAGTAAATCCTAAAGGTTTTTTTTTTTAATATAGCGAAAAAAATTCTTACCTAAAATCATGCAATTCGTTTAAGAAACAAAAATCTTTCTGGTCACAGAAGGGACAAAAAATCAGAAAGTTCTCAGGGCTAGAGAGGTCTGGGATCCACGGGGTCAGCCCAGGTCAGCTCATAACAAACGACAAGAGCAGCTCACAGGTATGGAATGATCACATCCTCACGTGGATGCCAGACGCTATTTTCACTACCATCCACCTTGTCTCTTATTTACCCACAAGATAACCCCATGAGGTACGTATTCTTATCTTTATTTTACGGTCGAAGAAACTAAGGCCCAGAGAGGGGCAGTGAGTTGCCCAAGGTCACAGAGCTGGTTAGGAGCTAGGTGGAGATCTGAATTCGGGTCTGAAACTCTCTTAAGCAAGCTGTTCAACTGTGAAACTATTCAATCCCCGCTAACGGTAAGCTCGGGAGCAGAGAACTACGACATCGGCCGTGTGCATAACCAAAAACGCTCAAGCAGCCACATTCAAAAGGAAAAAAACGGAGAAATTAGCTTTAATCGGGTACTTTAATGGAGGCCCCCCAATCTAGAACGCTGCCAATCCAGCACGAAATAAATGCAAACATTATTCTTAACAACGTGTTTTATATTCTTTTCTTCACACGAAGACCCCCAGATCCAGCGTGTACCTTACAACCTACACAGCACAGCTCGGATCAGATTAGCCCCCCCTCGGCTGCCCAGTGGCCCCACAGAGGCAGGTGTAGCCCAGCAGATCCGGAGATCTGTCTGCGGATCTGCAGAGCTGGAAAAAATACCTAGATGCAGCGGACTCCAAATCAGGAGGCATCCCAGGGCCTCCTTAGCTGGGAGGCGAGGGAAGTGGCAAACTGTGTCCCTGGCATCCAGATTATCCAGGTACCAGGGGACTCCTGTTGCGTGTCCCAGAGCTCCAGCCGGCCCTGCCTTCACCCCAACCCTGCGGGCAGCCCCGGGCTGCTTGGCTGCGGGCCTGCCAGGGGCTGGCTCAGCTCATCAGGCTCGGGGGCCCATCTGGGCTCATATGGACCCAGCCCGGGCACCCTGTGGATAGAAACCACCCTGCAAGGACAACGGAAACCGCTTCAGCAGGCCCAGGGGCCCGGCCGCCCATGCCTGGCTCAGCCCCTTCTGCATAGGAGACCGGGCCCCGCTCTGAAAGACATGGGTCACTGTAACACCCCCTCCTTCACAGGGCTGACAGGAGGACCCCAGGAGGAACACTCGGAATCGCATTTTTTTTTTTAAGATTTTGTTTATTTATTTGAAGAAAGAGTGAGAGCGCACAAGTAGAAGGAGCAAGATAGGGAGAAGGAAAAGCAGAATCCCCTCCCAGCAGGGAGCCCCATGCGGGGCTCGATCCCAGGACCCCGGGATCATGACCTGAGCTGAGGGCAGATGCTTAACCAACTGAGCCACCCAGGCGCCCCAAGAATCGCCTTCATCTGGGCCACCTGAGTGGCTCAGTTGGTTAAGCATGGGGCTCTAGATTTCAGCTCGGATCATGATCTCAGAGTCGTGGGATCGAGCCCAGCATCAGTGGGGAATCTGCTTGAGATTCTCTGTCTCCTCTTCCTCTGCCCTCCCCCTGCTTGAGCTCTCCTTCAAATAAATAAATAAATATTAAAAAGAAAAAAAAGTATCACCTTTATCTCTCGAACACTTATGTTAAACACTGAGTGTGCTCCAGAGACGTGCCATTTTATGGACTGGGACGCCGAGGCTCCGAGAGATGAAATCACGTGCCCAGCATCACACGGCTGGCACATGGTGGGTCCCCTGACAGCAGACCCTTGCTCACAGGGGCGCCGCGAGGGTAAAATCAATGAGTACATTACATGAAAGCACTTCGAAGGGTGCTGGGCACCTAGTGGGCTCAGTGGGTGTTTGCTCTGTCACCACATCGTCACTGATATCACATCACCATTTATATCATTGTCCCCATCACCGTTGTCGTCACTGTCGAGCCAGTGGCGAGCCATCACTGTCATCACCATCAATGTCATCACCATCACTGTCAACATCATAGTCACCATCGTCATCATCAGTCACTGTCACTGTCAACATCATTATCATCAGTCACCATTGTCACCATCATCACCATCACCATCACTGTCATCACTGTCATCACTGTCATCATTGTCACCCAGACCTGGGATATTTATTCCAGTGACCATCAGTCACTGTCAACATCAGTCACCATCATCACCATCGTCATCGTCATTTTCATCATCACCATCCTCGCTGTCATCATTGTCATCACTGTCATCACCATCGTCATTTTCACAGTCATCACTGTCATCACTGTCATCACCATCATCTTTGTCATCACCATCATCATCGCCGTCACCATCACCACCGACGTTATTACTCTCACCCCCCCCCACACGTGTTGTGAGCACAAAGCAGTGCTGGGCACAGAGGGACAGGGTCCACCCTGAGGAAGCTTCTTAACCTAAGTAATAAACTGACTTAAATCCAATCAATAACACACAAAAATAAAGGTAAGGCTGACAGCTGATTCTTATTTGGCATGCACGCATGCGTGTGCGCACGCACAGACACACACACACACACACACACACACACACACACCCTCTACACCCAGGACGTTTTCTTTGGCCACAGAACACCGCCAGCACACAGCTGTGAGCATGCTGGCGGTGGGTGGCGGCGCGGAGAGAAAACTAAGTCTGCGGCCACAGGTCCTGTGCAGTTCATGTTTTCCTTCCCAGCACAAGAAGGCTCAAGAGGCACAGCCTCCGTCTTTGCCTTCTTGGCCACCCGCGGGACAATCTGCCAAGTGAAATAACCTCCCTCAGGTCTTTAATGCTCTGTTCGACAGAGGGGGTCTTGTTTGGGCCGTTCTAGTTATTTACTGTTAGTGCTGCTGCCAGCCCGGCTTATCCAGGGTCACTGCGGGCCAGGCTCTGGGCAGAACCAAAGACGCCCTCTCGGCTGACTTTCCCAGCCTCCCGATGACCCCTTCATTCCTCCATCCCTGACCCCGCAACATCTACCAGCCGGGTGTCCTTCCTCCCACAACACGCTGCTCTTCTCCCCCACTCTTTAAAGTCAGTGACGCCCTGGGGACCACGGATTTAGGTCCAGATGTCCGGGTGTTAGCGGGGCCTTCCTGAAAGTCAAGGCTCTGGGTGCGTGGGGACTGGCAAGAGCAGAGACTGGAATTTAAGAGAGGGGAAACAACTTTAGCAACACTCAAGGCGCTATATGGACTCCCACTCCCAGTTTACACTGGCCTTTCCAGCTTGACATTTCTGGTGAGATCTGTGGACAGACCCAACCGCACGATTTTGGGCTCTCCACAGAGCTAGGGAATTCCCTAGAACATCAGACCTGGGATATTTATTCCACAAGTTTTATTAAGCGTGTACTATACACCAGAAGGGATGCTAGGTAACGAGGTAGAAGAGAGAATGATAGAAAGCCCCAGTTCCATGTATCTTACATGATAGGAGACTAGAAGCTTGATTTCATTAGCTCGATAGTCCCCCTGGATGTCAAAATCATCCCTATTTTTTTATGATCCCTTAAAAGATTTTGTTTATTAATTTGAAAGAGAGAAAGAATGCAAGCGTGAGCAGAGGGAGGGGGAACATCTCAAGCAGACTCCCTGCTGAGTGGCGAGCCTGGCAGGGGGCTCGATACCACGACCCTGAGATCAGGACCTGAGCCGAAACCAAGAGTCAGACGGTTAACTACTGAGCCACCCAGGCGTCCCAGAATCATTACTGTCTTAAATTAGCATTTACTGAGCCCGGCTCCTGTGTTAACCGCTTCAATTACACAAGGTCATTACTGCGGCAACCCCATGAACTGAGTACCACTCACATTATCCCCCTTTGACAGATGAGAAAACTGAGGCACAGTGAGGTTGACAGACTTACCCCACCTCATTCATTCAGGAACTGGGACAAATGGGACCTGTACCTGGAAGCCTAAGGCTCTACAATCACACAGAGGGGCATCCAACCCGGTCCCGGGGTAAGAAACCCGGCAGCGACCCGAGATGTGGAGGTATGCCTAGTGAAGGAGCTGGGGACAGAAGGAAAGGACAGTTGGAGGAGATGTGGAGATGCTGGCCCAGGGAGGATAAGGCACCTACTACCTGAGGGCCTGAGTCCAAAGTGGCGGAGCCTGATCAGGTCCCCAGACTTGTGCCTCCGTCCCACGTTTCTGTTCCCTTTTTATACCCTTGACCTCGTGAGCCCTGCCCTCTAACCAGCTAAGCTAAACCAGGGCTCAGCAAGGGCCCAAAATAGCTACGGCTTCCAGGCAAAATTAGTGCAGACTCAATCTTGCCCCATTCATCACTCTGACTCCAACCTTGTTATTTTCAGGCCACACAGCACTGGGAACAAGGAGAGAGACAGACAGACAGACAGACAGAGAGATGCTCCTTCAATCCTATTCCATTGCTAGGTCTCTAATGGAAAATCTGTCATTATTTCATCTCAGAAATGTGTCAAGACATTGGCTGATTCCCACCCCGGCGTCCTTTTTTACCCCCCACTCTCTTCTTCCAGCATCCACTCCCTACTGAATCTACATGCCCTCTAGCTAGTGTGGTTTGAGTAAGGCTAATTCTAGATTCAGCTCCAAAGACGGGCCCTGATTGGCTGAAGCCAATCGCCATAGCCCGTCCCCTTCTCCCACCCCTGGTTGGTTCAGAAACAAGCAGGTAATGTAATTAGAACCCACAAGACACACTGGCAAAAGAAGTCCTGGTTCCCCATGGATTAGGACATCTTTCAGAAGTGATCCTGGATTTCTGGGGACATCTTGCTACTACTGGAGTGCCAACGATGAGGGAAATGCAGACATGCAGAAAAGCTAAGATCTGATGGTCTTTGTTTGAGCCTGGATCAAGCCACATCTGAAGCATGAAAGATACTTGTGGAGTCTGGTGTCTACGAGCCAAAATAAATTACTCTCTTCTTAGAAAATCCGAGTTGTGTTTTTGCCACTTTCTACATACGAAAGTCTTACCTGTGTCAGAGCTGTTGCAGAATTCCCACCCAGGTTTATGAAAATCTGTGGTCTAGGCTGTGGGAAGCAGAAACTGCAGACAGAATTACAGTTGAGAGGGAGGAGCTTCCTGACACAAACAGTTGGGATGATCAGGAGTCTAAGAGGCAGGACAGGCTCTGCAGAGAATTTAAATGCAGCCCATGACTTCCTCAAGAAAGAATAATTACAGTAGCAGTTTTTGTCTCTTAAATATCTGGCTGTTGTATTTTGTGCCTTATCTAATCTGGCCATTCTTATCTCCTGATGAGGTAGGGGTGAGTATTCCCATTTATACAAGAGCAAACTGAGACCCAGGGAGAAGTGGCACACTCAAGGCACAGAGTGAGTAGACAGTGGAACTGGGCTTGGAACCCAGATGGGTCTGATAGGGACACCCCCTCCCCACAACATAACCTCCTTCAAAGCAGGTGCATGGGGAGCTCCTGTTTACCTTCCAATGGATGGGATTTAACGTCTGTGCCCGTGAACAAATGACAAAGTGTGAATTTCACCAGGACCATATTCTCCACTTAACCTTGGCAGGATCCCAAGGGCAATAAACACTCCCCTAGAACAGTATGAAGCAGACAGATGACTTTGCTTAGGAGCAGGGGCCCTCACAGAATTGCAATGCACGACCATCCCGGGTGCTCATTTCTGCTGCAAGCCACAAGGTTCATGAGCTGTCCCCACCGTGGTATTGTCAAGATCAGGGTCATTCTATGGGAACCCCTCAGGCCACCGAAGCAGGGGCCATGTTGATCCCGTCGTACAAATGAGGAAGTTGAGAGGGGAAGTCACTGGTTCAAATTACAGAGCTGGTGTAGGATTCAAATACAGACAACTTTCCAGGACCCCGGTGTTTCCCCAGGTGTGGACCCCAAGGCTGGGGCCTTGGCATGAGAGAAGATTCCAGTATTAAGCAACATCTGATCACAAAGTGAGAAAGCTGTTCCTTTTTAGTTTTCTTTCAATGTCCCCAATTACATCAAAAACAAAGTCTCATTCAGGTCCTAACAATTCTTTAATGCCTCACCTCCCTGATGTTCATTGGCCAATCGGCCAGGAAGACAGAGGGGGGTCTCAGGGGTGTGGCCCCTGAGTGGCAACAGTGCCTGGCTAGAATTGATCAACTTTGTTTTGCTTTTATAGTGTGTACAGTGACTAACCTCCACTTAGGGAAAGTCCTATTGATTTCATATTTGCAGGTAAGTTAACTCCTTCTATAAATAGTTTTCAGTTAAAAAAAAAATAAGGAAGTCAATTCAAAGAAAAGCATGCAAATGTGGCAAAAAAGGCTCAAAGGTGGTGTACTGGTAAGACTGGTAAGTTTGGGAGAAATCACTACACTTTCAGCTGAACCCAACCTTCTACCTAACCAACTCACCACATGGGGTGCAAAGATTTCCAACACAGAATGAGCCCCAGCTGGAAAAGAGAGACCCCGTCCCCTTCCTCTCCATCTGCACCTGTGTCCCCCCCACCCTAAACCGAATCCTAACCACCAGGTCAGATGACACTCTCCTGGGCTGGGAGGGGAGGGACTCTTCGTGTACCTCTTTGTCTCATAATCCCGGTTACCAGCATAGCCCAGAGAAAGAGAATGGATCTTCGGGAAGTAAGGCTGAGGTGGGCAGAGAAGGCGCTCCTAAGGTTCACTCCAGGCCAGAGAACCAGCGTATCTACTGAAGCAAACCATCTACCTGCACTGCGATCCCACAGTGCCGCTCCCAGGCATAGATCTAAGAGAAAGGAGTGCTTGTATCTACCACAAGATCTGTACAAGAACGTTCCTAGCACATCTGCTCATTATGGCCCCAAGCTGAAGAAAAACCCCACGCGTCCTCTAGCAGGAAAGTAGATGAACTTGAACTTCTGATACATGTAACAACATGGGTAAATCTCAGACATGACGGGGAGCTAAGGAAGCGTGCACAAGGGAAAAGACACCATGAGATGCTATTTATATGAAGTTCAAGGAGAGGCTAATTAATCTTTGGGGACAGAAATCAAAGAGGCAGGTTACCTCTGAGGGGTATCAATTAGGAAGTAACTTTCTCGACTTTGGCAATAGTGACACGGCTCTATACGTTTGTAACACAACCTGACATTTTGCTTTACTGTATACAGGCTGTACCTCCATAAAAAGTTCAATCCGCCTCCCCCGAAGATCAGGGGTTAAACAACACCATAAGAGAACGAAAGACTTCGATCACAACGGCAGTGCCAACCACTCCCCCACTGGGCCCCTGGAGGGGCTGGGAGAAGACTGTAACCCCACTGGGATGTCCCACAGGCCTGCACTAAGGTCATCATGTATCATTCATTCATTCATTCATTCAATCCCGCTGGGAAGCCGCGCCTTCACTCACAAGCTCTCAAGACAGGCTTTATGATCTTTGTTAGTACCTTTTATTTTTCTTCTCTATGTTTTGTGAATTCACTTCCTAGGGCTACAGTAACAAAACACAGAAGCCTAAAATGACACAAATTATTCTGTTAGAGTTCTAGAGGCCAGAAGTCTTTTAAAAGCAAGGTGTCGGGCGCCTGGGTGGCTCAGTTGGTTAAGCGACTGCCTTTGGCTCAGGTCATGATCCTGGAGTCCCAGGATCGAGTCCCATATCGGACTCCCGGCTCTGCGGGAAGTCTGCTTCTCCCTCTGACCTTCTCCCCTCTCATTCCCAGTCTCTGTCTCTAACAAATAAATAAATTAAATTAAATTAAATTAAATTAAATTTAAAAAAAGCAAGGTGTCCACAGGGCTGGCCTCCGTGGAGACTCTGGCAGAGACTTTACTTTCTTGCCTCCCCAGCTTCCGGGGGGCCGCCAGCATTCGTTGGCTCGTGGTCCCTTCCTGCCATCTGCCAGACCTCTTGCAACTGTCATCGCATCTCCTTCCCTGAATCTGACCCTCCCTCCTTTCCCTCTTCTAAGGACCCTTGGGAGGACACTGGGCCCTTCCAGATAACCCAGGATAATGTCCCCTTCTCGAGATCCTTAACTCATCCCATCTGCCAAGCCCCTTCCCTCATGTCCAGTAGCATATTCATGGGTTCAAGGGATTAGAATACGAACACCGTTGAGGGGGGAGCCTTATTCAGTGGACCTCACCTAGAACATTTTTTTAATATTATTTATTTATTTGACAGAGAGAGAGCACAAGTAGGCAGAGAGGAAGGCAGAGGGAGAGGGGGAAGCAGGCTTCCCGCCAAGCAGGGAGCCAGATGTGGGGCTCCATCCCAGGACCCTGGGATCATGACCTGAGCTGAAGGCAGCCGCTTAACTGACTGAGCCACCTAGGCGCCCCAAGCACTAGTTTTTTTTTAAGGAACCTCCATACTGTTCTCCACAGTGACTGCATCACTTTACATCCCCACCAACGCTGGGCAACAGTTTCTTTTTCTCTACATCCTCGCCAACACTTGTTATGCCTTGTTTTCTTGACACAAGCCATTCTCACTGGCATAGGGTGATCTCATTGTGGTTTTGATTTGCATTTCCCCGATGATGAGTGATGTTGAGCATCTTTTCCTGTGTCTGTTGGCTGCCTGGATGTCTTCTTTGGAAGGATATCTAGTCAATTCCTCTGCCCATCTTTAAATCAGATTATTTGGGGTTTTGTGTGTGTGTGTGTGTGTGTGTTGTATATATTCTTTATATATCTTGGATATTATTAACCCCTTGTTAGATAGGTCATCTGCAAATATATTCTCCCATTCAGTAGGTTGCCTTTTCGTTTTGTTGATGGTTTTGCTGTGCAATGAATGAATAATATTGATTTAAAAAAAAAAAAGCCACCTACTAAGTTCTGGGGACTTTTCTACCCAGTCTGCCTGACTCTAGAATTCTTCCAGAAACATTCCTGATGTACCCAGGTCTGGGCAGAGCTTATCTGGAGATGGGGAAGGAAAGGACTGGCCCCAGCCCCTCCAGAAAACAGATGGGATGTGTTCTTCAGAATGCTCGGGGGAGGGTCTGAACCCAATTCCTCCCCTAACAGGGAGCACACATCTTAGCCTTTCTGGTGGCTGCCTATTGTTTATCAGAGGTGGAATTTCCTTGGCACTCGGGGGAAAACAGATGCTGAGAAGCAGAACAAAATAGCTTTTTTCTTTCTTTCTTTCCCCGAAAAACACCACTTGGTTCATACACATGCAGGGCGCATTCATAAAGTTGGAATGAGAAAGCTGTGCAGGCCCTGGGGACCAAGAATGTCACTGTGTGTGTGAAGTGGGTTAGAGGGGTTGAAGTCCCCGCCCCCCTGGCCCCAGTCCCTTTGCAAGGTGCATGCAGTCGATTATTCTGTATTTGAATCTGAAAAGGGATCTGGGGCTCCCCCCTCACCCACACACACCCCACCATCTTATCTCCCCCAGGGAACAGGAGGACTCGAAGAGCGAAGAGCGAAGAGCGTGGGGAGTGACGGGGGCTGCAGGGGAGACACTGGATAAGCCCAAAGGAGGAAATGACAGGACCAGGGCCAATTCCATCTTCCTGCCCAGAGGAAATCTGAGATCACCCTCTTTCTCTTCTGCCCTCACTAGAGATCCGTGGCCAAGGGCCTCAGCAGGCACAGTCTGTGACCCCATGCCTGCCACTTGGCCTCAGTATAACTTCTTCTCTCTGGGAGCCTCAGTGTCCTCGTCTGTCAGATGGGCAGGATAGCAAGGATAGGGGTCATTGGGGAAATCTGGGAAGAGAGGGCACAGGGAAGCTGGAGCGAGCTCCGCATGCAGGCGGCCCCATTATTCTAATCACGTAGAGCATCCACTTTACAGACAGGGCACCGAGAGGCCCAGAGAGGGAAAGTGACTTACCTAAGTCACACAGCCTCACTTGGAAGGGGATATCTGCTAGCTCGGACCAGCTCTCGAGCTACCGTGAGCCACACAGGAATTGCACGGCCGGACATTCTAGTAATAGTCATAATGACGGGCAGCACGCAGCGGGCTCTCACTCCGCGTCGGGCTCTGTGCTAAGTCCCTGGGGTTAGGGGTTGCTAGGGTTGCAAAGTACCACAGACCAGGGGACTTCCCCAGCACGGATTCAAGCCCTCACACTTCTGGAGGTCGGCTCCTTCTGCGGCTGCGAGGGGAAAATTGCTTCCACAGCTCTCACCTGGCTTCTGGGGGGGCTACTGGCGATATTTCGTGTTCCTGGGAGTGTAGAAGCACCCCCCACCCCGGTCTCTGTCTTCACGGCCTCGTGGCGTTCTGCCTGGCCACGCGTCCGTATCCAAACTTCCTCTTTTTATTTGGACGCCACTCCTGCTGGACTAGGACCCACCCCACGCTGGTATGACCTCATCCTAATTGAATGAATTATGTCCACAATGACCCCATTTCCAAAAAAAGTCATATTCTGATGTACTGGGGGCGGGGGGTTAGGATATCAATCTACGAATTCCAGGGGGACGCAACACAATTCAGCCCATCCCAGCCCCTAAATGCATTCCGACATTTCCCTACAACAGCTCTGCAAGGTAGACTCGAGGTACTGTTTCCACGGTACAGGCAGGGACACGGAGGCTCAGAGGGGTCACAGGACAAAGCTGAGGGCGGCACAGTGCGTCGGGGGGCAGTGCTGGGATCCGAACCCCGGGCGTCTACCTCCCAAGTTTGCGTGATGGCTTTGTCGCTGGGTTTCCGTGAAATCTGGGTTTATTACATGGCACAGTATACACGGCATAGCCCAGAGTAGATAATACGGTAGCGCACAGCGTAATAGATGGTATTGTATGGACAGTTCAGTATAAAGAGCGTAGTACAGATAGTACAGAATACTTCAGACAGTATAGTACAGAACAGATGGCTTAGTGTAGACTGTGCAGTATATAGTATGGACGTTATAATACAATACAGATAACAGAGTATATAGCCCCGCAGTATAGTATAGTGCAGATAATATAGCACAGGTAATAACAGAAATAGTTTAGTACAGCGTAGTGTAATACAGATAATATAGCACAGGACTGGTAGTAAAATGCAGTATGGAACAGAAAGGAGGACACACAGAATACAGCGTAATACAGTTTTGTACAGATAGTGCAACGTAGGATAGAGAGGACAGCACCTCTAACGTAGAGAGGCTACATCACCTGGTCAAGTGAGAATACCATCCTACACACCACATCACAATCATGTCTAGCTACAGCACAACCAGGAAAGGATTCGGAGCAAGCTGTGTAGACATCGGACCTCGGGCTCCGAAGGGGGTCCTTCCCAGAGCCCTCGCTCCCCTGCCCGTGCCCCCTGGCCATCCTCCTGCGGATCCCACCGCGGTTCATCTTCCCTTTGGGTCTTGAAACCAGCAGCCTCGGAAGCCCCAGCAGCCCTCTCGACTGCCCGGCCTGCTGCTAAGCTAGCGAAGAGGCTGGCCCGAGCCGCGGCTCTCACGCTGGAAGGCCGTGTCTAACCAAGCAAACGCCCTGTGTCTCTGTGCAAGGGGAAACCTCAGGAGCCCCACAGGCAGAAAACCCCCCAACGCTATTGTACCCTTGGAGGCCACGGCCTGCCGGAGGCAGTCTCTATTGGAAAACAGTCTGAGAAAAACAAATGATGGCAAGGACCTTCCTCCCACACCCTCACTGGCTGGCGAGAGATGCTCCGGTGGCCGCCAGGGCCTCTCTGGGGCAGGGAGACTGGATTCTTCCCTTGGCTGAACCAACTCATAGTCCAAGGAGAATAAGAATCCCTGACGATCAGGCAGTTGCCAGCAACGCAAGCCGGGCTTTGACCATGATGAGCTCACTTATTGCGCAAGACAGTCATTCATCATGTAGGGAGGCCTTGCGGAGCACCCCCTCGGGGCCAGGCCCTGTGTACTGAAGCCTGAGGCGAGGACAAGCAAGACAGAGACCCTGCTCCGGGGGACTCATGATGGAGTGGCCAGAGGCAACCGTAACATTGTGGGACCCCAGCAAAGACACTTTGCTCTCTGTGCCTTGGCTGTCTCATCTGTGAAATGGCCAGAGTCAGATACACAGAAAGCACGGCACGCTGGCTGTTACTCTCATCGGGGCTGTGATGGGGAAACAGAGAGGGCTGAGGAGGGCTGCCCGGGCAATGAGGTGTCAGAGTGACACCTAAAAAGGTGACATTGGATTAAGAACAGGAAAGCAAGTAGAGGGAATGGCAAGGGCAAACATTCGGAGGCCGAAGGGGCTCCATTAGCTTCAGGGACAGAAAGGAGGCCAAGATGGCTGGTGAGTTTCTGTTTTCTCTGAGGGGCAGCAGGGAGCCTGGATTCGTTGGGTCTGTGATTCAGGAGGAACCCTGGCCAGGCAAGAGACAGAGGTGGCCCGGATCAGGGTAGCTGCAGGTGAGGCTAAAGATACAGAGAAGGTCACTGATGAGACGCTGGTCTCCCAAGGCCAGGGGCAGGGTCTATCTTGTTCACCACTGTGTTCCCTGGAGCTGAGGACAGTGCTGGCACACAGTAGGTGCTCAATAAATACTAGTGGATTGAACATGGAAGGCAAGGGAGAGGGAGGGTTTGAGTAGGATGACTGGGACAGGAGCAGAACGTCGGTGCTATGGGCAGGGACGCAGGGCTGGGACAGAAGACAAAGAGCCCCTGAGGGGCACCTGGGTGGCTCAGTGGGTTAAAGCCTCTGCCTTCAGCTCAGGTCATGATCTCAGGGTCCTGGGATTGAGCCCTGCATCGGACTCCCTGCTCAGTGGGGAGCTTGCTTCCCCCCCTCTCTCTCTGCCTGCCTCTCTGCCTACTTGGGATCTCTCTCTGTCAAATAAATAAAATCTTTAAAAAATAAAAAGACAAAGAGCCCCTGAGATATGACAACCCCACTCATGCTCCCATGAGACATTACTACCCCCTTCTCCTTTTCCATCCATACATAGATATGGAGACTCAGAGAGACACAGCAACTTCCCTAAGATCACACAGCACAAAGGGGGTAGATACTGGACTCCAAATCAAGTGCTCTTTTCACCACTCTTTGACCTGTCCTGGAGGCTCTGAGCATAAGGACCACAGAGGGCCTTGTTTGGGGGGACGGAGAAGGGAGCACTCTTCTATCATGCCAGCTCGCATTTCTCTGCTTAGAGATGCAGGGTTTTCTCCCAAGTGAAACCTCACGGCCAAGTTCAAGGCTGTCTTTGTTTCCAACCATGTCTCAGCGATGCTGGGTCCTCGCGTCTCCTGGAGTCTCCCCCATGTACCCGCCACCCCTCCACCACCCGCCGCCCAGGGGCAATTTAATCTCTAGGTGTCCAGTTCCCCGACACACTCCAGGAAGGAGGCTAGTAGGGTGAACTGCAGCATTAGCATCAATAATTGACCCAGTGTGGTGGCAAGCCGCCGAAGGACATCGTACATAGCCCGATGCCGGGGTCCGCGGCCTCAGACAACCAATACTTTCAGGTTGTATCGAGAACACAGGGGGGGAAAGTCTACTGAGTGTAGGATGTTGGCTGCCTCTGTCCCAGCCTCAGATAGCCCCGCAGGCGGGGGTCTGCATGGCTTCAGATGAGCCTCCCACAGGTTACAAGATAATTTCCAGGGGAATAAATTTGTGTTGGATTTCCCCATGTTTTCCTCCCCCCCATTTCAAGCAAGTGTCCAGGCTGCTGTGAGACCTGGCCTTGGGGACGTATTTGCAGGGCAAGAAACAGAGGCAGCCCACAAATTGGAGGCTATTCTCGTCTCCGTAGGAGGCCAGAGCAGGATGGCAAACTCCAGATGCCTCCGGGGGCCAACAAAGGGAGAGAGTGCCACCCATACAAGGATGCAGAAGAAAGCACGGGAGGGCTCGTTCTCCTCTGAGAAGGCAGCAATTTGGGCTCAGCTCTAGCCGGAAGCTACTGGGGATATCCTAATTCTTCATGAGATATGGGACTTCTGGGTTTTTACCTAAAACCGTCCCCTTTTTCTTCACCCTGGAAGCTAAGTTAATTAATTTAAACAACACAGAAAAGGCAAAACTACAGAGGCAGTAAGATCAGTGGTTTCTAGGGGTGAGGGTGAGGGAGGGAACATAGGATTTTTAGGGCATGAAGCTATTTTGTATGAGATAGTCGTGGTGGATACAAGTCATTACACACACACACACACACACACACACACACACACGTCAAAACCCAAAGAATGTACAACAGAGAGTGTACTCTTAGGTAATAACAATGTATCAGTATTAGCTCATCAGCTATAACAAATAAGCACACTAATACAAGACATTTATCAAAGAGGAAGCCCAGGGAGCAGGGTTGAAAGGGTATATGGGAACTCCGTACTTCCCGGTCAATTTTTCCATAAACCTAAAAATGCCCACTCCCACATAAAGTCAATTAAACAAATAAGCAAACAAACCCAGCAAGCAAAAGTGAAACATTGGTGGGGGGGGAGGGGGGGGTGGTGTCTCATTCATTCTTAACAACTGTCCATCTGCAAAGTCTTGGCAGCACTAGAGGAAAGCGAGGAGACCCCTGATGCCAGAAATACCAATCTGGGCACAGGTCCCCCCACCCCCCAGGGTTGGCCCGGAATTGGCAGAGTTCCCAGACTTGGAGAAAACATGGAGGACGAGTGGATGGTGGCAGGTAGATGGGCTAAGTCCCCGGGGATATCTATCCATCTCCGGTGAAGGAGCCCCAGCAATGATGAAAATTCGGTTTCTTATAAGCCCGTAGGGACTCCATGCCTAATTTGAGATCGCTTGCAGAGATGTAAGAAAGTTGGTATTTCTGGTAAACCTGAATTTGTTGGCTTAAATAGATTCCTCAACACCCACCACCCACACCTGTCCGCCTGCACCGAACGCAGCACTTTGTCAAACCAGACTCTTACATGTGCTGGTTCCTAAAATATACAGACAGGGCTGGATTTCAACCCATTCTTGGAAAGGCACTGCTCAAATCCAACCAAAATTCCTCCCCGGATCCCTCTGCTCCTGGGTCCAGCTTGCAGGGAAAGTGACAACAGTTAGCCGGTTGTTGAAAGACCAAGTGACTGATAGAAGAAAAGGCATGACAGTCCCAAGAGGTCAGCGCTTGCTGCAAAGCCCCTCGCGCGACCGGAAGCGCCTCGAACCCTCCACAGTGAGCATATGGGTTCCATGAATCGGACAGACCTGGGTTCAAATCCCAGAGCCACCACTTAGGAGCTACCTACTGTGTGCCAGCCACTTCATCAGCATTGTCTTAAACACTTCCAACAGCTGCCAGGGGTTGGGTTTACCAGGTACTGAGCGAGCCCAAAGGGGCAACGTGGGAGTGACCCAACTGCATAGACGAGGCAACAGTTCGGGGACACCAAGCGGCTGTTCTAAGCAGCAGAGTGAGGCGTGTACCCAGCTCGCCCTCCTCTTCCTCCTCCTCTTTGTGATGAACCAAATCTACTGCCTTCGTTTGCTCCCCATCTCCAATCTACTCATGCAACGTAGTGCCAATTAACAATGATATTTTTTGTTCACGTGGGATTTTTCCTTTTGGCAGGCAGTGAAGCAGCATCTCAAATAGTTTCAGGGTGTTGCATCTGAACACTGTCTGCATTGCAACAGGAAGCTGCTGGTGCAGAATGGGGGGGAAGACCCCCAACATACCTCCTCATATATGGGGTCTCCACAGAAGCTCCCCCATTCCCCCGTGGGGCCCGGGAGTGGCGTGGGCTCTTATCGCATCATCTACACCCCCTCCCCCCAGACAACGTGGGTGGCAAGGGTAGTAATAGCCATTTCAGTTGTTATTTCTAGGGCACTAACTACGTGCCAGGTGCCGGGCTGGGCGCTCTGCGTAGGCTATCTCACGAACTCCCTGCACACACTTAGGAAGCCACTTCCGTGAGCACTGCCACGGAATGCCAGAACACGGAGGCTCAGGTGAAGTTAACTTGCCCAAGGTCAGGGAGCTCCTCGGGGGTGACTCTGGGATTTGAACCCAGGTCTGTCTGATTCACGGAGCCTACGTGCTCACCGCTGAGTTTTCTACGTGCTTCCGGCCCCACGAGGGGCTTTTCAGCAAGCGCTGACCTCTTGGGACAGTCACGCCTTTTCTTTGGTCAGTCAGCTGGTCTTCCAACAACTGGAAAATAGGCTGAGGGCAAATTCCACATCTGGGGAGATGGCCGCAAGGCTGAATGAGGCTGGGTGTCCCCACTGGGCACCATGATGAGTGTGTGCATACAGTGCAAGGTGGGGCCCAGGAAGGACAGGTCATGCTGGTCCTGGGGGGCGGGGAACCCTACAGTGCTCTACCAGTAGCTCGCATGCTAGCCGTCCATATCAAGGCCAGTCTGCCCCACGCAGCAGCCTCTCATTACTAACGTACCAAGGGGTGAACAGCAAAAGCTTTGCGTGTCTGAGCTCGAGAGAACCTGAGGGATGGTCCCCACCCCCCAGATGGGGAAACTGAGACCCGCCCCCGGAATGGAATGAGACTTGCCCGACGTTAAAAAGCAGACTCAGAGCCCACTCCCTGCTCTGAGTTCTTTCCACAACGTCCCTGTCAGGGTTAATTTTACGTATCGGCTTGATCAGGCCATAGGGCGCCCAGACATTTGGCCAAATGTTCCCCTGGCGGGGGGTCTGTGGATGTGTCTTTGGGTAGATAGAGGAGAGCAGATCACCCTCCCCAGTGTGGGTGGGCCTCCTCCTATCCTTTGGAGGCATCAGTAGAACAAAAAGTTGGAGTAAGGGCGCATTCACTCTCCCCCGTGTCCTTCTGCCTTCAGACTCGGACTCAGACTGGAGCCTACCCCATGGGCCCATGGGGTCTCCTGGATCTCCAGCTTCCCGACCGCAAACCAGGGGACTTCTCGGCTTCCATAACTGGGTGAGCCAATTTCTGATGATAAATCTGTCTCTTATATATACAAACACACACATATATTCTGTTTCTCTAAGAACCCTGACTAATATCATCATGGGGCAGCCAGCAGGCTGGGACTCAGTATATTTGCCGTTCAGGTGACACATTTGCTTTTCAGATGATCGCGCAGAGCTTCCCGCTGTGCGGTGCACACAGACCCAGAGCATCCCATAAGGCACTTCTTGGTGGCTCACATGTCAGCATTCCTTAAAATGTCAATAGTTATGTAATTGTTTTAATGGGAAGAGTTAGGAAAGTAGAAGGGAACACAAAATCTTGCCTTTCCATGTATTGTCACTTAGGATGATGCGGAGTAAAATAGTGAGTTGATGTAGGTTCCATTTAAAGACAGATACGTAGCTCTGGGAAAATTCTGGAGAGCAGATCAAGAAGTCCTGGAGTTTGAGAACATCATTAGTCCAAAAAAGAGACACAAATGGAGGGCATTTGGGATTTCCGGGCAAGGCAGTGGAAATATATTTTCCCTCGGAGAAGATTCTAGAAGCTTTTAGTGGTGGTCCCCGAAGACGTCCTAATCCCCACTCTGTCATCTCACATGCTAATGGGATGCTGCAAATGGACTAAATTAAGGGTCTTGAGGTCAAGGAGGTTATCCTAGATCACTCAGTGGGCACGATGTCATCATAAAGGTCCTTAGAGGGGGCGCCTGGGTGGCTCAGCAGGTTAAGCCTCTGCCTTCAGCTCAGGTCATGATCTCAGGGTCCTGGGATCGAGCCCCACATCGGGCTCCCTGATCAGCTGGGGGTCTGCTTCTCCCTCTCCCTCTGCCTGTCACCTGACCCCCACTTTGCATGCTCTCTCTCTCAAATAAATAAATAAAATACTTAAAAATAAATAAGGATCCTTAGAAGAAGGAGGCATGAAAGTCAGAGGCCGAGAAGCAGATACAACAAAAGCAGAGACCAGAGTGGCATGGTCGAGACCTAGCTTTCAAGACAGAAGCGGATCATGAGCTAAGGAACGTGGGCAGCTTCTAGAAGCTGGAAGAGGCGAGGAAACGACCTCCCCTAGAACCTCCCAAAGGAACCCGCCGACAGCTTGCTTTGAACCCAGTGAGACCCGTTTGGGCCTTCCGACCTTCAGAACTCTAAGAGAATGAACGTGTGCTGTTCTAAGCCGTGGAGCTGGGGGAAATTGGTAACAGTCACAATAGGAAATGAACACGCCTCCCAACAGCTGGGGGGCCCTCCACTCGCCCCTGCCGTGCCTCTGCCTTCCCTCCTCCGATAACCAAGAGAAAACCTTCAACCTCTGTGTGTCGAGCACCGCACCGCACTTCACCTAGACTAAGGAAGGCCTTCGGGAATTGAGGCCGCCAGCAACATCACCGGTCTTGCCCCTTCTCGGCCGGGATGTCTGCCTGGGGAGTGGTCTGCATGGACCACCTACGGGCTCTCCGGTTCTTGGCTTCCCCTTCAGTAGGACCGGTAGCCGAGCAGAGAGTGAGACGGCGGGCTGCAGACCATCAGGGCACTCCTTCCCCCAGCACCTCTCGCTCCCGACGGGGCCACCAGGACTGGCTGAGCCCCCCCACTGAAGACTCCGGGCCCCGCACGTGGTCCTTTCTACACAGCTGCTTCCCGCCGCCGCCCAGAACCAGCACTGGGGACAGCTCCCCCTGTTACTAACCCTGGGGTGCTGCCCCATCCCTTGTGCTTTCCCCACACGGGCCCACACCCCAGCATTAAAACTCTCATCCACTGCCCAACGAGAGTGACTGATCACTTCCTGCCAGGCCCCCGACGGATACCCCAGACAACCTAAACACGACACAGACTAATTGAGTCACTGGTCCCAGCTCCAGGACCAGGCCGGGGGAGAGCCAGCATTGGGGCCTGCACCTGTCCAACACCTTTGGCCGGAGTTTGCCAGGGTGGCCCACAGGCTGTTGTCTACAGGGGACAAACTGGATTTCCCTATTTTTTTATTTGAGTTCATTACCAAGAGTTAATGATCTAAAGCTTTTTTTTTTAAGCTTTTTTATTTATTCATTAGAGAGAGAGCACGCGCGCACAAGCAGGGTAGAGGGAGACGGAGAGGGAGAAGCAGGCTCCCCACCCAGCAGAGAGCCCAAGGTGGGGCTCGATCCCAGGACCTAGAGTTCATGACCTTAGCTGAAGGCAGACGCTTAACCGACTGAGCCACCCAGGCACCGGATCTGGAGCTCTTGAATACAAACCCAGAGCTCTTGCTTGTCTTAAAAGAGAAAATGAGCTGCTAAGTGCTTTTGTGTGTTAATGGTTTAACCCTCTTAAGTGCTGGCACTAACCCCAAGTTCCACGTGGGGAAACTGAGGCACAAGATCACATTGTTTGGCTGGCTTCTGAGCCTGGCTCACCGATGGGCCGTGGTACACGGAGCTATGGGATGCCGTACGGGCTCCCCACCTTGCCAGATCTGCAACAAACCGGCCCTCCCTTCCCCTGCCTGGCCCCGGGGGGCATCAGAGTTTGCAACTTCTTCCCTGGGCTCTTCCTTGTCTCCAGGGGAAGAAAACCCAAGCCCTCCCCTCAGGTTCCTGGGATGGACCTGGAACTTCTAGAGTCATCTTTCTCCCAGAGCTGGCCTGGCTGCCGAGAGGCGGAACGCATCCCAGATGCCGCTCACCCAGGAAACTCGGCTCACGGCGAGATCACACGCCCCCGGTGCTGCCCAGCCCCGTCTTCCTCCAGCCACGTCCTGGATTTCTGATCGCGTCCACTGCCGGGCTGGAGCCGGGACGGGGGGAATGTGCTTCCCAGCCCCGTGCCCAGGAACACAGAGCCCTTGTTCTCCTGGCCCCCGTGCTGCCCCGCTCGGGCTGGACCCCTGCCTCGGCTTGTCTGAATGAGGCCTCTGACTCTGTCCTTCCCAAGGCGCCGTGCCCTATCAGCCACCCAGTGGGGAACACGAGCCACACAGAGGCACTTCCTAAAAAATCTCTGCAATCTGACCTGGCAGGGCCTCATTCTCGCAGCACACGGCCTTCGGAATGGCCAGTTGTGCTGGGTTCTGTTTCTTCTCTTTCTCCTCCCCACTATTCCTCCGGTTTCTGCCTCTGAGTGTCCCAGAAGAGGCGAGTCCGGCTAAATGCCCTCATTGTGAGGGGAAACTGAAACCCCCAGGCGCCTTGAGATGGGTCCAAGGAGGGCAGCGCCGCCCACGAAAGGAGATCGATGGCTCTCTTATCACTCCCAGGCTGGCCCGCGTGTGGGTGGGGATGGGGAGAAAGCCACCACCAGAAAGAGCTGGTCAGACCTCAGGGGAGGCAAACGAAAATTCTAGAAAAAAAGAGCAGTGTTATCTGAGTGAAGAAAGCAGTTAATCGGCCGCTAGTCTATGGAGTAGGTTTTCATCTCCCGAACTCCCAGAGATTAGAGAGGGAACGGGATTAGTCCCAGGGAGCACCTCGGTGAAGTCCCCGGTGGGCATGTGGTCGCTCGGTATTTAGCGGGGGGTGCCCTTGGGTGAAAGGCATTCTGGGAGGTGCCTGGGGTTTTTTCAATAACTACAATAGAGTATATAAACGTATTCACTCTTCCTGATGATTTGCTTAATCACAATTTCTTTCCTCTAACTTACTTTATTGTAAGATTACAGTAGATTATATAAAACATACAAAGTACGTGTTCATGTGCTGTTTATGTAATAGATGAAACTTCCATTCAACGGGGCACCTGGGGGCTCAGTTGGATGAACGGCCAAGTCTTGATTTTGGCTCAGGTCATGAACTTGGCCGGCTCTGTGCTCGTGGCGAAGTCTGCTTGTCCCTCTCCCTCTGCTCCTTCCCCCACTCTCTCTAAAATAAAAACATTTTTTAAAAAAAATCTTAAAAAAAAATAAAAGACTGCCAGTCAACTGTAGGCTATTGGTAGTTATGTTTTGGGGGGAGTCCGGTTACACGCGGGT
Source organism: Nasua narica (assembly GCA_028533885.1). Taxonomy (NCBI): domain Eukaryota; kingdom Metazoa; phylum Chordata; class Mammalia; order Carnivora; family Procyonidae; genus Nasua; species Nasua narica. The sequence continues at coordinate 14,560,677 of CM052808.1, read as the reverse complement.
TTTCAATGACAAGGGGCTCAGCACGTGTAAGCTCAGAATTGTTCAAGGTCAACTGTTTTAATACCACTGAACCGTACACTTAAAAATGGCCAACTTTACAATATGGGTACAGCTGACCCTTGAACTCAGGTCAAAGGAGGGTCTGAAAGGCGGGGACGGAGAGCCACACTGCAAACTTCCAGCCGCCACGCTGGGAGGCTGATTCATGGCTCCAACAAAGGGGCTTTTCTTTCCGAGCTCAGGGAGGTCTGCCCAGAGTGCACGGCTGGCCTGACCACACTCGGCCGCAGTCACCACACATGTAAAATGCTGAGGACAGTGCCTGGCACACAGTAGGTAACTAATAAACACTCGTTCACGGACTTTCCACATAAGGAGCGTACAGCCTAATAGGGAGGCTACATAACAGAAACACCCTCGGCTCAAGCTACACAAAGAGGTACGTAAATATCCTTTGGCTTCCAGAGGGCACCCATCGGTCCCTCGGGAAGTCTGGGTCTCAGCTTCCCCATCTGTAAAATGGGCTATGAACATGCCTTGGGGACCTGCTGGCTCAAGTTCAGGCAATATTGGTGCCTACTGCATGCTGCCACTCCAGGCCCCCGAGAAAGCTTCCAGAGAGAGGGAGGGTGGGGTAGATAAAATGTAAGGGAATTTAATGAAACAGAAGAAAACAACCCGCAAAGCCCTTGGTACAACATTTCCATCCCAGTACTGAATTCAGCTACCATTGGGCCCGCCTGTCTGTGGCTAGAAAGAAATAAAAGACTCGATTTGCTCAGGGGCTTGCCTGACTTGACCTCGCACACAGGGCTGCTGTAGGCCCCCAGCCCCACCCGGCCCAGTCCCCGCCCCTGCCACCGGGCTAGGCTTGAGATCAAGGTTAAGGAGTGGTTTCTCAAGACCGAGGGCCTTGTGAATTTTACAGGGTCTCTGCGGCCTTGACAATTAATGTGTCAGTGGGAGCCCTTTGATCATCTGTCCCCAGCAGACAAAAGGCAAAGGAAAGACTCTCTGGGGTGATGCTATTATCTGGAGTGGGCTGGGGAGGGGTTGGGCCTCCTTGTCTCCCGCCGAGAAGAGTCAGATGCACCCCCTCCACCCTGGCTGTGTGACTCTGGCAATTCACTCCGCCTCTCTGATCCTGAGTCCCCACTGATGAGGTCATCGGAGGCTTTAACAAGGAGATCCAGCCAGGCACGGCGGGGGCCCCCTCCCAGTGCTCCACAATGGCCGTCGTCGGGATGCTTGAAAAAACTCTCAGCTTGGTTTCTAACAACCCAGGTTCTAGCCTGGATCCATCACCCATTACTGTGAGGTTTTTACTCCCATTGCTTAACCTCTCTGACCCTCCTCTGTGGAAGGATGAAGGAAGCAGTGCCCTGGAGCGGATTATGAAGAGGATCAGGATTTTCACTGTAACAAGCGCAATGGCACCAAACCCCCCCTTCCCTACAGGCTCGGGCCAGCGCCTCCCACTCATTCATTCGCCCAGCACTTGTTCCAGGAGCCCCAGGGGGAGCCAGGCCTCGCTTTCCTGGCACTGGGGAGACAACACTGAAGGACCCCAATGCGGAAGGGACATTGCAGTGCCACAATCCTCCACTGGGGGCGGCCCTGTCCCCTTCCCCTCCTGGGGACATCAGCCAACAGGTGCAGATGTGCCTTCAGTTAACAGCACCTGGGGAGGGGAGCTCCCGCGCCATCAACGCCCAGGACGGCTCCCTTCCACGAGGAATTATCCAGTCCAAAATGCCAATAGCCTCGAGGCTGAGAAATGCTATTCTTGGCGGGGGAGCAGCGGAGAGTAAAGAAAATAACTAAGTCGCCCACACAGTAGATTGGAAGGTGGGAGGGGCTATGGAGAAAAAGCTGAGCTGGGCCACGGATGCCAGGATGGGGATGGGGGGGGAGGTGAGAAGCAGCGGGAGTCACTGACGACCCTTCGCTGGGCAGGAGAGGAAGCCAGGAGCCAGAGATGAGGCTGTGAGCCAGAACCATCTGGAAGGATTAATAAGCAGTCCCACCAGTGGTCTCTCTATCCACTCTTAACTCTTCCCCCCAGCCTATCTCCTCCCTTTCGCAACATGGGCTAGGAAGATTTTTTTTTTTTTTTTTTTGAGAGAGAGAACGAGCAGGGGTTGGGGGCAGAGTAGGCAGGAGTGGAGGGACAAAGGGAGAGAGAAAATCCCAAGCAGACCACACACCAGCACAGAGCCCGACGAGGGGCTGGATCTCACCTCCCTGAGATAATGACCTGAGCTGAAATCAAGAGTCAGATGCTCAACTGATTGGGCCACCCAAATGCCCCCAGGACAATCTTTAAGTAGAAATTGGTGCCAATTCTCTATCCCCCCAACAGGATTCTCAAATGCCCAGTGGGTACCAACCCTGACCCAAAAGGTCCTACCGTGACATGAGCCCTCCAGGTCCCCTTGCCTCTCCCCCAAGCCTCCTCACCATCACCCTCCAGCCGCAGTGCCCCTTGATTTCCCTCAATAACGCACGAGGCTCTGGCCTCTCTCACCTATCAGGAACCCATCTCCCTCCCCTTTGACTCCTCTGACCCTGTTCCTCTTGAAGGCCTCAGTTTAGATGCCATCTCCACCAGGAAGCCTTCCTAGATATCCTCTGCTGGGCGAGAGGCCTCCTCGGAGCTTTCACACCACCCTGTGCTTCCTCCACTGAAGTGCTCATCTCGTGGTTTCTAATTCCTGCCTCCTCCACCGGGCTGTGAGCTCTGCGAGAGGGAGCATGAGAAGCATCCTGCTCCCAATGGGCCAACCAGCCAGGTTTGCCTGGGACTAAGGGGCCCCCAGCGTGCTTAGACGGAGGACTAAAATGGAAAATCCCAAACCAAACCCAGTTGGTCGCTCCAACTGTAACCTGATGCTTCGCAGAGTCTAGTCCCAGGTAAGCTTGATTCACGTTTGAGGACAGAATGGTGAGCAGGAGCTTTACCTGTGTTTCCTAAATGGATGAAGTTCATGATCAGGGATTTAATAATCCAAAATCATTAGCCAGGCTTCTGGAAGCCCCTGACCCCATTCCATTCTGTTCTGAGCTCCACGGTCCTATAAAAATCACAGGGTTTCTGCTCTCCCAGCCAGGGCCCAGATTCAAGGTCAGGATCCAGGCCCACCCTGTTGTCTGCACAGAGAGGGAGGTCAAAGCCATGGGCAAACAGCCAGGATAGCAAGTCCAGAGGCCTAATTCTTGTGGACCTAGAGGCCAGCCCACCCTGGGCACCGCCCAGCCGCCCCACCTCGGGGCCCCAGGTCCTCATTCTTATGCTGTCCCAGCCCTGTCACCTGGCCCTCCGCCCAGGGCAGCTGGTCTCCCGGTCTTTTGGTGGCCTGCAAAACTAGAAACTCGAAACGCTTCGCGGGTTTTATTTCAGTCTTTCTTTGGTGTTTCCTTTTTTCTTTTTCTGAGGCAATCAAACCTCCATCCTTATCACGTTCTGAAGAAAGGGGCTAATCGTGTCTTCTGACCAGGCGGCCTCCGCGCCAGGACAAAAGCTGTTTGGGTCGTTCGTGCCTCTGCAGATCTGCAGCCCGTAGACGGGCGCACCAGACGCCAGAAGCAGTTCGCTGCACCGGAAGGAGAGACTTAAAAGAAGATGGCAGGGGATTCTCTGTGCGTGGGGGCCAAAGTGGGGGGTTTCGGGTGGGGACCCCCAAGTTAGGACAGACACGGGATCTTTCCGCGGGACCCATGACCCACGTAACAGCAGAAAACAATGATGAACCATTTAGTGAACTGTTGCACAATGAACATACACTCACCTTCCAGGGCAAGACACAGATCGTGGCCGGCACCCCGAAGCCCCTTCCGTGCTCCCTCCCCACCCGAGGGAACTGCCACCTGACAACTGCGGCCCTTTTTTCCTGGTTTTAATTTATGTTTTGACCGGAGGAAACAGGCATCCTTCAACACTCATGTCTAGTTTCCATTTCAAGCTTTTTATAATACTAAGATTTATATACTGTATGATCTTGTATTTCTGCCTTGGGTGCTTGGTATTATTTTGTGCATGATCCATCCTTTCAAGGCATGTAGCCGTACCTTGTTCCTTTCTACTGCTGTGTGCTATTCCACAGGGTGATGGAACTTCCTTTTACTCTTCTAGTCCACCAGAAGGGACAGCTGGGTAGCTTTTGGTTTTTTCACCATATCATCATATAAATACATAGATTATTATATACATATAGTCATATTCGTCATGACAGTTGAAGTAGAGAATACATACACGCACCTGATTATTGTTGAGTCTGTATCTCAAAAGGGGAAGAGCAGCTTAGAGACGGTCTCAAGCCACAGCAATAAATACTGCCAGTTGGTTTTCCAAAGTGACTGTGCTAATTCACACTCCCCCGCCCCCGCCCCCACCCCCGCCACCGCCACCCCACCCCACCCCACCGCCCAGCTGCGTATGAGGATCCTCAGCCATCCTTTCTACATTTCAGTTAATAACCACAACCTTTTGCTGCAGCAGGCGGCAGGCTTGGAGTGTGAGGACAGGAAGGGAGCTCAATAGCTTCCTGACCCTCCACCCCCACGCAGAGCAGACAGCCGGGTAGAGGCGGCACGGGCTAGTTAAATTGTCACACGGCGCTGTAATCCCAAACCCTGAGGAAATGATCTGGAGTTTGTGGAGAGCTCATGGCAGGGAAGATCTGCCCAGGTCCATGGGAGCCCGGGAGGAATTCTCACAAGTACGGCTTCAGCCAAGATCCAAAGGAGGAGCTGTGATTCTCCAGGGGAAAAAGGGTAGAGACGGGGAGGGAAAAGGATGCTGGGCAGATGGCACAGCATGTGCAAAGGCCCAGAGGTAGAAGCGAACAAGGTGAGTTTAAGGGGCTAGGGAGGGGCGCCTGGGTGGTTTGGTCAGTTAAGTGTCAGACTCTTGACTTTGGCTCAGGTCATGATCTCAGGGTAGTGAGATCAAGCCCTGCATCAGGCTCTGTGCTCGGCGGGAAGTCTGCTTGAGATCCCCTCCCTCTCTCTCTTTCCCTCCCCCACCACTCACACATACTCTTTCGAAAATAAATAAAATCTTAATTTTTTTTTTTTAAAGGAGCTCAGGAAAAAAGGCCCAGAGAGCTGGGTCTCGATTCCATGGCTAAAGGTCCTAGCACAGAGTGGCTGCTTGGTGCACATAAGGAACGTGGCCGTCTCCCCAGGTTGCTGAGGCTGCAGCGGTACAGAAGAAGCTAAGCTTTGCTGAGTCCCTACTATGCACCCGACACCTTAGGAAGCAGGAGCTCCGAGGACCCCCATGTTGCCAACGAGAACATGGAGACTCAGAGAGGCAGCGTGACTGGCCCTCGGCACACAGCAGAGGGTGGGTGCCAGGACGGAATCCTCCCTCACCTGGAGGAACGGCCACTGAATTACCTTCTCAGCCTCTGCAGAGAAGTTTTATACCAGGAAATCAATAGTGCGAAGCAGGCAATCAGAGAGAACATTAATAATCTCAGGCAGCAAAACGAACTCCTTCTAAGCAGTCTTTCTCACCAAAGTCCTTCCAATCCACAGAGCTGGTTACAAATGATGCAGCTCAGAATGAAAAGGTCCCCCCGTGGCCGTCCGAGGGGACGCTGGAAGCACACTGCACATGACCCAGGTTTCTAGAACAATGGGCCGCTGTGTCTTCTGAGGTTATCCACAACACAAGTGCTCTACATTACTGGCAAAAAGGCTCCGTGTCCCTCTTCCCCGGTGACACCTGACTTCACATTGGTCCGAATGAACCCACACACAAGCTTGCTCGGTCTGTCCTGTGCTTTCAAATCACCTGAATTGGTGGCCAACATTTACAATCAGGCGAATTTCACCTCAGACCCCTGGAATCCTCTTGGAAGAAATAATCGCGAGACGCGGCCACCCAGGGCTCAACACTCCCCAGTGACGGTGGGCAGGGACTAGAAGCAAGAGCCCCTGTAGATGAGGCACGTGTGTCTCGGGGTCAGTGCGGTCCCTGTGCTGTTTCTCCCTCCCGTGGGACCCGCCTACCCCTGCAGGGGTCCGGATATACAACCCCTGCCGTGCCTCCTTCGAGCCATCGAAGCTTTTAGCTGGTCGAGTGACACGGGAGGTGGGGCTTGCTGGTTAAGGGACAAGGCAATACTTTCGGCCACCAAAGCTGGAAGGGAAGTGGCAGGTCCAAGGCTCACGGCGGTCACCAGGGTGTCCAGGCTGAGCACTGCGGTCACCGCCCCAATTACTTGCAGAGCCCCTGCCCAGCCTCTATGATCCCCACGCCGGTAATGACCATCCCCGTAGCAGCGCCGAGAAGAGTTAGCAGATAGATACCGAGAACCTGGCACGCTTGATCTCATGTCAGCCTTGTGGTGCTGGCGAGGACTAGACAGTGTGCCAAGAGGTCATTTTAGTCTGACCGGCATTCGCTTCCCCTTTTTTGGTTAACTGGGTCCTGGTTTTCCTTTGAGGACCCATCTCTCTCCCCCACTACGGATCTCCGTGGTTCAGGAAGCAGTGAAGAGTAGTCACCCACCACAAGGTGACTTAGAGTAGGGCCATGATGACTGGTTCCAGGAGGTGCCAAGGCTCACTTCCAGCCCTTGCTGGAACCGGGCTTGCAGCTGACACAATGGAAACATGGCACTCTGGGGCACCTGGGGGGCTCAGTTGGTTAAGTGTCTGCTTTTGGCCCAGGTCGTGATCCCCAGCGCCTGGGATCAAGCCCCATGTCATCGGGGCTCCCTGCTCAGCGGGGAGGCTGCTTCTCCCTCTCCCTCTGCCTGCCGTTCCCCCTGCTTGTGCCATCAAATAGATAAAATCTTTACAAATAAATTTTTTAAATTGAAGAAGAAAATAAAAAGGAAACATGGAGCTACTGATGAACATTTGTGCTCTGGAGAAGACGGCCAGAGCCAGTCTGAGCAGAAAGCCCACACAGAGCAAAGGAGATTCATAAACTGTGAGGAAGGAAGAAAGCAAGCAAGCAGTAACACTGCCAAGCACCTGGATCCAGCCACACCTGAAGCTAGGCTGCTAGTTACATGAGGCAATATGTTCCCTTTATGCCTGAGAATAAGAGTGTAGTGATATTTAAGTTGGGTTTTTTGTCTTTGACAAACAAAAGAATCCTGATGAATATAAATACCATCATTAATTTCCATTTTACATAAGTCACTGGAGGCTAAGGGGACTGAAGTAAATTACCCAAAGCCACACAGCTGTGAATTGGTAGCACACGAATCTGAGATTTGCCCTAAACCTAAAGCAGTTGGGTCAGAAATCTTCAGAGGCCTCTTACTGAGCAGTCCCTGTGCCTCTAGGAGCTGAAAGTTGGGGGGTTTTAGGAAAAGCACATGTTCAGAGCTGCTGATACATTGTGTGTTGGGGAGGCCAGGAAGGGAGGAGGGGAGGCTGCACCGAGATGAAATATATAATTATTATTTAAATCAGTTCAGACGCCATAAGGAGAAAAATCAAAGCTTTCCGTGGCATTTCCCCAGTGCCATTTTTAATTCTATCTTATCAAAACACGGCTGGGATTTGTTTTTCAAAAAGAAAAAAAAAAACTCCTTTAATTAAAAAAAAATTCTCTAATAAAAGTTAAAGCAGCCCACAGGCCATCAGGTGACAATGGAAGGAAGACAGGGCATTTCAGCAACTTAAAGCAGATTAAAAAACTAATTTGTTGACTCTTTTTTCCAAAGCTCACCTCTCCCTTGGAAGGCTGTGTGTTTTGCATAATGAAGCTGAAATCCTGAAATCACTGCTGTCCGCTCAGCTCCCTCTTTGTTGGGATTTCAATGGGCTCCCACCTTATGTGGGGGTGCAGGGTTTTTTCTTGTTGCTTTGACCAGGGTTTAATGGAATTTCACTCCCTGTACTTAAAATCTTTCCAAGGCGTTCCACCCCCCTTAGGATAAAGAGCAGAACACATATGGGGCCCGCAAGGCCCTGAGAATTGTCCACGTTCACCATGTACCAGCTCCTCCCCCCCCCCCCCCCCACTAAAAGCCCTAGTGTCCGTGTCCTTGGTTCATACCACTCTCTTTCTCACCTCAGGGCCTTTGCACATGCTGCTTCCCGTCTTCCCATTTTTCACCTGGTCAATCCCACTCATCCTTCAGATACCAGCTCATTTTTCCCTGTCTCGAGGCAGCCTTCTTTTCAGATGCCCTAACTTGTGCCCTCCCAGTATTGGACACTTCCGCTCCTGGCAGTTAGTTTGAGTTGTAATTATACGCAGGAAAGCACCTTGGTTTTTTTTTTTCCTCCATGGGCTTCATAGGGCTTGCACATAGTCCGTGCTCAATAAAAATTTGCTGAACAAACAAATGGGGAAACCTCGGTGGACGGGAGGGCATGGCATCAGCATGCCATGGGCTCTCTCAACACCTGGACTTCCTTTACTGCGTCCAGAGTCCCAACCCACGCTCTCCCAGCTTGTCTCAAAATCGGCTTGCACGTTCGCCTTCTGGTGTGCGTGGCACCCTCGGCATGAGCCCACGCCATGCAGAGAACAGAGCATGCGCTCTAGGGTTGGACCGATGCTCGAATCCCACTTCTGCTGCTCTAGACTGCGCCTCTCTAGATGTTCTTTCCTTCTCTTCCTCTCCTTCCTTTTCCCTTTCCTTCCTTCCTTTCTGTTGGATGGCTTGTCAGTTGGAGTCACCTTCCAGAGCTAAGCATGGAACCTGGAAGCTCGTACGAGGTAGGCGCCCAATAAAGGAGTGTTGGATAAATGAACGGATGCCCAAGTATTCTTTTGAATGGAAGAGAGAGCTCAAGTTCAAAGAGAAAACCTTCTGGAGATGTGCCGGCTAGTTTGAGGTAGAAGCAGAAATTGGCACACTCATCTCCCCGCTGGTCCTGAGCAGAGGCTCATGGACAGTTTAATGCTAAAAGGAATCTAAGTTATGCCCATTCAAGAAACTGGCTTGTCTTCTGGCTGAGATGATCATCACCGTGACTCACTTATACGCTGGGCATTATCTCACCGAATCCCCATGAATGACCCGTCGCGGCAAGCATCACTGTTCCCATTTAACACATGGGGAAATGGAGGCGCGGGAGGCTCGAACAACATGCCGACGATCACTCAGCGTGGGAGGGGCCGAGCTGAGATTCGAACGCAAGCCTGTTCACCGGTCCAGACCACCCAACAGCCAGAGCCCCGCATCTCAGCGGTCCTGCCGGTCTGGTCTCCGCAGGTGGCTGGCCCTCCGATGACACACACGAGACGGAAGGCAAACACCACAAGGCAGACACTGAGCACGGGGTGGGGGGGGGGGGGCTTTGGTTTTCAGCAGCAACTTCAGCGCGTCTGCCGGTGGCGCATTTTACAGATGAGAACACTGAGGTCAGAGATGTGCCCACCGGCTGTCGGGAAATGTCTGGCCTCTGAACCCAGACTTCTGTGGTTGCGAGCACAGTTTAATTCTTGAGGGCCTGCCATGTGCCAGATACTCTTCGAGGGGCCGTAAAATGTCACTTACTCAACACTGTCAGAAACAGTGAGTTCCACGTAAGTGAATTTTCAGGACCCCCCCCCTCCCCCGAGACATCAGACACAGAAACGTGTATCTGTTTAACCACGGTATCGAAATATTTTATCCGGTGAACTATTCTTGACCCCGCACCCTGCGTACTGGTGGGGTTCGCCCCCGTTCTTCCCGCCATCACACGAGCCAACAATGTGGCTGTGCTAGAATATCCCACGCTGCATTACAGGGTTCTCTCACGGGTTGCACGGTTCCGTAACACCGAGATGAGCAGAAGCTACTGGGCTGAGGGGGACATTTGATCCCTATGCTAAACTCCCCCCCCCCCGGGCTGTGATTCTTTTGTTTCCGTGCTTACTTTAAAGACTTCATTTATTAAGTACCCTCTACCCCCAACGTGGGGCTCGAACCTACGACCCCGAGATCAAAAGTTGCCATATTCCACCACCTGAGCTAGCCAGGAGCCCCATCCCCCCCCCCCACCCCGCACTTCAATTTTGAGAGTCTTGTTGTCTGTAGCCGGCTGTCAGGCCGTCGGCTGCTGCTCCCGGCTGCGGTCCTCTGCTTTCTGCACCATCCCACGTGTGTCTGATGTGCTGCCCCGAAGGGCTGCGAGCCTGGAGAGGTCAGGCCGCTGAGCGTGTCAGAATGGTGTGCAAACTAAGAGTAAACAGGCTCTGAGCGAGAAATGTTGGCCCTTCTCTGATGCGGACAGCGCGGCCATTAAACGGGACGACCTTCTTGTTCTGCCTTATGTGTAGTCGAGTTCCCAGGACAAAGGGCCTGCAGTCATTACGGTGACAGACTTAGCGGTTTAAGGGACCAAAAGCAAGTCTCACTGCTCCAGAGATTCTGATTTTCTCCTCATCTGGGAGGTGGGCATCCAAACTACAAAGAACCCAGGCCAGCGGCTCGTCAATGGACCCTTTGTGGGGGACACATCAGGGCCGTCTTGGGGATTGTTCAAGGGGAGGAGAAACGCAAGGGGTCTGCCATCTCCAAATACTGCTACACGGTTCATCATGGCAAATGTCGCGTGGCCCCAGCTTCCCGGGGGCTCAGGGACTGACTCTGCACAGCCAGAGCCTGGTGCTCACAGCCCCGGTCCCGTGTGCATTCCTTGCAGTTCGCTGTCTTACACGGGGCTCCTCGGCCATCCGCAGCAACCCACGCCCGCCCAGCGTGCAGCCTCGCCCACAGCCGCGCGCTGGCCATCATTAGCGGGGGAGGGAAAGAGACCTGCTCGAGGCCACAACATCAATGGGTGCAGAGTGGGGACCCAGATCTCTCACTTCCCATCCAGAGCCCCTGCACTCACCGGACAACCACAGGGAATTTAAGGGAATCAGCAAACCGCAACAGTGTCAGGGAACTGAGCTAGAAACATGAATGCCTAGACACAAGCAGCTCCTGCTGCCTGGGGCTCCAGGATCCATTTGCCGGAATTGGGGCTGAGAAGGGCACACAGCTGTCCTCCCAGATTTCCAAGTACCAAGACCCAGCCACCTGCTTTCCACTAGCTGAATGGCCTTGGGGTGTCCCTTCCCTTCTCTGGGTCTACATCCCCCCAACTAAGAATTCTCCCAGCTCGCAAAGTCACAAAGTCTCCGAAGGTGCTACCCTCTTCCTGACCCCCTGGACGGAAGCCTTGGACATTGGCTGATCCACAGTGATTCAGCCAAGTGCACGAACTTCTCGCCTCATCACTCTTGGCCAATGCCCAGGACCCTGGCTGGGCTTTTTATCTCGGAGGTCAGCAATTTTTTTCTGTAAAGGATCTGATAGTAAATATTGTAGGCTGTGCAGGCCATATGGACTCTGTCACAACTACTCAACTCTGCAGTGAGAACTGGAAAGCAGTCATAGACAATATATACACGAATGGCTATGCCCGTGTCCCAATAAAACTTTATTTATAAAAGCAGGCAGCGGACTGGACTCGACCTGTGGGCCACCGTTTACCAAGCCCTGTTCTAAGTCATTCCAAGTGGGCTCCGACACCTCTTCTAGGACTAATTAAATTTTCCTGGTTTGCATGGGACTTTCCTGGTTTTAGCGCTAAATCCTGCATCCTGAACAACCTCACAGTTTCAGACAAAACAGGATGGCGATCGCTCTATCTGCGATCCCGTGAGCCCTGCTTTCTCCCATCTTGGCATTGCTCTGGCTCAGACATTCAACTGTCGCCCCCATGAGGAGGAGGAGGAAGAGAAATAAGATGAGGAAGGGGGGGTTACTGTTTATTGTGGCTTCCTGTGTGCCAGGGACCATGTGAAGGACTAGGTCAGCACTGACCTCCTGTGATGCTACAGCAGTCCAGGATGCTTGAAGCCGCTCCCAGGAAGGGGCCAAGACTGGACTAGATCCCAGTCTAAGCTGCCTCCTCCTTCCTCTCCAAACTGTAAGCCTCCGAGGATAGAATTGGGGTCTCTCCCCTCGGTATCTTCAGTGCCCTGCACACATTACGACGCTTAGAAGGTTCTGAGCAAATACCAATCACTGATGTTGAATGAGTATGTCCACGACTGAATGAATGAGTGAATCGTCCCTCGACCTGGACACTTCCTACTTCTATGACAGGATTCATCCCTGCCTATCCAAACTCCAGGGGGTGTCCAAACACTGACTATATGCTATGCCATCCATTCTGTTAAGCCAGGCCTATGGCATTCGGGAGGCAATAGGACATCGTGGTTGGAAACATGGTCCCTGATATCAGGTGATCTGGGTGCAAACCTCAGCCAGGCCTCTTATGGGCTGTGTGATGGGACGGCCAGCTCGCCACTCGGAGCTCCCCAGATTAAATAGAAGACAGTAATAGAAGCGGCCCCCAAGGGCATGAAGCATGGAGTCTGATAAGCCCTCCAAAAACATTCACACATTATCATCATCGTCATTATCCCTGCTGATGCGGGGACGAGCAGACAGCGAGGAGAGGCCGCGGGCATCCATGCTGAGAACTACGAGTGCTCACTATACAGCTCTGAACGGGTGCCCGGGCCACACGGGAGGGAACGCGCACGGCTGGTAAGCGCATCGGCTAGCTAGGAGCCCAGTCACGGTGCATAACAAACAACCAGAAAGCCCCAGAAGGCACAAGAAGCAGCGTCTCCCTCACTAACCTTGCAGCCAGGAGGGGCTTGGCTGAGCTGGGCTCTTTACTGAGGTTCGAGCTCAGGGTGGTTGGACGCGTGTTGGTTTGGAGCCAGGCTGAGGGGGCTCTTCCCCCAGCCGTGGCGGGAGCAGACAGAGAGCCCCTTGAGACCTGAGCTTGGAAATGACCCACGGTCACTTGCACCTCATACTAAAGACCAAAGCCCCAGCGAGGGAGCAGGCGCCTAAACCCCGCCACCCCTTGAGTGACAAAAATGGCAAAGACCCACGGCCAAGGGCAGGGAGGAACGGGGGCCAGGGATAACTACCCCCAACAGCCAAACACCAGCCACACCTCGGAAAGCGCCCCCCCCCCGGCCCCGCCCTCCTCACCAGGTTCCGCTTCGGCCCCTCGGCCTCATCAGCATTTGGTCAAAGTCTAGACGAGACCCCCGACTGCTAACGCTTGCAGTCCTCGGGGACCCTGTCCCCATCTTCCCAACATCTGGACCTGCTCCGGGGAGCCATTAATCTCGGGCAATTTCTTTCCTCACTTGATTTGTTTATTTAAGGAAAACAAGTTGCTCCTAATTAGAAGCACTGCTGGCGGGATGTGCCATGCGTCCTAGGCTGCCTATTTTCAGACCTTCTGCCTAAAATTATACCTGCGCTCTTAGCATCTGTGAGCATGTTCAGCCACTGTCCCGCGTGCAGGCTTTTGGCGAGACAAGCTTGAGGTGCCGCGGGGGCCGAGGGGGCCGGGGGCAGGGGGTCCCTGGGCTTCAGAGCAAAGGCACTTGGAAAGATCCACAAGTAACACGTCCCGACAAGCTGCTCAGAGCTGGCACCGATCTCTGAGTCAACACTTGGCGAGTGCACAGCCCGAACACAGTCCTGACCCGCCGCGTGGGGCCAAGAGCGGTTTTAAAGAGTCCGCGATGTCTTCTGGTGGGACGCTTTCAGCTAACATGCCCCCACACGCTCCGGCACCTCTATGGACACTCAGGCACACCCGCAGAGACGCACGTGCTCAGAAACACACACACACGCATGCACAAAACGTCATTCTGCCCCATAGACAGGCAAACATACCGCAGGTGCGCGCGTACACATACACACACGTGCACACACTCAAAAACTCACAGAAGACATGCACAGAAGTTACATTGCAACCCCCCCAAACACATTCAGGGACATACACACGTGGAGACACACTCCAGTGTAGATGGCAACCCACACACCGGATACCGATACTCAGAATCATGCACCAAGAGATACAATCAAGTGTGCAAGGCTACACACAGGCAGGCGCAGAGACTCAGGTACAGACACAGAGGTGCCCAGAAAGCTCACCTGCCACACACACACACGTATATGCCCCCAGAAACACACAGAGACATGGAGACTCCCGCAGAGGTTACACACAGGTCCCCAGGCACACGCAGAGACAAGCGAGTGTGCAACGCTACGCAGACACGGGTGCAAAGAGACCCAGAGGTACGCTGAGGAACATGCAGGCTGGAAGCACATTCCACAAGTTCATGCTCACCGCGTTCACACGCACACAGGCACTCACATACACCCACACGGACACACGCAGACGGCACACATAGCTGCCGAAGCAGGCGCCCAGCCAGGCCTGCCCAGCTTCTCACCCCAGTGTGTGCCACACGGGGCCCCCCTGACACACGGGTGCAGCCGAGCAGCACCGGCCTGACACAGACACACACCCAACCCACACACACAACCGCTGGACGCACGCCAAGCGTGTACACATACCCACGCTTGCTCGGACTCACACACGCACAAGTTCCCCCGCAAACACACACACACACACACTCAGAAATCCAGTCTCACAAGTGCACACCCAGACTGACCCTATTCACATGTGTGCTCACACTCGTGAGGGCTTTATGTAAGTCAGACTCTGAACACATGTGCAAGGCCTGCGTGAGAACGCGCTCATTTACACACGTGCACCTGCACACACCCACATCCTACTCCCCCGAGAGAGCAAGCCATTCGTTTTCTCAGAGGCCCCAAAGTCAGGCCCGCAGACCGAGCCACCACCTGGTGGAAGTGCTTCTGCCCCAGCCCCCGACTGCACCACGGTAACTCACTCAGCCTCTGCCCGGATGAGGCCTCCCCCGCCCCCCATCCCCAGCCCCGTTGAGGTCTGCCTTGGTTTGGGGAAGGACACAGAGGTCCCAAGCCTCAGAACCACTCAGAAAGAAATAGGATGGAAGAAAATCTACTGCCTTTCCCCACCATCCCGGCAACCCCTCTCCCTTACCCCCAACACAAGCACACACACACCGCACTTTCCCTGGCACGGCTGTTCCTGCTGGGAACAGCAGCTCTGCCCGCTCCAACAGCCTCAGCAGCCTGGCACGCAGACGTGCAGAACTTCTCGGCCGGTCCCTACACCGCCGCGAAGTTGAAGCCATGGAGACAGCTTACCTCCACCTTCTGTCGTCATGGCGACGCGGCAGCTGGCCGCCTCCAGCCCCTCCAGACAGCCCGAGCTCCCCTCCAGGAGCTGCTGGCCCAGCAGAGCCTTTATGGAGGAAGCAGCAAGGGGGTGGGGACTGCAGGTGTCAGCTGACTAGAGAGAACCAGGGCCCTGCCTCCCAGGCAGGATCACCTGGTGCTCAGGTGGGACGGGGAGAGCCTCCCCGGGGAAAACAGCCCCCGCAGGCTCACGCACAAGCCCCGAAGACACACGAAACCTCTTCGTTTTGCAGAAGGAGCAACCAGAGCCCAGAGAGGTCTAGCAATTTGCCCAAAGTCACACAGCACACTGACAGAAGGCTTGAAGCTCAGTCTTCTGACCCAGAGACGAGGTTTCCCTAGGACGTCAAGCGCCAGCCTCTGACCTCAGGGCTCAGCAGTCTAGGGAAGCAGGTCCTAGCGAGGCCCCAGGTCAGAATCCTAAGCAAGGGCAGAAGGTCCTGAGACTCCTACCTCATACCTCCAGAACTGCGCCAGAAACACACAACAATGCTACCGTTCCTGGGAGGCAGATGCCCAGACGGGCAGGACCAGTGGACTATTTCCAACCCTCAGGTCACAGTCAGAGGCATTTCCACTGCCTGCCTTCCTGACTAACCAGTCCATCGAGATGGCCCCAACGCTAGGCTGTATCCCCATCAGAAAGCACGATGCCATCTAGGAGGCTGTGACCACAGGGGTGGCTCCCAGATGGTCCTCAGAGACCAGGTGGCCTCTTGGGAGCGCGCTCTTCACGAGGAGGGCGAATAATGTGGCCAAACTTATGAGCTCTATGCGGGGCCCTGCAGAACCTCTAGGGACCTGGAGCGTGTGGCGACTACTGACCCGAGTCGCAGGAGCCTCTATCCAGCTGTCCCTTCCAGCGCCTTTTCCACACAAAGTTGGTACCTCCCCAGGCTCTGAATGCTCTCATTCGGCAGCCCAGGTAACTTCCCCTAAATCTTTGGCTCATCTCAGGAGCTGCAGGTAATGGGAGGTGATCCCCACCTCTCCTAGCGTCTCTGCCAAGGAGGTGAGTGGGCCCCTGTGATGCCACTTGGAGGTGCGGGAAGAGCTTGGATCCGGGCCATCTGGGGGGGAGGGCTGTCCCCAGTCCTGTCTCCCCCTCCTGACACAGACACACCCACGGGAGTGGACAGAAGCAAGCCGACAAAGCCCTCCACACAAAGCCCGGCCCCTGGGCAACCCTGGAAGCCACATGCACCTGGGTACCAAGGCCACAAGCACCTCCTGAAGCCAACTTGGAAACAGGATCGGCTCCTTCTCCCCCGAACTCTGAACCGGCGGAATATGGGGGAATTCCTCAATTAAAATGAAGGGGCCCACAGCCTTCGCCCCTTCCACCGCCCCCAGCCCGGTTCAGCGGGAGAAGCCTGGAGTGCCTGCCTTTGGGGACCCGGCGGGATTGCCCGCAGGAAGGACGCCTGGATGAGCCAGAACGTCCCACCTTCTGCCAGAGGAGAGAAAGTTTGTCATTTACCCCAGCGCTGGGTTGTCACCACTCCGGGTTCCTTCCTCACCCGGCTCTGGGCGCTGAGCCCCCAGCCTGCGGGGAAGCGGCTAGACCTGGAAGCCCAGATTGGGGGCAGGAATCGTTTGGCCGCAGCTCCGCCGTCCCGCTCCCCCTCCGAGCCCTTCTACCCGCCCGGCCGCCTCGGCCCTTACCTGAGGGGGGTCTCGGCCACTTGCAAACTCTGCCAGCGGAGCCCAGCAGGCGCCGGGGTCTCCTTCGGCGACTCGCGCGTCCCGCTCGGCGCGCCCGCTCTGTGGGCGCCTTCCAGGCTGCCAGCCGCTGCAGTGGCACCCAGCAAAGCGGACTCCGGATCGCCTTTCTCGCCACCAAGCCTGCTCCGGGCCGGGGCCGGGCCGGGGGGTGGGAGGGTTGCTCTCCGGGGCTGGTGCAGGGGAGCACCCTGCGCGCCGCCAGCGGGAAAGTGCAAGTCTGCGTCCTGGATTGCAGCAGCGGCGACAGCGGCGGCCGGGGACAAGGAGGCAGTGGCGACGCCAGCCGGCGAGCCGGGGAGGCGGGCGGCGGCGCGAAGTGGAAGCCGGGCTCCCGCGAGCCTGGCGCCCGAGCGGGCGGGCGGCACTGCGGGTGCCCCGCGCCGCGACGAGGCCCGGCGCACGCGCGGCCACCCGGCCCGGGGATGGGGAAGCCGGGGCGCGGGCGGCGGCTGGGCGCCGGGCTCCGGCCGCCTTGCCTCGCGCTCGCCGCCTCGCGCGCTGCCTCGCTCGCTGCCCGGACTTCCCGTCTCCCGCCCGAGCTCCCCGCGCCGCCGCCGCCGCCAGCAGCGCGCCTCGACCGGGCGCGCTCCTCGCGCGGAGCCACAGCGCTGCCTCGGCTTAACTCCTTGTGTGCCACCTGGCCGTCTCGCAGCCGCCCGCGGAGCCGGGCAGCCCGGCGTCAGGCAGGCCTCCCGGCCTCGATTTACTCGTCTCTAAAATGGGCTCGTGGCCCCGCATCTGGGGGTGGTGTAGAGAATTAACGGAGCCGATTGATGATGCGGAATGCTGTGCAGCTGGCATTAAGGGAGCGCTCAATAAATGGCAGAGGATTTGCTGCTGCTGCTAGGCTAGGTTAGCAGGTTACCTTCCAAAAGGCAAACACCCCGAAAGAGCAGTTTGGGTTTGTTGGTGTTAACTTTGTTCTTTTTAACAGGAAGTAGGTTTAAGCTGTGTGAGGCTGGGCTGTTCATTTACCCTCTCTGAGCCTGTTGCAGAAGATTCCCTCTGAGCTCTGTGACCTTGGGTCTCAGCACCCCTCCGAACCTCTTGCAGCCTCATCTGTACAGTTGGGGGGGGGGAGAATCAATGTGGCCCACCTTCAAAGGACCTCCTGCAATTTTCTGGGAAGAGAGCTGCTCTCATGAGAACCACTGTGGAGCCAGAGTCTCCTAAATGGCGGGCACCTGGCCAATGTAGTTGCAAATACATCATCTCATTAAGTCATGAAAACAACCCTAGGAGGCAGCTTGTTTCAACTCCATTTTGCAGATGAGAGATTTGGGGCCCCAAGAGGGTAAGTTCACCCGAGTTAGCACAATTAGAAAGGATCAGAGCTGGACACTGGACCTTCTGACTCCAAAACCAGTATCTGTTAAGCTGGGGAACTGAAGGAGAAGCTCTAATGTGGGCCAATCTTTGTTGAGGCTAGCAACCAGAATCCGCATCTGCAGTTCTTTAATTAGACCACGTTTTTCCAATTATAAAATTAATTCTTGTCGAATGTAGGTATGTCGGAAAATACTAAAACATATGAAGGAAAGCGAATCAACCCTAGTCCCACCACCCAGAGGTAATGATTATTAAGATCTCGATGTAGTTCCCCCCATCTTTTCTCTATATTCACATGTAAAGGCAGTTGGCATGAAGGAAATAATCCCTTCGGAATGGACACCATTCTGTATCAGGAGATAGGGAGGGTCTGGCCAATGCAACTTGTGAATCCCTTGCTGAGGCTAGACCCCAGCTCCCCCAGCCCAACAATCCCAGATGGCGGTTACCCTACTACTGGTCCAATAGAAAGCCTACCGGTTTGGGGGTTTGCGTATTCGAGCCAGTTACCATTGAACAAACCCTGCTCTGGCGCTTTCCCGTCTCCCGCTGTTCCCGTGTCTCTCAGAAGAGCAAACCATTCCTTTGCCTGGCGTACAGAGACGACTGATGTCACACACACCTTCCAAGCTGCCCAACCCCATCAGGACAAGGCATTCCCGGAGTGCCAGCCCCAGAGGGATGGAAGCAGTGCTGGGGCTGAAAGGTGCAAGCAATCTAGGTTCAAATCTGGGCTCCATCTCGAGCAGCTGTCACCTCCCCGAGCCTCTGTTTATTGTCTCTAGCGTGGGGCATAAAGAACACCAACCCTCTGGAGTCGTGAGGCTTACATGAGACAAAGACCAGTAAATACTCAATTCATAGCAGCTGTTGCTTTTTATCAGCGAGGAGAAGTGATGTGAATAACACTAATATTGATTGCCAACAACTGTTGAGTCCTTGCTACGAGCCAGGCACAATTGCCGTTAATGCTTAACAACAACTTCAGGTGATCGGTATTAGGACTTAGTCCCTTGAGAGATGGGGAAACTGAGTCCCAGAGCAATGAAATCCTCTGTCTGAGGGTACATAGTAAGCTCATGGTAGAGGTTCTGTTAGATCCCAGCACAATTCCAAATGGCAGACTGGGTACCTTTCCCATGTCCTCCTCGTCCCTCCCCAGCTCAGAACCCTCTTGTTCTGTCTGGGAGAGATCTAGGGGTGACACCTGGCCAAGGAGCCCGCTACAAGATGGCGGGGGTCTGAGAACAGCTGCCCCCAGTCTGCCTGCACCGCAGCCCACTTCTCCCTGCCCCCTCAGCCCCCCTCAGGAGTAGGTGTGGGGCTCATGGAGAAATGGAAAGAGCCCCAGGCTTGGAATCAAGCAGGCAAAGTCCAAGTGCTAGGCAAGTGTCCTGGATTGGTCACTCACCCTTTCGAGTCTGCTTCGTCAGCCACAAAAGGACAAATATTGCCTTCCCTGCCTATTCCCTAGGGTTGTTGGGAAAATTACGGACTGGAAAACACCTTGAAGGGGGAAACAGTATAAGTACACAGCTGTGATGTTAGAGTCACCACAGGCGTCATCCTACAAGCATCGAAGAACAGAGCATCGTGACATTTTGTAGCAGTGAAAACTGGGGGCTCTGGAGACAGGGTCGTTTTCCCCCATATGATATGTCCACCATGTGGGTGGGAGGGGGGTTGGTTCTGCTCTTTCTTCCCTTGCCTAACTCTTGGGGTTGCCAAGGTGCCCTCCAAACATTGTATGACCCGTTGCTGGCCTTTGAAACCAAGAGATTGAGATTTGCTATAAAAAGTAAGGAGCAGCAGCGCCTGGGTGGCTCAGTGGGTTAAAGCCTCTGCCTTCGGCTCAGGTCATGATCTCGGGGTCCTGGGATCGAGTCCCGCATCGGGCTTTCTGCTCAGCGGGGAGCCTGCTTCCCTCTCTCTCTCTGCCTGCCTCCCTGTCTACTTGTGATCTCTCTGTCAAATAAATAAATAAAATCTTTAAAAAAGAAAAAGTAAGGAGTAAAGTTGTAGGATTTTGTCTAAACCACACACAGTCAGTTCGGGCAGAATGGGACATAGCGCGCTTCCTCCAGACCCAACCACTGGACAGACTCTAATGTTTGCTGAGGACCTGCTCTGAGCCCTCCTTGGCCTGGCCCTCATTTGTCTACCAGGTTTCTGAGACAAGCCTCTTCCTCTCTCTGCTCTATTTCAGCACAGAATCTTACCGTTTCTTGGCCCAAGTCTGAGGCAGGACTCACGGAGGAGAGTGAAGAGACAAAGCCATCTTTGAAATCAATTATAAAGACCAAAACAGTAATGTAAGAGAGTTTCTGTGCATAAGATAAAGTCACACCTCCAAGCTACGTTTGTAGATTGAGTCACTAACCAATGCATCACTGTCTTTGAACCACAGCGTCTAAAAATAGGATTTGGTCTAATTTCCTGAGTAGCTGGTATAAATGGAGAGAGTGTTAGAGTAGTGAGCGAGCCGTGTCAGGTGGTAACTAACTCCCCTTTGATGGTAGTTTTCTTTTCTTTTTTTTAAAAAGATGTTTATTTTTTTTATTTGGCAGAGAGAGCACAAGCAGGGGGAGCATCAGAGGGAGAGGGAGAAGCAGGCTCCCCGAGGAGCAGGGAGCCCAACAATGGGGCTCGATCCCAGGAGTTCGGGATCATGACCTGAGCCAAAGGCAGACGCTTAATCGACTGAATCCCCCCAGGAGATACTGATGGTATTTTTCTAAAGTGGAAAGGAGGGCACCTGCCTCCAGCAATGTCGGGCAAATGCTAGCAGAGCTCAGAGGGTTAACAGGAAGGATGCTGGAGTCAGCCAGATCTGGGATGGAGGCTCTGCCACCTCCTTGCTGGGTGGCCTTTGGTAAATTAATTAACCTCTCTGTGCCTCATCTTCAAAAAGCTGGAGAATAGCAGTCCCAAGCTAATGAGGATTGTGTACGTATTAGATGATAGGCATATACGGACTGGGCAGCACAGGCATCCTGTACATGTGTTACCCACACGAGCCGTGACTTATTATTACGACGATTCCAGACGGAGAGGACAAGTCCAAGGAAGAGTACGGATGCCACTCACTCAGGGCTCCAGACAGAATTCCGGAATTCAAGCGTGTGTGGGTTTCCCAGAATCCGGTTTTTTTTTTCAGGCACCGAACAACTGACTCACACATTGCTGTTAACGCGGAAGAGAGAATAAGGTTGAGAAAAGGGGACCGCAAAGGTCACTGTGACTTTGTGCAGGGTGCAGATACACAGTGGAGGAGGTCCTCTCATTGCAAGGAGTTTGGGCATGGTGCCTGGGATGGGCTGGCCCCTCCCTCTGCAACCCTGCATTTCTGTTTTCTTTTTTTT
>CM052808.1:14480664-14538672 GCA_028533885.1 Nasua narica | reverse complement strand
TTATTTGACTCCGCATAATCTCTTCTAGTCCTGTCCATGTTGATAGAAAAGTTGGATATTTATCCTTTCTGATGGAGGCATAATATTCCATAGTATAGATGTACCACATCTTCCTTATCCACTCATCTGTTGAAGGGCATTTTGGTTCTTTCCACAGTTTGGCTATTGTGGCCATTGCGGCTATGAACTTTGGGGTACATGTGGCCCTTCTTTGTACTGCATCTGCTTCTTTGGGGTAAACACCGAGTAGTGCAATTGCAGGGTCATAGGGTAGCTGTATATTTAATTTCCTGAGGAATCTCCATACTGTTTTCCAAAGCGGCTGCACCAACTTGCATTTCCACCAACAGTGGAGGAGGGTTCCCCTTTCTCCACATCCTCTCCAGCATTTGTTTACTGTCTTGTTGATTTTGGCCATTCTAACTGGTGTAAGGTGGTATCTCAGTGTGGTTTTGATTTGGATCTCTCTGATGGCTACAGAGGATGAACATTTTTTCATGTGTCTGTTAGCCATTTGTATGTCTTCTTTGGAGCATTTCTGTTTTCTGCATGGAATCTCTCTCTGCTCCTGGGCCCCTCCCTTCAGAGCCCTGCCACAAGTTCCCCACATCCCCCCGTCCCGTCTGATAGACTCCCAGAGTCCCAGAGCTGTGTCTTTCAACCATTCCTCTGTTCCTGGCACACAGTAGGCTGTGTTAGTCCATTTGGGCTTCTGTAACGAAAACACTAAAGACTGGGTAGCTGAAAAACAACGGAAAATTTATTTCTCACAGTTCTGGGGACCAGGAAGTCCAAGACCGGGGTGCCGACAGATTCAGTATCTGGTGAGAGCCCCCTTCCTAGTTCGAGGACAGTCATTTTCTTGCTGTGTCTTCATAGTGTGGACGGGGCTGAGGGATTTCTCTGCGGGTCTCATTTGTAAGGGCAAGAATCCCATCCGTAAGGCCTCCATCCATGTAACCTACTCGCCTTCTAAAGGCCTCACCTCCTCCCACTATCACATTAGGAATTAGGTTTTAATGTATGAATTCTGGAGGGACACATTCAGTCTATAGCATAGGTGCTCTGAAAGAAATTAATGAATTAATAAAACTGTCCAGTATTGCCGTAGATGTATATACACATGAAAGGAAAATCTGATGTGATCCAGAGAGTTCACCCATTAAAAATTCAGTAAAAGAGGCAAAGGTACATAAAAGTAGAAGAATGTATACTGCAGCACCTTTTAATGGCAGAACGCCGGAAAGAATCCAAATGCCCAACAACAGGAGAACGAAGGGATCAATTTTGCTATATTCTTAAAGGGAAGGTACAATACAGCAGTGAAAATTAATGACCTAGAACTCTATATATCAACTTGGATAAACTGCAAAAATTATAGCATTGAGTAAAAAAAAAAATCTAGCTGCAAAATAAATAAATAAGCTAGTTGCAAAACGACACATACATAAAACCAGTTAATAAAATTAAAAACTACGAAAAACAATTCAGTATATTTTTATGAGCACATATGTGTAGAGTAAAAGCAGAGAAATGGTGAATACCAAGTTCAGGAGAGAGGTTATCACTGTTGGGGGGAAAAGATTCCAGAGAGCTTTAATTGCATCTTTAATGTTCTATTTCCGATGCAGTTTGGTGGATATGTGGAAGTTTTATTTTTTTCTGGATTTTTTTTTTTAACTGAAGTAGCTGTTGAGGGTGAAGGCCAAATTCCTACCCCCGTTCGGGTATTTGCTATGTGTCTTGAGCAAGGAATTTAATTTCTCTGAGCTTCAGTTTCCTCAACATTACGATAGGGATAATAAATCCTGGAAGAATGAAGTGACATCATGGGTGTAAATTGTTTAAAGCAATGGAAGTATTCAACAAATGGTAACTATTCATATCATAATTATCAACAGCAGTTACTTTCAAATTATTTGAGAATTGGAGGCATCCAAGAAGATCAGCTTTCTTTCTTTTTTTTTTTTTTTTGAAGATCAGCTATTTTTTTTTAGATTTTATTATTAAGTAATCTCTACACCCAACATGAGGCTCAAACTTACAACCCCGAGATCAAGAGTCACATGCTCTACCGACTGGGCCAGCCAGGCACCCTGAGACCAGCCATTTCTAACCGGTCTTCACAGATGACACCCCCAGGACTAGAGAGGTTGGTAAGTTGTCGGAGGTCATGGGGTGCGTGGGAGGCAGCACTCACTGAGGTTGGGAGGTATGTGAAGGGCCCCTTCTGGGTAAGGTGCTGAACAGGGCCTCTGCTCCAAAGCGCTTCCCACAAAACCCCACTTCCTTCCAGGGAACCAACGACCGTCATATGAGGGACCTGCTAAAACAGGGACACACATCCCAGAGGCACCGGGACGGGTCCTAACGTGGCTTCCTAATCCCAAGGCCTATTTATGTCACCATGAAAGAGATGGAGAAGAATAACGTCGTAAGGGCATCCTTTTCTATTTTATATTTTTTAAGTAGTAAAAAATCTGATGCCTAACACATAGAGGCATGTATCTTCACGAAAATAGACAAACTAGAATATACTATTTATTAATAGCCCCAAACTGGAGACTGTGCAAATGTCCATCCATGGAAGAATGGACAGCGTTGCACTCATTCAACAGGGTAATACTCTCCAGCAAAGAGAATGAGCGTGCTACTGCCATTGGGACCACACAGATGAATGTCACAAGCAGTGTGAACGATACAAATCAGAGCCAAAGTTGCTACCTGCTGATATTTATATAAAGTTCAACACTCGCAAAACTAATCAGGATGCTAGACATCAGAGTGGTGGTCATGCTTCCGTGAGAGGTTGGAAGTGGCCTGGGGGGGGGGGGGGGCATCCGGGGACAGTGTCCCGTTTGTTGGCCTGGGTCCCGGTTCCAAGGGTGTGTTCTTCATGAGAATGCAAGAGCTATACTCTTACTGCTTGTACACTTATAGTCATATATTATTACACTTCAATTAAAGTGTTGTTCAATATAAAAAAACCTTGCCAATGGCAGTATTTTAACCTTTATTAGTTACCGATGCTTATGCACCATCATGGGTGGAGTCATATAATATAGAGGGCAATTGTGGGCCTCTCAATTAGCAACCTCTCCTAAGCCTTGACCTTGAACGGTACCAGCTGAAACCAGCTTTCATTTCAGGCTCACTGAAAGGGGGATTGTCCACCGAACACCCAGCCAGGTGGAGACAAGGGCCATTACTCAGGACATCTGATCCAGAGAGACAGGCAAATTATCTGATTTGGCAGTTTCCTGGGCTCAGATGACCCAGATAATGGTCAAACTGCCATGGAGACACCACACATCCCAGCCAAAACACCCACGAGGTGGACCCTTCTCCTGGAGCCATATTTGTGGGCAGAGCGCAGAGAGAGGCCTGTGCTACCCCCAGGGTCTCATTTCTGCAAGAGGAGCCAAAGGAGCTCTCCGGGAATCTGCAGAGGTCCCAGAAAGGTATGGCCCATCTCGCCCCCGCAGCGCTCCAGGCATGTCCCCCTCCAAGGACCCAGCTCTGAGCTTTCCAGCAAAGATGATCTCATTTAATCCAGCAGCCCTAGGAAAGAAGTAACACCATGACTCGCATTTTTGGCCGAGGAAACAGGAGCGCAGGGGTTAAATGAGTGTCCTAGGACTGAACAGCAGGGGCGCTATTCCTCATTTCTTACCCAAGTTACTCGCACATCTGGCATCACTGTGAGCCCTGCTTCCAGGGGATGCTCAAGGAGTGCAGGTCCCCCCGCCCTGCCATGCAGGCAGGTACAATTCGAAGTACCTGGTGGAAACCGCTGCAGAGGTGGAAGAGAGAGGAAGCAAGATCAGACAGGAAGAGCCTTCAGGCTGGACACAGGTCTGCCCCCTGGGAAAGCCCAGGGGAGGAAGGAGGTCTGTGCAGGGAGATCCTCAGGCCACAGCTCAGCTCGGACACGCGAATATCATCCTGAGTGTACCTTGATTTCCATGGAAAAATCATATTCAACATACACTAATACACCTCTCACGGACGGGAGTGGTACCAAGCAGAGGGTTTTTTTTAAGTTTGTTTGTTTGTTTGTTTGTTTTTCTATTTATGCGAGAGAGAACGAGAGAACGAGCGGGGAGGAAGGGCAGAGGGAGCGGGAGAAGCAGAGTGCCCATTGAACAGAGAGCCCCATGCAGGACTCGATCCCAGGATCCTGGGATCCTGACCTGAGCCGAAGGCAGACTCTGAACCGACTGAAGCCCCCAGCCGCCCCTGGATGGATTTTTTTTTTTTTTTAAAGATTTTATTCGAAGTAATCTCTAGACCCAACGTGGGACTCAAACTCACAACCACAAGATCAAGGGTTGCACAATCTATTGACTGAGCCAGCCAGGCGCCCAGGGTAGAGACTGTCTTATAACAGTGTTGCCTATGTATCCAAGGTTATCTGTGCCCCAAGCAGACTCGTGGAGCCAGGGGCCCTATCTTATTTGTTCGTGTGTTATTAGCACTGAGCAAGGCATTGACACATGACAGGGACTCAATAAATGCACATTTCTGATCCCAAACTGGAGGCATAGCCATGTGACCACAGGCCACGTGCGTTAGTTGATTTAATCCCTGATGGGGAAACAAAGGCAGAAGAAAAATTAGTAAGTTTCCTTACTACCTACAGCCCATTGACAAGTCCTTGAAACAAAGACTTCCTCTAGGAACTCAACTGCCTTGATGTTGACACTTTGCTAAGGGCAAAAGGCAATCCCACTGCAAACTCCCCCCCACCCCCGCCCAAGATCCTGTAAGTCGACTTGAATATACAAAAATTCCTTTAGAAATTTCTTGTATCTCTAATCCCCACAAGATACGTCTTGGCAGTCACCCCCCAAGCCTGTGGCCCACCAATGTACATCTGAAGGGTCTCATGACTAAGGTTTTATTAGACGGTAATAAATAACCTTTTCCCAACAATAGCTAGCCCCCTTAAGGTCCTGGAAACCTTGCTTCCAAATTCCTTAAGAGACTTACGCTATCCCTGACCCCCTTCCAACTTGAGAGTATATAACGGGCCACTCCTCATGACCCCAGGGCAGCTCTTTCTGCCCAGAGGTCCCGTCTCTGTGCTTTAGTTAAACCAACTTTTTGCACCAAACACATCTCAAGAATTCCTTCTTGGCCACTGGCCTTGAACCCGAATATCTTTCCTCCATCAGTCCCCACCACAGCCCCACGTGGATAGTACTGTTCTCATCTTCCCAATGGAGAAATTGAGGCCCACCAGGGTGAGGCAACTTTCCAGAACTCGCCAACGGGGAGGTTTCAGGCCTGGGTGGTCCTGGCCCCACACTGGGGTTTTTCCAGTGGGATACGTGGCCGTCAGGCCCAGCAAACAGGTCAGTGAAGACGCAGCCTAAAATGCAGCCCGATGTCCTCATTCTCCCTGGAGATGCGCGCCCAGCCTCCAGGGAAATGCTCTTGGAAACCAACCTCTTCTGGTGTGTTCCAGCTGAAACCCAGAGTGTCCTGGGAAGAGAGAGAACCAGGGGCTTACGGGCTGCAGGCTTTTTACCATAGAGTTCAGGAGAAGTCAGCCCATCCTGGTTACAGAGCTGCTCCAAGAAGCTTGAGTTTTGAATGCCATTTCTTTCCCGTGTCTTCCGTGTTCAACCGTTTTCCATGCAAATAAACTCAGGAGCCACAGCCCGGCGAATCACAACAGCAACGTTTGCTGCTCCCCTACTAGGGATGGGTCTGGGGTCTACTGCTCCGGGACCTGTCGCATCCACGTTGGCCTTGCAATCTCACGACCGCCGTGCACTGTGGGTATTCCTACTCCCGTTTTCCAGGTGAGCAAACCGGCTCAGGAAAATAAGGTAACCTGCCCACTGCTGGAAAGTGGCACAGAGGAGACCCCGATCCACCCAGGTCAAGGTCTGAGCATAAGACGGGGAGGAAGGACACCAGCAGCCTAAAGCGGGAGCTCCTTGGAGGCCGTCCCTTACAGACACATTGGGACGGCCTCATTCCTGGCACCCTGCCTCCCATCAGCAGCTCGCCCATCCTCGACATTCAGCCACAGCAATCTCGAAGAACATACACAGCCCTGACAACACCACCCCCCTGCTTAAGACCTCCACATGGCTTCCTGTTTCCCACAGCTGAAAGCCCAGACCCCTTCACTTCACTTGGCACCCAAGGCCTTCTGCAGCCAGGCCTTCACTTCCTACCTCCTTTCCCACAGTTCTGGCCTCCCCTCTGTGGCAGACGCTCCACTCTTGCCCCACACGGCAAGCTCCTTCACCACCCTGCCTTCGAGGATGCTATCGCCCCTCCCTGGAATGTTCTTTCTCTCCTTCTGCTTCTCCATCCAACGAACTCCTGCTCATTTTTCAATTTCAAACAGTGCCTTCCTTCGAGATGTCTTGGTTTCTAGGACCTTGTGACTTCACTAACATAGCAGGGACAGGACAGTAGAGTGAAACCAGTTGGGCCAATGGAATCTGGTTCTCTTTAGGCCTCTTGACATAATCAGAGAAGGTGATTCCATAGCCTTGGTCCAGCCCAAAGCAACGACTCTCCGCAACCATTTACAGAAGTTGAGAACCCTCCCTCCACCCTCTTTTCCCCCACACTGATTGCTCTCTCTATTTGCCCAGAAAAAAGCATAGCCCATCTTTGGGAGAACTGCTTCTTTCCACTCCAACCTTGGGCATCTGGAGGAAGCCATCCCTGAAAGTGGTAGGGACACCTTTGGGTCTAGCTTGGCCAATCTCAGAATCTCGAGGCCCTGACCACAGTGCTTTGTCCAGGAATTGGCACATGACCCAGGGTCAGCCAATCAGAGAACTTCCCTGGGAGTTTTCTGACTAGTTGGTGGGAAACAATCCTATTTCATGTGGTCAGGAGGTTCTAATGTTCAGATGTCCAGAGCGACCCGTGATACTGGTTTGAGTCCAGTGAGGATGACTACCTTGAGGGAATGAACCAGCACACCAACAAAAGGCTGGAGACAAAGGATGTTGTTGTATTAGTTCTTGGCTCCAACCCTCCTCGAGATCGGCTACACTCCCGATCTTTCTGCAAATGGGGCTTGGGAGGGCCCATGGAGTCTTCGGTAGTTCAGGTTCAAGAGGGGTTCTGGTCTTAAAACCATAGAGTGAATTTTGGTCACTTTACAACTACAGGGTTCGAACAAACAATATTTAAAACTCATTCTTCAATTACATTATGTGATAATGTAGTCAATAAATATTTATTAAAGACCCGGTATGGACCAGACACTCTGCTAATGGGGATCCAAGAGGGACAGAAAAGTATGGTCCCTGCCCACACAGAGCTCAGTCCGCCCTAGCCTCACTAAGCTATTGAAATTTACAATAATTAAAATTAAATAAAATTTAAAATTCAGTTCTTTAGACTCACTGGCCACCTTTCGGGTATTCGGTAATCCCATGTGGCTGGTGGCTACCACATTGGGCAGCATGGGTACAAAACCCAGCAACATGCTGGGGGGGGCGGCGGCCGAGACACACTGAGGGGCTGGAAATGCAGAATCTCAAATTCCATTGCAGATTTACTGAGTCAGAATCTTCATTTCAAAGAGATTGTTGTGACTTCGTTAAATTAACATTTGTTAGTGGAGGGTGGGCGGAAGGAGGGGTGTTGAGCCAGGTACACAAGACCGCATGGTTTGAAAGCATGGTTTGAAATCGAGTTCCTTGGTACTCGCCTGTCAGGGAAGAGGTACTCAGGGGCCTCGAGGGGTCCGCCAGGGAGGTCCAGGCAGAGTGCTGGGGGCACAGGCCTTTATCAGGGTCCGTGGGCTCCCAGTCTGAGGCTAGATCGGTCAGTTCAGAGCAAAAGAGTGGGATTCTGGTAAGTTTCGTGGCCCTGGAAAGCAGGAGAGAACACTCGTCACAAGAGCCCTTGGAGGGTTCATATGGGGAACTTAAATTTACTTACAACCACAGATTGTTCATGTGGCCACAGAAGAGTCTGGCATCAGTTCAAGGCCCCTGCAGGCTGCTGGGCCACCCAGAGCAGATGCCGAAACAGAAAAACTAGAGAGTAGTTGAGCAAAGTGCTCGACACAGATGCCCCAGCGATTCGCGTGAGCGTTATCCGAAGAAACCCCGTCCTAAGAGCCACTCTGAGTTTAGTCCTTCTACCTAACGCTGTCACACACATCCTCCCGTGAGCAGCAGAGAGGGTCCCAGCCTCGAGAAGGACATGCCTGGCCTTCAGCCGGCTGACCTCTCTCCCAGGGACCAAATCACCTCCCTTGGCATCTGTCCCCCGAAGCAGAGGCTGGAAGGAGCCATACCAACCTTCAGCCGCATGAACTCCGCCCCCCGCCCCCGCCCCATCGCGCCGAGTTGGCAAGTAGGATTCGGGTTAACAACGACCCCCGGACTAGGTTGGACCCTGGAGGTAATGCCACCCCAGGGATGATTTTTCTGGAATCCCTTTCTTCAAGGTAAAACCACTGCAGAGAGCTGGGACTGAGCAGGGGTTTTTGCTGTGTTATTAGTTCTTATTTTTTTCCAGAAAGAGGAAGAAAGCTCTTGCTGTGTGGCATGAGTTCTGCTCGTTCTCATGCTGTGAAGGATGTGCCCACCCCTGTGTGGGCTTAGGGGCTCTCAACCATCCCCGCCTGATTGAGAACCGCTCTTTGAAAAAAACCTACACACACACACCCTTCAACTAATTGGTGGCACCCAACCATAACCAAGAAAAAAGGCAACTAACTATCCATTTAAATTGCAGATTGTGACCTTTATGCTTGAAATCTTTTCAAACATCCTGTTTATAGCTTTGCAGTTCTGGCATCAATAATTCTCCAAATTATTTTCCTCCGTTGATTTTTTTTTCCCAGTGGTTATTATAACGCATTGCATTCCCTCAGTTTCTGGGCCTCCCCACTGCCCCCTCCCGCCCCCTTACCCCCACTTGGTTTCTCCTGAGAGTCTAGGTAATTTTGCAAAGACCAACAGCAGGACTTTTCTTGAATGTTGCCACTTTATTCAGGCGACCCAGCTGCAGGAGCTGCTTTGCAAGACTTCGCCCTGCCCACACAGAGCCGCAGAGCCTGAGACAGGGGGGTTTCCAAAAGGCTTTACAAGGCCCTGTAACAAGGGCTTTTTCTCCAACCTGTGAAATTCCTCAGCCCCCCAAAGATCTCCAGTGCACTGGCCTGTGAGGTCATTCCCAGAAGCATTAGTAAGTTACAGGGGCAGATGTGTTACAAGGTAACTGGGGCTTAAATTCAGAGGAGAGCCTTCCTTAATGGGGGATTTCTCAGGACCTTCAAACACCAGCTCCTTTTAGGGTGATGTGAGGAGGCGGTTTTTCCAAGTTGACTTCATCAGAGCGCACCTATTTTCCTGGATGGTCTCGTGGAACGTGGTCGGCCCTGCGCTTGGGGAGATGCCGTTTGCCGCAGTTAGTACTGCAGCGGGGGTCCTCATGACCCAGCCCAGAATGACAGGAGGGGAAGTAGGCTCTGGCTCTCGGTAGAATGTGCAGCCGCTTCTTGATTCCCAGACAGCACAGTAGGGAGTCAGGGTTGCAAAGAGGGGGTTTGAGCTCTGTTTGCTGGCATTGTTAACACGCCCATTTTAAGCATCAGCTCATCCCTGCCACTGTACCTGATGGTCTAGGAGCCCGTGTGGACACTGCTCCTTCTGCCTGCCCATTCTCCTCTCCCTTCTGGAAACAAACCCCCCTTTTTTTTTTTTTTTTTCTTGAGGGGACACACATCCTTCGAATTAGCCTGTGGAGGCTAATTGCACGTTAGATTCCTCTCGGAGAGCTGATGTCTGCAAGAAAAGTGTTTGATGACTGAATGTGGATTGCTGAGTCATTCTAGCAAAAATAATGAGTAATAATAACAACAAAAGTAGCACGGGCTTCCTGTGTACCAGCCACTGGGCCTCGCAGTTTCCATTCAGGGACTCACTCAATCTTCGTGACAACTCCATGAAGGGGCTCCTACGATTATCCCTACCTTACAGACGGGGAACTGGAATCATTTGGTACATGGCCAATAAGGAGTAAATCAGAGATTTCAGGCCAGACCTGTCCTCCTTCACATCTGCAATTCTTAAACACTTGGACTGGACGGATGGAGAAAAGCGGTCAATACCCCGTGATAGCTACTATTTATGGAATACTTTCCATATGCCAGGCTCATGGGTTACTGTTTATCAAGGACTTTCTGTAAACCAGGCTCTGCCCTAAGAACCGTATACTCATTCAACCCTCATAGCGACCCCATAATCTAGGGATCATCCTTTAAGGAAACAGAGGCATGGCAACATCTGTTAGCCTGATTTTACCAGCAAAACAGGTTTTTCCGGGAACAGCAGAGAATGGCGATACAGCAAAACCGTAGGCAAGTGTAATGAACAAAGGAGAGAAGCGTTTTATGGAGAAAGAGGAAGTTAGTACGGTTGTTTTGAATGAAAGTCCCTTAAGCAAAGCGAGAGTTCAGGGTGCTGACAGTTTCTCACTAGCTCAGTTGCTAGGGGAGTTGATTTCTGGTAGGGGGGATGCAACCTACATCTTTCCCTGTTGGAGCCTGTAACTGATTATTTCCTGAATCTTCTGTTGGGAGCCTGCAATCGACAATTCTTTATATAATGGATGCCTGAGTGATAGTCTGTCCCCTGCTAGACTCTCCCTCCTGGCCTCCTGACTCCCTTTTAGTGAGGTTTCCTTTTATTAATTTTTACATGTTCAGTGACCCGCCGGGTCATGGCTTTTTGGTGACAGAGACAGGACAGGAACCCAGAACTCCGGAGTCCGGAGTCCATGGTCTTTCCCATGCTGCTGCCCCAGAAAAGAGCTTTTGTTCCTCTCCTGGACGCAATGACAGTTTGGACCAAAAAGCCAGGACTGGCTCTTCCTGAGCTTCCTCACTCAGCTATTCCCGAACGTTCGAAAGCTGGAGCATCAGCAAGGCCGTGGTGGGGTCCCTCCTCCTCCTGCCTTGGTTCTGAGGACACGTACCTTTTCAGTTCCCCTTGCCCTCCTTGGGCCAGCCCCTGCGTGAATCCAGGCTTTCAGACAAGGGAAGGAAAACTACAGATGGGCCAGGAGCCCAGCCTCGGGGTTCCTGCCTGCCAGGCCCGGCTCTTTGAACAGCCCCCATCACGTCTGACCACCGCTCAGACACCAGAGTGGAGAAGTTTTATTTAAGGGGCTCTGAAGGCCCTGGCAGGCCCACCCCGAATTCCCCGCATTCCCCACTGCCTGGGGTGGAAAGAATTTCCAACCAAACTTGGCAAGCCAGGAGGAACTGTGGTCTGGCTTCTCCCTTTGAAAGGTGCTATGCAGCTCTGGCAGCCCAGCGCATCGGCGTCTTTTTGCTCCCCTACCTCATTGCTAAGAATAACCAGGCCACCTCCACGCCCTCCACTCAGCCCAGCCTGTGCCGAGCTCCCCCTCTGCTGGGTTTAAATCCTCTCTGGCAGCAGAGAACGTAGACAGCGAGCCCTCAACGTAGACAAGAGCTGGGATGCAAACCCGGGATGCGTGGTTCCGGAGCTCATTCTCGTACTGTGCAGGAGGAACCACCTATGGGCAGGAGATCAGAGCTGTTTTCCACTCGGGACTGCGTTCGTGGTGCGGGGAGCAGACCCTCAGACCCTGCCGTGGCTGCTGCTGTCAGCATCCTACATATTCTCAGGCACTCATCATCCTGTTGTAGGACAGTAGCTTCTTATGCAAACCGGGTGTCTTGCCTGGAGAGCTAGAGAATTGGCAAATGAGAATAAGTGGGTAAATGTCCTAGGGGCTTGCCCCTGGGGAGGAACAACTCCGTGCACATTACGCCCTGTCTGCCCCCAGAGTCGCCCCGTGGGGCCGCCCAGGGCACTCACCTACTCATTAACACATACTTGTTGGTTTCCTTCCCTTCCGTCCCACCCTTCCTGCTCCTCCTTTTTCAGGGTTTCTTCTGGGGGACACTCAACCTAGACGGCCCTCTGAGAGTCCTGAAGGGGCAGGCGGAGGGGTCTCTTTCTTTAAGGAGCCAGGCCCTTAGTTGTCCGGGCTCCTGAAGGTGCCGGGATGGAGCGAGCAGACCCGTGACCGGTTCCCACATCTTCAGTCCGTGGCCTTGGAATCCACTGCTCGGGTTTCTTTCTGCTGTGGCTGCTCTGTCTTCGGGGAGCCTGTGCCAAGCAGAAGTTGGTCTGCCCTGAAATCTGTACTTAGCATTGACCATGTGCGAGGCACCATGCTGGGCTCTGGCAACCAGAGGGGCGCATGTGGCCGAGGAAGTCAGCCCGGCAGGAGGCCAGTGGGGAGCCTTCCCAGAGAAGATTGAGATGCCTGGTCCCCATGTCCAGATCCTGATTTGATAGATCGAGCTGTGGCCTGGGCACTGACATGTTTAAAAGCTGCCCAGGTAGTTCTAGTTGTCGCCAGCGTAGAGAACCACTTGCCTTAAGGCCTGTTCGCCTATTCAGCCGGTGGGCTGATGGGAGGGGAGAATGTTGGCAGGGACTTCTAGGTAGCAGGGTCCCTGGTCTCTGTTGTCTTGCCCACCCTGTGCCATGGGGGTAGAGGAGGGTGTGGAGTCGGGATTCGCGGTGGTCCTCAAGTATGTCCACCTTAGAAATAAAAGTCATTTTACCAGCAAAGATGGGTTTATTCAGAACATCAGAATTCAGAATTCTGAATTGCATTCAGAATTGCAGTGTGGGACACACTATAGCAAAACCGTAGGCAAATCCAACAAACCAAGGAGAGGAATGTTATTTTATGGAGAGGCAGTTGAAAGGGATTATTTTGAACAAAAGTCCCTTAGAGAAAAGCAACAGCTCAGAGTGATGGCGGGTCCTCATTGGCGGACTTGCAGGAATAGTTGATTTCTCCTTGGAGATGTGATGTGCATCTCTCCCCTGCTGGGGCCCGTAACTGATGATACCTCTTGCCCAGACTTCTGCTGGGGTCTGCAATTGACAATTCTCCCTGTAATTAACACTGAGCAGCACATCTCCCCCTCCTAGGCTCCCACTCTACTTTAGTGAGGTTTCCCTTTATGAGTTTGCACAAGCATATACCCCAGATACCCAATCCGTCCGCACCAACCGTGCTCTGAAGTAGAACCCAGCTCCGAACCAGAATTTGTATTCGTCCACACGTACGCCTACAACACGAGCTCCTGTACGTGATTACATAGTCTCCGGGGTCACAAAGACATGGGTCCTAACACCAGCAACACCACCTCCCAGCTGGGGGACCTTGTGCAGGAGACTTCACCACTCTGTGCAACAAAAACAGCACCTCACAGAGAAGTTTTTCCAAGGAGTACCTGGGGCCGATTGGGACGTTTGACGATATGGAGAGACATTTTCGGTTCTTAGAACTGGGGCGTGATACCGTCATCGTGTTGGTGCTGCTCAACATCCTAGAACACACAGGGACCCCTTCCCTCCACGCCCCCCAGCTGCAGAGGATTATCTAGAACAAAAGTTCCACGGTGTCACTGTTGCAAAACCGTGATCTAAATCAATCCTGCAGCACCGAGTTGGACACAGAGAGAGAGGCCCTGGAACACCAGCTCCTTTCCATTTTGTCTATTTACTGCCGAAATATTGACCTGGTATGGTAATCCTGGGTGGCGTCTTGGGAGAAAAAAATACTAATTAATTAATATGGGGGGATGAGACAGGCGTGCCGGGCTAGGGCTCTCCACTAGAAATATGGTAAGAGCCACAAATGCAGACCATACATGTGAGGTGAAATACTGTAATATTTTAAATATTTTCCTTAACCAACCTTTCGAAGATATTAGCATTTTTTATATGAAAACAACATAAATTATTAAGCTATTTTATGCTTTTTTTTTTTTTTTTGCACGAAGTCTGCAAAATCCATTGTCCATGTTACCCTTACGAATTGTGGACTGTAACCTGTAGTAATGTGGACTTATCCCATTTCGAGAGCCCTGTAGACACACGGCTCGTGGCTTCTCTGGACAGCACAATGTTGGACCAAAGCCTTTCCACTCCCAGCTTGGTGATGATCAGGTCAGGCCAGGAAGTAAAACAGGTGAGGAGATAAAGGAAGAAAGGAAGATGGGAAGGGAATCTTTGAGAACATACAAGCAGGAAGCAAGAGCCATATTTCCAAAAAAGATCTAGAGCCGTGTTCTCTGCCTCTGCCCACTGGTGGTGGGGAGACAGCGTGTGGCCCCCGTCTCTGCTCTCCAGGTTAACTTGGGTCCTGGGCACCAGGCGCAGAGGAGGTGGGAGGGGGTGGGAGGAGGTGAGGGGTGGATGCTGACCTACCAGCTGCCCAGGGCAGGAACTCAGGGCCCTGGGGAAAGCCACCAGACCCTCCCCCCAGCCCACCCCCAACAAATTAAAGAGACCGTTTATGTAACCTCATCTAAGCCTGGCTTGCGCAATGTTTTTAAGTCACCTTTGGCTTAGGGAGATCGAGTGCCCGCTCGTTCCATCAAGTGATGACTCCTGGACAAGACAGAGCCCATTCCGTGACTAATAGGATAGAACGTTCGGAGAATGCTGAATCCATTAGGGACCAAAGTGGTTTCCCGCTGTCATCGGCGGAGATGCCGGTGAAGACAGAGCTCAGGGCACGGGGTGGAGGCCCTGGGATCAGCGTGGGGATTCCCGGGGATTCACTGCTAAGTCACAGTGGCCCCCTGAAGACCCTCTACAAAGTAGCTGAGGGCGCAGTTACTGGGGGCGGGTTACCTGGGGCCAGAAAACTGGCCCACATCCCAGCTCCATCGGACAACGGGCAAGCAATTCAATCCTTCCCGGCCCATTTAGTCACCCAGAAAAGGGAGCGATAATTGTTATTCCCACTGGTCCGTCTGCCCCTAGACGTTTATGACTCACACGGTCCCCTTTTCCAAGTCTTTGCTCAGATGCCGCCTCCTCCAAGAGACCCTTCCTCACCGCCTTGTCAGAAGCCGCAACTCTGTTCTCGCCACACTTCAGCTCCTTCCCTGGAGAAACATAGATTTCATATATATAACATAGACAGCTATATTTTGTTTGTTTTCTAGCTCACCCCCAGTAGAATTTCAGCCCCAAGAGGGCGGGGGTTTTGTCTCTTTTGTTTCCTATCTTCCCAGCACCTAGAATAATGCCTGGAATGAAGTAGATGCTTGATAAATATTTGTTGAATTAATTTTTTTTATTTAAAATTTTCATTTACTTTTTTTTTTTAATAATCTCTACACCCACCGTGGGGTTCGAACTCAGATTCCTGAGATTGAGAGTCAGTCGTATGCTCTTCTGACTAAGCCAGCCAGGTGCCCCGACTGAAATATTTTTTTTCCCTTCTGTATGTACTTTTTAAAAATTTTTAATTTTTTTAACATCTTAATTTTATTTTTTCAGTGTTCCAAGATTCATTGTTCATGCACCACACCCAGTGCTCCATGCAGTTTGTGCCCTCCTCAATACCCACCGCCAGGCTCCCAACCCCCCGACCCCAAAACTCTGTTTGCTTCTTCAGAGTCCACAGTCTCTCATGTTTCATCTCCCGCTCCAATTTCCCCCCAATTCACCCTTCCTTTCCTTCTCCCAATGTCCTCCATGTTTTTCCTTATGCTCCACAAGTGAAACCATATAATTGACTTTCTCTGCTTCACTTACGAAATAATTTCTTAATTAAAGAAACATCAACAATGCCTGGCACGTAGTAGTTCATTAGGATTACTCAGATGTTGGTCACAAAAGCAGGAAAGTGCCACATGGTTCCTACTCTCGCTTTATAAATGCATCTAAAAATGTTCATTGTGGCTTTGCCGATGTGCCATGCAGAGTACCAGGCTCTGCTGGGGCGGGGCTGGGCAAGAGGGCACAGAGCTCAGCAGGGATTTAATAGCACCGTCCTCGCAGGTCGTGGCGAGGACTGAATAAACGCATGCCTGAAAATGCTTTGCACGATCCGGGAACCTAGTGTCTGTATTAGTCACCTTGTGCTGTGATAAAGCCGTGTGATAAACACTGCCCCCAAATCTCAGAGGGCTCCAACAGAGACCTCTCTCACTTCTATGTCTGAAGGGCAGGTGGGTCCCAATGGGGTCTGCTCCATATGTCTTCTCATGTTGGGCCCCTGGGTAAAGGATCAGCCCCTATCTGGAAATGCTAACCTATTGAGACAAACTGCCTAGAACTGGGACATCGTCACTTCTGCCCATGTTCTGTCGGCCACATCAATCCATGTCCTCTCGTCACTGACCAGGGAGGGGAGAGTGACTATGATCACAGATCACCCAAGGAGCTACCTAGACCGTACGGAGTTGGAAGTTAGATGCCCTGCTGGTGTTTTTTATGAATCAGAGAGAGCACCGGTTCGAAAGCAACACGGACTCAGTATGCACATCTCAGCCCTACCAATGAACGACCAAGCCTCTGTGTGTCCCTTTACCTCTCCAGGAGTCGTCTACACCGTGAGGTTCCCACATGACTCTGGGAGTTGCTGCGAGGCTCAGAGGACTAATACGTGCGCAGACCCTTTTTGGGCCATGAACACCCACAGTGGTTGGCCAGGGGGTCCAGAGCCATTCACGTGGATGTCCCGAGTGCCCGTGAAGCTTCGTGGGCACTCCGCTGAGCCTCAAGCCATTCCCAGGGGAAGTCTGCATAAGGGCATCCTTGAAGGTGACGTCACAATATTTCTCCTGCAGGTCCCTTTCCTGCACTGGTCCAGGGTTCCAGGCTTAGCAAGTCAGACACAGGCCAAACAAATATTTCCTGGGCACATCAATGGGCCTGGTGCTCTGCGAGGGGCTGGGAATAAGGCAGTAAGGGAGACGATTGCACCCACACTTGCTGTCACGAAGTTCACGTCCCATAGACGATGCCAGGTAAGTAATTCTAAGTGTGGGGGGTGCTGGGGTGGTGCCGGGGACAATGGATGAGGACGGCAGAGCTAAGCTGGAGGGGAAGCCTCACCGGCGAAGCAGCTACTATGACACTTGGCGATCAGAGGTGTGCGGGAGGGAGGCCGTGTTCCAGGGGCCATGGCGTGTTGTAATGGGCAAGGTTGACAACCTCTGAGAACCTGCTCCAGCCTCCAAAGTCAGAGGCAGCTTCCTAGGGGGACATGGATGGCGGCTGTGGCGGCTGACCCACCCGCGTCTTCTCCATCAGAGACGAATGGATGTCAAAGCCACTGAGAGGGATATAGTGCTCTTCCTGCCCGTGACCAGCTCAGAGAAGACATGTGACCCATTCCTGGACAAGGAGACTTGAGGATCTCAGATCTGCCTGGAGGCTGCAGGGAAGGGTTTCTTGGACTCTCAAAATGAGACCCAAGTTAAAATAAAAAACCCTCTGATTTCTTTGGACCTGGTTGGGTCTGGGTGCAATGCCAGTTCGATGGCAGCTAACTTGCCACTTGCCATGGGTGAAGCTTACCGAGCAAAGAAATGGAAGGGGTGGGGATTCTCGAGGACATTACTGCACTGCTGCCTCGACTAAATGGGGACCCTCCTGTCTCACCTCCGGAGCTCCACTCATATGGGATATTAAATTTTCTTAATAGGAAATAACCTATTTTCTTCAAATAGGTTGTGCCTATTTGAAAAAAAAAAAAAAAGGACTTTTTATTACTTTATTACTTTCCTAAGAGCCAACAGGGGTGATACAGAGCTGGGTCTTGAAGGTTGCATAGGAGTTTTCTAGGTGAGGAAGAAGGGAGGGTCCCGCTGGGGAGAGGGAATGGCTGGGGCAATGGCATGGATGTTTTCAGAGAAGGATCAAAGGGGGCAATCAGGGGAGGAGGTCACAGAGGGCCTGCCGTGCCCTACACTGGCCCTACTGGGAGAACAGCTCCTCCACAAATTAGTCCGCACCCGTCAGAGACCGTACAAAGCAATCTCTGGTGTCCGACAGAGCTAAGTTCCGATCCTGGCTTCTCCGATGAAAGCAAGTGATGCTAGACAACGAGGATAAACCTTAACCAAGCCTCAGCTTCCTCCCCTGTAAAATGAGAAGGGCCACCGGGACAATTAAATACAGCCACAGATCCAGAGACAGAAGCAGATAGATATAACCCCCTGCACATCCTTGAAATGCGGTACAGGATGGATCTTACTACTGTCTTACTATTCTTCTCTAATTATCATCACACGTGCGCCATATCGGTGAGCTTTCGCTGCCTAACAAACCATCCCAAGGCTCACAGCTTAAACCAAGAAGCGATTCTTTTGCTCACGGTCTCCAGGTTAGCTGGAGGTTCTTCTGCCTTGGCCGGGCTCACCGATGGCTCTGAGTACCGCTGGGCTAGAGCAGGGGGCTCTGGTCTCTGGGGTGGGTTGAGCATTCTCCTATTTGGGGGCCCTCTGGGGAGGGGGTCTCTCATCCTCTAGCAGACTAGCTTGGGCTGGGGCTCAGTAAGGATGCTTGGCAAGATTCTCAGAGAGCAGGCGTGTTCGAGTCCTCTTGCCCCCCATGGTGGGAACCACCGCGGGCACTTCCACCATATTCCGTAGCCCAAGGCAAGTGACAGGGCCAGCACAGGTGCGGGGCTTCCAGGGAAACTGAGTCCACTCCTTAATGGCAGCAGCTGCAAAGCAGCATTGGGAAATGAGAGGATACACAGAAGGACAGAGAATCGAGGTCAGGAGTTACAAAGGCCCCTCTCAGGGTTGTACCTGGGTAAGAGTCTCCAGCCGGCAAACATCCCGAAAAGGCCTCGGCCCTCTCTGGAGCTGTCCCCAGCCTCTTCCTCAGCTGTATTTGCATATTTTGATTGGTTCCCCTACTTGTCATCTGTCCTGGCAGGAAGAGCCTATCTCGCCTCCAGCCTCTGGAGAATGAGTAAAATCCTGCACTATCCTCCAACTGCAACTTGAGATTCCTACAGGCGGAAACCTGACTTGCCCTGATTTCCCATAATTAACTCGTCCAGACACCTGGTGTGCCTGCTGCTCCCCTCAGGGGCTCTGGCTTGGCACAGGCTGTCCTGGGGGGTCCCTCCCTGCTTGGCTCATCTGGTGGCGGGGTGGGGGCGGGGAGTGGGGGTTGCTCTGTTTCTGGAAGACCTACTGTGAGCCCAGCCCTGGAGTGGGTGCACCTGTGTGAGTAACTGCTTCCCTCAACAGCCCCGCCACATGGACACTAGCATTCCCGTGTTACAGATGGGCCGACTGAGGCTCGGAGAGGCGGTCACTCCGCCGAGGCCATGCAGCTGGGAAGTATCAGAACAGTTTATGGTTACTTGGTTACTTAGGAAGCCATACCTGGGCAGATGCTAAAGAAATTGTGGCTTACAGCCAGTCCTTTCTCTGAGGAAGGCAGGCCTTGGCTGGGGGGTGGGGAGGGGAGTGCTTTGACCATGTTCTTGTCTCCCCTACTCCATGTCACAATGCCTGGAACATCCCCATTAACCCCTCCTCTCATGGAGTAACCTCCCCACCCCAACCAACCCACTCCCGACAAAACTAGTGCCAGGCAAGGAGACCCTAT
Source organism: Nasua narica (assembly GCA_028533885.1). Taxonomy (NCBI): domain Eukaryota; kingdom Metazoa; phylum Chordata; class Mammalia; order Carnivora; family Procyonidae; genus Nasua; species Nasua narica. The sequence goes on along the minus strand of CM052808.1, from coordinate 14,519,245 downwards.
TAAAATACAAATACAGGGGAGCCTGGGTGGCTCAGTGGGTTAAGGCCTCTGCCTTCAGCTCAGGTCATGATCTCAGGGTCCTGGGATCGAGCCCCGCATCCGGCTCTCTGCTCAGCAGGGAGCCTGCTTCCACCTCTCTCTCTGCCTGCCTCTCTGCCTACTTGTGATCTCTCTCTCCTTCTGTCAAATAAATCTTAAAAAAAATAATAATAAAAATAAAATAAAATACAAATACTGTTGACCTTGAGCCACATGGGTTTGAACCCTGTGGGTCCACTTATACATGGACTCTTTTTCGATAAATACAGAACAGGACTGTAAATGTATTTTCTCTTCCTTATAATTTTCTTAGGACCGTTTTCTTTTTTCTAACTCACGTTATTTTAAGAATACAACATACAATACATACAACGTACAAAATCGGCGTCAGTTGACCATGGTATCAGGAAAGCTTAGGGTCCACAACTGGCTATTAGCACTTAAGTTCAGGTGGAGTCAAGAGTTACCTGTGAATTTCTGACTGTGTTGAGTGCCCCAAACTCTGCATTGTTCAAGAGTCACCTGTACCGCACATCTGCAATTAGCTAAAAACACAGGTTCCTGGACTGCCTTCGGACCTTTTAAAATAGATTCTTTCCGAATGAGGTGTAGGAATCTGCATTTTGATAATTGTCCCTTGTAGATGATTCTGAAGCCCTAGCCACTGATGACAGTCTTCGCAGAAGAGCGCTCACGCTGTTGTTAAGTGCAAAGGGTGTATTGTGTAAAGCATGAGCCTCTATGTGACAAAGAGAAGAGATGTCAGATGGGCATTAAGGAGGAATAACTTAACAGCGGTCAGTCTCCCCTCGGAGTGGAATTGTAGAGCTGGATCCCAGTTACCCGTCTTGCTTGATCATTGTGCACTGAGCATGTGTTCCCTTGTAATCAGAAAAGGCAACAAGGATCTTTTAATATCCTTGAAAGACGGAGAGGGTATTAGCAGCTGGAAAGCAATGTTGAAAAAAAGATTTCTCAGCTAGCTGAGAACAAAGGCTTGTGGGAAAACAGCTTTGGTAGAGGCACCTAAGGGGACAATGGGGGAGGCACGAGTCTCAGTGGTGAGAGGGGCCAGAATCCAGGTCTTTCTGTTTGCACAACCTGTGATCCTGATCTCTGTGCCAGACCATTGTGGCAGATTCCAAGGGTGCCCCCAATTCTTCATCCCTCCCTGAGGCTGCGTCCTTGACCATGGGACCACAGTGCTTCCCCTCTCCGACTCAGCTCAACCACGTGACCTGCTCTAGCCAGTGGGATTTTAGCACACACACATTCCGACAACTCCAGAATCCTGTACCCACACCAAAGCTTGAAAATAATAATTTATTGAACTACATATCAGGAATTCTGCTCATGCTTTAGTCCTCACAAGATACTGCAGTGGGAATCATTATTATAGGATTTAAAAAAAAAAGATAATTCTAGAAAAAAGCTATAATGCAGGGAAGAGATAAAGGTCATACTCTATTAGGGTAATGTCCATACCATAGTAAAGAGCTCTCACAAATTAACAAGTGACAAATGACCCAATAGAAAAATGAGCAAAAGTATAAGAATTCACAGAACAAATCTGAGTGGCCAACAAATATAGGAAAAGATACTTAAATTCTCTGGAGGTTAGGGGCACCTGGGTGGCACAGTCAGGTAGGTGTCTAACTGAGATTTCAGCTCAGGTCATGATCTCATGAGTCGTGGGATCCCCACGTCCAGTCAGGTGCCGAGCCCAGGTTTGAGCTCCACATTCAGTGGGGGAGTCGGCTTGAGATTCTCTCTCTCACTGCTCCCCACTCTTGCACGCTCTCTCTTGCTTTCTCACTCTCTCTAAAATAAATACATCTCTGGAAAACATTCTCTAGAGATGAGGGAAAGGCAAATTAAAGTAACAATGAAATACCACTTTGTACCCATTGAACTGGCAAAAATGTTAAAGAGCTAGCACACCTCCTGCTGGCAAAGAGGAGGGGAAAGGAAACTCTCCGGAATGGCTGGTGGATGATGAGAAACGGGCTCAGGAAATTATCAGCTTCCCCAAGTTAACAAAGGTAGTTAATGTCAGAGTCATCATTCAAATCTGGTGGGTTGAACTCCAAAGCTCCTGCTGTCAACCACTGAATAAATGGAAGGAACTTCGTGATCTAATCTCGAGTTCTTTGGAGCTTTTTTTTTCTTTTTAACTAAAGCAACAGAATCCTCTCTCTTCAAAGAGCATCTTATAGAAAACCCAGTCCCATAAAAGCAGTAAGAGAACCGCTGTGCTTGAAGCTGGGGTGGGGCAGTGGTGGTGGGGTTCCCTTCTTGCTCTTGGGCTCCTTCCTCATTATAGAGCCAACAATCTCGAGAGCTCCTTGGAGCAGAGTTTGAAAACAATTGGTCAAGCCGAATACCATCATTTTACAGATAGGAGCAACTACATGGACCAGAGAGGGCAGGAATGACTCGAGGTCACACAGCTCATCATGGCAGAACTGGCACTAGGACCTGGGTCTTTCTGCCATCTCTTTCTGCTACATGACTCTCAAAGCTCTTAATAATCCCCCATAATCGTCCTCAGAGCTATCATTTACTGAGCATCTTCTAGGCGTCCAGCCACGTGCATCCAACTGTTCCACCCCTCGGAACAACAGCAGGGTGACAAACTTGGAGGTGATAGCACATACCCAATGTCACATAGCTAGGGAGGGGCAGAGACAGAATCCAAACCCATGTCTAACCTGAATTTAAAACGGGAGCCCTTTCCACTGTACAAAAGGTCCCCAGGTAAAGCGGCTGCTGGCCACGGAGAGTATGGGGGATGGGGGAGGGGCTGGAGCCCCGCACCAACAAAGCATGTGTGGCCCCGCCCCCACCCATCATGCTGCGCTCTTCTTACAGGGTCTTCACCGTTTTCTCTTTCTTGGGGTGTAAGCAACCCCCTCCCCTCCCGGATGCTCAATATCCATCATCTGCCAACTGCTCATTCTCAGAGGGCGGCTATCGGTCACCTAGGCGGGCTGGCGGCAGAGAGTGCTGGGTTCACAATCTAATTCAGATGTTCCCTGGCAGACATGTCAACCAGCTTCTCCTGTGCCTGCTCCTTTAGGGATAAATTCGTGTTCTACAATAGTACTGCTGCATCGAGTAGGACGCTTGGGAATACAGACCACAGACACCCCCACCTATCCTGGCTGCCGCACACCAGGGAAATCTACTATCCTCCAGAACAGCAAGTCCAAGGGTGGCCTTTGCAGTTAAAGACTTAGCTCAGTGAGCTGTAAGGACAGAGCTCTTCTCATCTTGCCCCTCTGCCACAGTCAGAGTTATAGTTTCATCTCTTACCATCTGGCCTGTAGCAAGATGGTTATAAAATCGCAGGTATCTGGGCGCGTGGGTGGCTCTGGCGGTTAAGCGTGGGGCTCTTGATTTTGGCTCAGGTCAGGATCTCAGGGTTGTGAGATGGAGCCCTGCCCCTGCTGGGGGCTGGGCGTGGAGTCTTCTTGGGATTCTCTCTCTTCCTCTCCTCGGCCCCTCCCCCGCTCTCACGCTCAAAACAAAACAAAATAAATAAAACAAACGCACACACAAACCAAAACCAAGAAACAAAACAAGAAAAACTTTGCAGGTGTCCTATCTGCACATACAGCAAGTGATGGAGAAGGGCTCCATCCCTTCCTCTAGGTCCTTAGTCATGGCGGAAAGTTGCTCTAAAGCCACTCACAGACTTTCCCTCACTTCTCGTTGGGCAGAACTGGGTCACATGCTAACCCACAAGCCAATGACCCACAAGAGAATCCCAGCTCTGTGATTAGTTTAGACCAATCATCTGCAGCGCAGGGACTGAGGCGGAAGCCCACGATTTACCCTGGGAAGATACAATGAATGAGGATCTGCCCGGGTAAACGGCCAGCACGTGGAACTTGTGCTTCTTTCGGCTCTGAATCCCCACGACCCTGCAGACACTCAGCAACCAGTGCGTGAACGCGCAAGCGAGTGCATAAGGGAAGAAATTCTTCGGGCGCCTGGGTGGCTCAGTTGGTTAAGCGACTGCCTTTGGCTCAGGTCATGATCCTGGAGTCCCAGGATCGAGTCCCATATCGGACTCCCGGCTCTGCGGGAAGTCTGCTTCTCCCTCTGACCTTCTCCCCTCTCATTCTCAGTCTCTGTCTCTAATAAATAAATAAAAAAAATCTTAAAAAAAAAAAAAAGAAAGAAATTCTTCCCTCCCCCTGCTTTCTGCATCGCCCAAGTCAATCGTCTCTTGATGACCTCAGTGCCCAAATGAAGCCACGAAAGATGGTGTATCTGGAACAATTAGGAAATAATTTGAACTCTCTGGGAAGCGCTACTGAAGAAATGAGTGGATCTGGGCCAGGCCCACTGTTGTCTATGTCCAAAAACACTCGTCAACTCATCACCAGGCTCCCCTGGGCGAGGGTGGACACCGCACGACTCACTTGTTGATTTTGTAATCCGTGTGGTTGCTGCTGTTGTTTTCAAAGAAATGTTCCTCATACTGAGAGGATTTTGGAAGCCTTATTTATCAGTATGGCTAACAACAACCACGCTGCCTTCGGCAGTGAAGCAACCAAAATTTACAGCCCGAGGAAACTAAATGGGCAGCATTGGGCCCTGAGTACTGGAATTTGGGTGGTCATTATCCAATATGGGGTTATTTTCCCCCACCCTGGACCCACGGTGCGGGTGGGAGGGTGGCTGCCTTCACATTCCAGCAGTCACTTAGGCTTTGGCTGGTAATTCAGACTAGGGACTACCTATCACAACCCCATTGACAGAAAACATACAGTGTCCCTATGGACATCTCCCAATCCCTAAGAGCCCCTGTGATTGGAGACCACCATGGGAAGGGGCCTGCTGACCCCTGAGAAGCATGGAAGGCAATGTTGGGTAGGCGGTGGAATCATCTGGCCGCACCCTTGCGATGACTTCTGGCAGCTGTGATACTGACACAATTCTTCCTCTCCTCTCCACCCCACCCTTACAATAGTGCTCTGTGGGTGTACTGAGCCCCATTGCTATTGGGCTAGACCGTATGACTTGTGGCAACCGATGGGATATTTTGAAGCAAATGTGGGTCAGTCCTGAGTTCAAGCCTTAGGCGGCGCCTGAGTTTTCGCTCACCCCTCTTGAAATTTCTGTGCCCGCCTTTAGAAGAGCATGTCTTCGGTGGCCACTGGTCCCAGAATAAAAGATAAGGGGAGCAGGCTAAACCCAAGCCGCAGAGCCATCCCCAACTGATCTGTGAAACTGAGAAGAAAAGGAGATAAATGCTCTTATGAACCCCATAGATTGTTGCCCTGATGGCAGCAAAGACTAATACAGAACTCGGATCATTAATCATCATAAAAATAATAGCTAATAATAAATAGGGGGCATTTACTACATGGCAGCCTCTACTTGCTATCATAAGAGCCCCATGAGACAGGAATGAGCTCCGTGTTATAGGTGAGAAACCGAGCTATCAGAAGTTAGGGAACTGGCCCCAGGTCACACAACCAGAGACCGGCAGAGCTGGAATTTGATGGCCCCAAAAGCCGGGCTCCTCGATCTTCTCCGCCTACTCAAGCACATAGTCAACGACACAAGGGTAGTTTTCCAAGGCACAAAGAACATGGGTTCTGTCATCCGAACATGGGTGGGAAAATAGGAGCCTTTTCTGGAATGCCCCTCTCCAGAGACAAAGGAGTCAACCCCAAACTTGAGACCGGAAGCCTGATGGTCCCAGGTTTGCTACCTGCAGCTCTGTGAGCGCCCTGCAAGAAGAGAGGAGAGCGGGCTTGCTCCCTACTGGGAGGGCTGACATTTGATTCTTGGAAGCATTTATTGACCACCTACTACTTAGCATATGGAAATGGGGTGGTAAAACCCTCTGCTCCCTTCTGCCCCTCGCTCACCTTAGACTCAGGCAGCTGCAATTGTTTTGATCCAAGGCTTTGTTTCACTTGTTCCTGGGGTGCCCTTCTCTCTCTCCCATTTCAGTGATCATACTTCTGTTCATCATGAAAGACCTCAATCAAACATCACCTTCTGGGATGCCTCTTCCTCCTGTGAGCTCTGTGTCTTCCAGGGCTTCTCATCTCGCCAGCTGAACTAGAGAGGAAGATCTGTCTTTCCCTTAAGTTCACGAGGTTCCCAAGGATGGCGCCTGTCCCTTGCCGGTTACCTATCACGTGCCATCCGAACACACAGCGTGATGGGGGCACTGGGTAGACGGTCTGTTTGGAAATGATGCCTTTGCTACCGCAGAGCATTTTCCAGTTTACAAACTGCCCGTCAGCTCCAGGGTCGAGTCTCGGACCCCGTGACTGTGACACCGGGCCATTGCTTACTTACCTCTCTGAGCACCTGCCTGACAGTATTGCCGGAGGATTCCAGGAGATCAACCACTGAAAGCAACTAGCAGAATGCCTGGCTCATAGTTAGCCCTCCCACAACGCAATCTACTCCCGGGGCTCGTGTTATCTGTTACCTTAGGTTCTGGGGCAACAGATGTTGATTTTTCCACCTCCGAGGATCAGAAAACTTTTTCTCTACAGGCCCCAGCATAAATACTGTAGGCACGTGGACCATATGGTGTCTGTCCCACTACTTATCCGTGCTTTGGTAGCAGGACAGCAGCCACAGACCATGTGGAAACGAATGTCCGTGGCTGTGTGCCAATAAAACTTTATTTACATAAACTGGCAGTAGGCTGGGTTTGGACCAAGGGCTGTAGTTTGCTGACCCTGGCCCCAGGAAATTAGAGGAAGTCAGAGACAGAATGTCCACTGTACCTATTTAAGGGTCCAGTTCTTTAGCTTGGATCTCAAGCTAAAGTCTCAAGCTGCAGAGTCAACGTCGAGGAAGACCTCTGCAGAGGGGCGGAGGAGGGGGCATTTTTGACTTGGAAAGTGGAGGAAGAAATCATAGGGCATAGAAGTGTGGGCTTCGGATTCAGACAGACACCTGTCCAGAACCCAGCTCCATTACCTGCCAGGTGTGCCTTTGGGCAAGGGACCCCTCTCTGTTCAGCCTCAATTTCCTTATTTATAAAACGGAAATAATAACAACTTTGATTTCACAGGCTTTGGGGAGGATAAATCCCATCAAGCGCTCAGCTAGCTTGCCAGAATTTGTAGGAACATCTTCAAAATGCCGAATGGAGTATTGCCTAGACCCTGGGCAGCAGGAAGGAAAAAAAAATTGAAATAGAAAATGCTGACCTTCTATTCTTCTAGGACATGGAATTTCTCAGCAAGACCTTGTAAACTGCTTAACTTTCGGCAAGGCTGACATTGGGGGGATGATAAACTCAGGTCTTGCTCATAGCCAAGAAGCTTTTTTTAAGAGGACACCAAAGGTCTCAGTGTGGCAATCCCATGCCTCTAATCTCGCCCCCAGCAGGTTCAGGCAGAGGATGGGGTCCCCCACGTCTGGGACTCCAGGGCCCACCTTCACCAGGCTCTGGGCATCCTGACCACCGCCCCAAGTGTGGCGGGCGATGCAGGTGGGAGTCCCAGGGGTGCATACAGTTCTCCTGGCAATCCAAAGAGGAGGGAAATTCAGGTAAAAAAACATGGCTTAATGCTGGCAAGCAAGAGCATTAAAAAAGACTTCAGAGGGTAAAGAGAAACTACAAACGCCGAGCTATCGTCTACTTCTGTAATCAGAACGCTGGGTTTTCTCTTGATTCCAATAAGGTCTTTAAAAAATTCATGAGGTTTTTGTTTCTCTGCTTATTTATTCGAGTCCCCAGGATAAACTCATGAAAAGCGGCTTCTCGTCTTGAGCCTCCTGGGGGAAGGTATCATTTGTATAGTTCAGGCTAATAAATTACATAGTGTCAACATCTTCCATCACGAATGTCCCACGGCAGTCCCAGGCTCTGTTAATGAGGGGTGGTCAGAGTAAGTCAGCTTTCTCTCGCTTCCTCCTCCTTTCTTTATTTCCTTCTCTTCCATTTCTGAGGGGCTTCCTGATACCAGGCACTGGGGACACAGAGGTAAAAAGGCTATGGAAGGTCACGGTGAGGCAGGAGACAGGAGGATTCAATGGAGAGTCCTTTAAGGGAGTGTGCCAGGTGCAGGAAAAGAGAGGGGCAGGGAGGCATCCTCAGGCACCATTTACAAAGCGCCTGCTGTATACTCACAGCTGCCCTCGGGACAAGGGCAGAGCAGGAACCAAACTACTAACCCACGCAAACCATCTACTTCATGCCTCCCCTGCCCCTACTTAAACTGGACCCAGGAGCCCCAAACAGGGCAGACGGCAGAGAGCTGATACTATCACCCATTAGGATGCAAAAACTGGAAACTGACCTAAGGTTCAACAATAGGGAGTCAGCTATGTAAATGAGGTTACTTAGGGACACATTATGCAGCCATTAAAGTCATAAGGAAGAAGGCGGAGTGGGACCTGGAAGAAATGCTTAGAAAATAATCCCAGGAGGGGCACCTGGCTGGTGGTGGGGTAGGCATCAGACTCTTGGTTTCAGTTGGAGTCTGTGATCTCAGGGTTGTGAGATGGAGCCAGCATCCAGCTCCCTGCTCAGTGTGGAGTCTGCTTGAGATTCTCCCTCCCTCTCCCCCTGCCCCTCCCACTCATGCATGCACGCTCTCTCTTTAAAATAAATAAATCTTGGTGGAGAGGGCGTCATAAACGTAAGAGAGAAGAAAAGATGTCTCTGCCACTCGCTCCTGCATGCTGGGCTGTGCATAGTATCTTGCACTCAGTGGCCAAAGGATCAATATTGGAAGCAGGAGGGAGGGCTGGATGAGCCAGAAGGGAAGATGGGAGGCGAGAGAGAAGACAGGAAGAAGATGAGAGAAAGAGAAAAAAGGAAAGACAAAGAAATGGTAGCAAGGAAGGGAAAGAGAAGGCTGACTCTGCCGCTAACTCGCATCTATTCGAGAAGATGCCTTGGCCAGGACCCAGCTAGAATGGGCCACCTGCACAACTAAGTCCCTTAAAAAGCTGTTGTTCTTGGGGCTCCTGGGAGGCTCACTGGGTTAAAGCCTCTGCCTTCAGCTCAGGTCATGGTCTCAGTGTCCTAGGATTGAGCCCCGCATCGGGCTCTCTGCTCATCGGGGAGCCTGCTTCCCTCTCTCTCTCTGCCTGCTTGTGATCTCTGTCTCTCTCTGTGTCAAATCAATAAATAAAATCTTTAAAAAAAAAGAAGAAGAAGAAGAAGAAGAAGTCATTGTTCTCGATGGACCCAGAGCCGGAGCTCCTGGAAACCGCAGCCAGCTGACTTCCCACGACCATCTTTGGTCCCAGGCAGGCTTATGCCAAGGAGCTCAGGGCAGACGAATGGGGCCAGCTCCTTGGCCACTCTCGCCAGTGTCAGACTGTCAAAACCCAAAACCCACCCGAATCCACCTGTGAAGGCAAAGACAAGACCCAGGGATTTTCCTGCAGGTCTAGCGGGGGCCAGAGGATGGAGATTACAGAGCGCATGGGAGCAAAGCTTTCTAAAACTCCCCTTCTGGTGTCTCTGTCTTCACCAGATTTGCGTTACTTTTGGTGGCTGCTGTTCTCTCTGCCAGTGTTGTCCACTCGGGCTGGTTTCTCTCTGCACTTTGCTTCTCGAAACCCCCTTCTTGCATACCCACCCAGCAATAAGGACTAAGCCCCAGCCGGTAGCCGTGCCCACGCTGTCCAGCTTCCCCAGGCTGCCCCCAATTTCTTCTCCAGGGGCCCGAAGTTCCTCGAGTGCTTTTTCCATCTAGTATCATATGGGAATATGGTGAGTGACATACTCTTTGGTGAACAAGACGGGCCGTAAATTCTGACTTAATCTTTGCAGGCTGGGTGACCTCAGACATGCGACAGGTCTGTTTTTGCCTCTGGACCCATTTTTCCACCTATAAAATGAAGACAGTATGAGCACATGACGATTCAGATTGCTGTGAGTGTTCAGGGAGTTGATGCATGTAAAATTTTGGTGTGTGGAAAGTTGTGCAGTAACCACTGGCCGTCAGTATGATGGTTTGTCACTGGAAAATTCTGTGAGGTCAGCAGGACAAGGGCTATGGTTCTAATTTTCTTTTCTTTTTCTTTTTAAAAAAGATTTCTTTATTTTAAAAAGAGAGAGAGCATGAGCGGGAGGGGGAGAGAGAGAGGGAGAGAGAATCTCAAGCAGACTCCTCACTGAGCACGGAGCCTGATGTGGGCTCGATCTCAGGACCCTCAGATCACGACCTGAGCTGACTATGGTTCTAATTTTCTAGTGAATAAGCCAAGGACCAGAGTGGTGAGTTGACTTGCCCGTGGCCACACAGGACAATCAGCCAAGTCAGAAGTCACACCTGGTTCCCTGAGCCCAGAGCCGTCAGGTTCCAGCCCAGCTCGGTGAAGGCAAAGCCCGGGAGGCAGGGGCTGAGGACTGGGTGGGGCCCCCACGGCTTGGACGCTGGTTAATCATCCCGGGGAGAGGAGGTTCTCCTTCCTGGCTTTAGTTTCAGAGCCTCGACATGGAATATGTAGGGCAGGGGATTGTGCTGCCTGTTAGCACGGACAATTAAATTTCTTCCAGGCACACCTCCAGAGGCCCATTTGGCCGTTCTCAGAGTCTGGAGTGACCTACTCTAGTCCCTCTGCTTGGGACAGGAAGTTGGTGCCCTCATGAGCCATTTCTCATGGCAGCCATTCAAGAATTGCTCTTTTTTTTTTTTTTAATATTTCATTTTAAAGTAATCTCTATACCTAACGTGGGCTTGAGCACACAACCCCAATATCAAGAGTCGCATGCTCCACTGATTGAGTCAGCCCGGCACCCCAAGGTTTTCCCATATCATTTCTGGTTTGGCAGCACGGTGTCCCTCTTTGGAGTATAGTCAACCCCACATTCAAGCACAGAGTTCAAAGGTCATCCCTGGACACCCTTCTAGCTGTCAGGATTCGCTCCCCTTCACCGGCCATCACCACAATTGGTATTGCAGAGTATAGGGTGGTGGTTAGAAAATTCTGGAGTCTGACAGATGCAGGTTCAAAGCTTAGTTGTGACACTTACTGAGTTTGAACTTGGGTAGATTATTTAGTCTCTCTGAGTCTTCCTTTCTTCATCTGTCAAATGGATATTCGGATAATGGAAAGCACACAAATAATACTTCACGGGGCTGTAGTAATTCGGTGAGATTGTATTTGTTCGCTACAATAATGCCACGTAACAAATACCCCTGAAACACCAGGGGTGTGAGCTGTGACCATCAACAAGCCACAGAAGAAGAAATAGAAGTAGCCAGCACATACATAAAAAGGCTTCACTGCAATAGTAAAATAAGAAAGTTAACTAAAGAAAACCCAAGGGGCACCTGGGTAGCTCAGTCAGTTGAGCATCCGACTCCTGATTTCGGCTCAGGTCGTGATCTTGGGGTCATGGGATCGAGCCCTGAGTCAGGCTCTGTGCTCATCGTGGAGTCTGCTTGGGTTCCTCTCTCTCCCCCTCTCCCTCATGCTCTCTCCCTCTCTCTCCCCTAAATAAATGAATAAATAAAATCTTCAAAAAAAAAAAAAAAAAGAAAGAAAACCCAAGATATTCTTCTTCATCTATGCCTAATTGGTAATTCTTAAAAGATAGACTTTACTTTTCAAAACAGTTTTAGATTGACAGAAAATTGGGGAAGAGAGTACAGAGAGTTCCCATATATCCCCAGTTTTGCCTATTAGTATCATCTTACCGTAATATGGTACATTTGAGTTGCTGTTGATACCTAATTATTAACTAGCACTCATAGTGTATTCAAATATCCTTACTTTTCACCTAACTTTTCTTTTTGAATTCAGAATCCCACCCATGGATTAGTTCCCACCCAATGTGTAGTTGCCATGTGTCCTTAGGTTTCACAAGCTTTCTTCATTTTTGACGACCTTGAGAGTATTGAGGAGTACTGCTTAGGTATTTTGTAGAATGTCTCCATTAGTACCAAAAAAAGTTTTTTTAAGTTTTTATTTTTTATTTGTTTGCTTGCTTATTTATTTAAGTAATCTCTACCCCCAAAACGGGGCTTGAACTCACAACCCCAAGGTCAAGAGTTGGATGCTTTTCTGACAGAGCCAGCCAGGTGTCCCCGTCTGATTTTTTTTTTTTTAAAGATTTTATTTATTTGAAAGAGAGAGCGAGAGAGTGAGTAAGAGAGAGTATGAGCTGGGGCAGGGGAGGGAGGGTCAGAGGGAGAGGGAGAAGCAAGCTCCCCACTGAACAAGAAGCCCGACATGGGGCCTGACCCCAGGACTCTGAGGTGGTGACCTGAGCTGAAGGCAGATGCTTAACTGACTGAGCCACCCGGGCGCCCTTTTTTGTTTTTTAATGAAATGACTGGGGTTATAATTTTTTGGGAGGAAGACCAGAGAGGTAGGATGCAATTTTCATCACATCATCTCAAGGGTATGTAATATTAACATGACATAGGACCCCTGATAATGGCCTTGATCATCTATCTGACTGAGGTCATAGCTGTCAGGTTTCTCCCCTGTCAGGGTGCTCTTCTGCCCCCTTTCCACACTGAACACTTTGAAGGGAAGTTACAGTTATAAGCGCTCTGCCCCCCCACTTCAAGGGCAGAGTACTGACATAAATTATTTGTAATTCTTCTGCATAGGATATTTGTCTTTTCTTCCCATCTATTAAGTTATTTAATCATTTAGTTATATGAGAATGGAGTCATGGCTGTTTGTTTTATACTTGAAGTTATAATCCAGTAACTCTTTATTTATCTTGCTCAAATTGTTCCAGCTTGGGCCACTGGGAGCTTTTCAGTTGGCTCCTATGTTCCTTGGACATACTCTAATCAATTTCTTTCTTTTAATTTTTTAATTTTTTATTTTTTTTGGTTTGGAGCACATTCTTACAATTTGATAGTAGAAGATGCTCCAGGCTCATCTTCCATGTTTATGATCCTGGTCATTGAGTTGACTATTTTTCCCAACGACCCCTGGTTCCTTTTATGGGGGAATGGTGTTATAAACCAAGATCTGGCTATTAAATATTCTTGTTGCTATTGGGGTGTCATTGCTTCTAGGCCTTCTCAGTGGACAGAGCAAGGAAATGTATGCTACTATACTGACCTATGTGTATAAATACGCATGGATGTAAATATTTCTATATGTGAGAAGAGGTACATATATTAAACTATATATGAGTTCAGGGGTGCCTGGTTGGCTCAGTGGGTTAAAGCCTCTGCCTTCAGCTCAGGTCATGATCCCAGGGTCCTGGGATTGAGACCTGCATCAGGCTCTCTGCTCAGTGGGAGCCTGCTTCCTCCTCTCTGCCGGCCTCTCTGCCTGCTTGTGATCTCTCTCTCTCTGTCAAATAAATAAATAAAATATTTTAAAAAACTGTATATGAGTTCATATTGATTTCTCTAGGTCTAATCCATTACCACATGAATCATCCAGCCTCCTCCTCTTGAACAATTTACACTCCAACAATGAGAAGCCTGACTCCCCCCACGCACCATCCATTTACGGAAGTCTTCAATACCAGCATACAGCTACAGTGCTCTCAGAATCGTTACCCTGCACCTCACGGACATCAACTTTATCAACTAGAGTACCGTGTTTATGTGCGGTTCCTTTGGCTTCTAGTCTTACAGACTGCACATTTCCAAAGTTACTTAGATCAGCACCTTTTCCTCCTATCGCCTTTAGTGTGGTTGTTACGTACATTTGTAATACACGTGGATTCTTCATCACCGTCATCACAGCACACGGGAGTTGGTGCGGACCTTCATGAGGACGCAGAGCAAGTACAAGGCAACACCATCCAGAACATCAGGTGAGACTGACACATTTGGTACAGAAATTGGCTGCAGTGTCTAACATCAACTCCTCCCTCATGTTAGAAAATATACTAAGCATCATTTATTTATTTTTACTTTTGACAGAGAGAGAGAGAGAGAGAGACCAGGGGAGGGGAACAAGAAGAAGGAGAGAGAGAGAATCTCAAGCAGGGACTCAATCTCCCAACCTTGAGATCATGACCTGAGCCAAAATCAAGTGTTGGATGCTTAACCGACTGAGCCACCCAGGCGCCCCAGATCATCTATTCCTTCCTCAAAATCACCCATGCCCTGGGGACCAAAGACGTATCAGACACAGGTCTAGCTGAGTTTAGGAAGGCTCGGAACGCATGGGCATAGCTCACCTTCATACCAGGCAGACAAGGAAACACAACATGAGAGAGCATTTCAGAAAACAAATCCTTCACTGCCGGCAGGGCTTGGAGCCCGTGGGAAGATCTGGGAAATTTGTGCAAGATGGTGTCCACGAAACTGAAAGGGCAGAAAGAACCTACTTGGAGGGGAAAAGCACGGGAGTGGAGAATAGTAAGCAGCCCTGTGAATGGAGGCTAGTTTCCGGACTTCCTTCACTTCCAAAACAGAAATAGCCTTATCATTTCTATGCCTAGAAAAGGATGTCAGGGTATCAGGCTCATAAAAGAACAAACAGACAAGGGGCGCCTGGGTGGCTCAGTTGGTTGGGCGACTGCCTTGGGCTCAGGTCATGATCCCGGAGTCCCGGGATCGAGTCCCACGTCGGGCTCCCAGCTCTATGGGGAGTCCGCTTCTCACTCTGACCTTCTCCCTTCTCATGCTCTCTCTCACTCTCTCTCTTTCCTAATAAATAAATAAATAATCTTTAAAAAAAAAAGAACAGACAAAAAAAACCCTGCTGCATATATTCCACTGTATAGCAAAAGTATAATGTACTCAATCAGTCTCTCTGGTCAGACATGTGGTTTCTTTTCAAGCTTTCATTGTTATAACGGACCCTGTAATAAAAACACATATTTGCACTTGTCCAATTTTTGCCTTAGGCTAAATCCCTAGTGGTAAAGTAGTTGGGTCAAAGAGTGTGTATATTCTAAGTTTTCAATAAAGACTGCAAAATTTCCCTACATGCACCAGTTTACACACTAAAACACACGAGAGGCCACAGTCGTATTATTGACAATAATTTCTTATTGTCATTCTTTGTAATCTGCTGACTCTGAGAGATGATGCCACAGGATCTGAGCAACATGATACCGACTTGCCTGTCACCATTGACCTTGGTCTTCCTCCCCACACTGAGCTCTGGAGCTCAGACGAAAACTTCCAAAATCCCCCACCAGCCACACTTGGAAATGTTTCCGGATTCTTTATGTCTTCCCTGGTGACAACTTGAAAGCAGATGGCTTAGCAGCTCATCCTGAAAGCAGTATGTTTGTTGTCTCTTTCAGGTCGGGTACGGAAAACCTAGACTAGAGGCAAGGAGGCCTGTGCTATCATGGAGGGAAGACCTAAACTTTAAGAAGAATTTTTCATTCACGCGCCTGGTGTGAACAAGGATTTCTGCCGCTATGTCCCTGGGTTCCTTTCATGCAGATCACTTAGGGCCCCTAAGACATAGCTCTGCGGAGAGAATCCCCATCACTCTGGGCACACACATCATGTCTCAGCCCCTTGGAACCGATGTTTCCATAACTGGGGGTGGCAAACTGATGGGCAGCCCTAGGATCTTAAGAGAATGAGCCTGGGGTGAGGTTTAACCAAGACCACATGCCTCAACTCTCCCTACACATAGAATAAAGGAGGCTCATGAAGGAGGAAAAGTAAAGCCCAGAGAAGGAAAGACATCTACCTGGGGCTACACAGCAAACCAGCCTGCCTAAGCCTTCTGAGCCTGCGTCCTTATCAGACCTGGCAGCCTCCCCCGTGGCAAACTCCTGCTTCTAGATCTCGGCAGGCGGTGACACTCGTGCAGTGGCTTGTTTATGAGACTGCATTACCGAGCTTTTAAAAGTCCAGATGGTTCCAGTTGTGGGGATCTACGGGCCATGAAACTGTCATGTTCACAATGCAGCGTCTCTTGCTCGAGGTAATGATGTCATCTGTTTGCAGAAAAAGGCCCCTGGTCCAGGCTGTCACGAGAGCTGTCACAGCACAGAGCCACAGCCAGGGTATGGGGGACTCGTGACGGGTCTATGCAGAGTCACTTTGCTGGGTCTGGGCTGCGTTCTCCCGCACACACAGGGGCTGATGTACTTGGGGAGAGCGGGAATCAGGTACGGGTGCCTCCTTCTTGTCCTACGTCTCGTCCCCGAGCAGAACTGCAGCCGACGCTCCCACCCCTCTCCCAGCGCTGCCAGGAATGCCCTCCCCTACTTTTGCCTTCAAAACCAGCTTAGCGGGCACCTGGCTACCTCAGTGGTTGAGCCTCCGACTCTTGATTTCGGCTCAGGTCACGATCTCACGGGTCCTGGGATCGAGCCCCTTGTGGGGCTCCATGCTCAGCGGGCTCTTCTCTCCCTCTGCCTCTCCCCCCCACTTAGGCAGTTTCTCTTTCTAAAATAAATAAATCTTTATTTTTTTATTTAAAAAAGATTTTATTTATTCACAGAGATACAGAGAGAGAGAGAGAGAGAGCGAGAGAGAGCACATGAGCAGGGGGAGCAGGAGAGGGAGAAACAGACTCTCTGCTGAGCTGGGAGCCCGACGTGGGGCTCGATCCCAGGACCCGGAGGAGATCATGACCTGAGCCCAAGACAGATGCTTAACCATCTGCGCCACCCAAGCGCCTTAAAAAATCAATCTTTAAACAAATAAACAGATAAACAAGCAAATAAACGAACCAGCTTAGGACTGTGGGTACAAATCCTGCATCTGGGGTTTTCTGTCTGATCCAGGATGAGCCACTCTGCCCGTCTCATCACATATTTCCTCATCTCCAAGTTGGTGTCAGTAACAGTAACCAGCTGCACAGGTTGTTGCAAAGATTAAGCAAAACAATCCTCATGGGCTGCGGTGAGCACCCGTCAGCTGTAGCAAAACCCCACTCAGATTAGCTGAAGCTAAACAAAGGAGAGTAAGGATCTACTCAAAATGGGAATAAACCGAATCTTGAATTTAGGGTGTAAAAAAGTGACATCACATTTCCATTCCAGTTGATTGGCCAAGACCCGTGCACCTGGGGCACCAAAGTCTTCCTCTTAAACGTCCCACTGGCACCCTCACCCTTGCTGACCTTTCTTGGGTGGTTCGTGGATCCCAGGCCTGGGCATCCGCAGGGAGAGGCTTGCAGAGCAGAGAGTGACTTGCCTGGAATCCCAGAGGACCACCCTGCCCCCAGGGACCAAGCTGAGCCCCCAAATCCCAGCACGCAGCCTCAGACTTTTTAGTCCCATTCCACTTGCCAAGAACCTGGGATAAACTCTGTAAGGTCAGGAAGCCTGTTTGTCTTCGTTATATCCCTGTGTGGCCAGCATTCAGAACAAGGGCTTAGCACAAAGTCCCCATTACAGGTTGAAGGGATGAATGGGTGGATGGATGGGTGGATGGGTGGACAGATGGATGGACAGACGGATGGATGGGCAGGAGAGAGATGGAATGGATTATCTTTTTTTAAATAGAAAAAGCAAGTCAACATCTTTCAAATCAGTCTAGGAACTTGCTGACTCTGCATGAATTTGCCAGCTTCTCACTGCCTTCCATAATGATCACAATTACACATGTAAATATGTTTATAAAACACAGTCTCTAACACATGGATGTGATTTCTGTCGATGCCTCTGAGAAAGAGGTCAAAAGACGAGAGAACAGGAATGAGAGCATTTACTGAGTGTCCACTAGGCATCAAGTCGGTTTATTAAAATGTCAGAGCCTCTCAATTCTGCACCGAGAATAATTTCATGCCTGTTTTTCAGGTGAGGGTTCCCAGATGCCATGAGATTTCAGGGCCTGTGGGAGACCACATGGCTGGTAAATGGCAGAGCTGGCTTCCAATTCAGCTTTGCTCGGTCCCACACGGCCTGCCTGGGAAGAGGAAGAGGGCCTTCTGGAAGGACAGGAATGGGGTGACCATTGTCTCATGACTGTGCTTACCTGTGTTGGCTCATTAGTCTCACAGCAATCCTGTAGGAAGGGAACTGTTAGCATCCCCATGTGGCAGGTGAGAAATCTGAGTTTCAGAGCTGAACATCATTTCTGAAGTCGTTGATTTAATCCTCAAGAAAGCTTTCCAAGGTCAACCGGATTTCACGGTAATATGGCCCCAGTAAAGGCAGACAATGGGCTTGGAGCCTTATGGGCTCGCTTGGTGCCCTAAATTCCTTCATTACACTCTCCTTGGAGTCACGGTGTGTTGATTCTGGTTAAAATGCAAATCGCACCTGGAGGGATAACACAGAAAGCCATTATTGGCCTGGAATAAAGCCAGGCCACATTTGTGTCCAAATTCCATTTTCAATACCTTTGGGTTTCTTTCTAATAACTTGAAAATATTTTGGTTTTTTTTTTTTTTCCAGGTAATTCATGTTCATTGTAGAAATTTAGGAAATGCAGAGAGGTCAAAAAAAAAAAAAGAATAAAGAAAAAAATTGCTCAAAATCCCTTTGAGGCAGCAGCCATTTCTTCCTATATTATCTAATAGCAGTGCTCAAATTTAAAACTATACATTTCTCACTCTCCACGCAGCTGATTATAGGCTGACGCCATCTCCATACTGGTTGGAGGTGGGGGGGGTGGTGGTGAGGAGAAGCATGTGACCTAGAAATAACCAATCAGAGCAACCCAGCCCTGGCCATTGTGATTGGTTCATGAAAGGGAGCATAACCAAGCCCAGGTACAAGCCAATTAGAGCTCTACCCAGAATTCTCCCTGGAATCAGTGAGAGAGTGGTGTTTTGTTTTGTTTTGTTTTGTTTTAATTGTTCTAAGCTGCAAAGAGGCTGGGAGCCCAGAGTGGCCAGTCTTGCCTCAGTCTGTGGAGAGTTTGCTGGAGAATGAAGCCAACTCCACAGAAGAAAGGACAGCTGAGACATCTGGAGAGAGAGATGGCTGACATTGTCTGAGCACCTGGATCCAACTACACCTGAAGCTAGTATTTTAACAGAATTTTCAGTTATTAAATTGAACCATATGTAGCTCCACTATTGGCAATTTTTGATCCCAAAAAGACAATTTCATATCATTCGACTACATACACGAAACAACAAATCCCCTTTCCTACTTCAATGAGTTTAAATTGAGTTTCTGATTCTTGCAACTGAAAGAATCAGAGTGTCTGACATACCGATCATTCAAAGAAGATCAACATTTACATTTTGGTCTCTCTTTTCCCATACTTACTTCTCCGTGTGCTTATATCTGTGTATGCTCACAAAATAGAGTATATCACGGTCTAGTATAATAAATTTGTGACACTTTATTTTTTTAAAGATTTTTTTTTTTTTAATTTTAGAGATGGGGGAGGGGCAGAGGGAGAGAGAATCCTGAAACAGACTCCCTGCTGAGCGAGGAGCCCAAGGCAGGGCTCAATCCCAGGACCCCAAGGTCATGACCTGAGCCAAAACCAAGAATTGGACCCTTAACCAACTGAGCCGCCCAGGTGCCCCAATTTGTGACATTTTAATTTAACTTATTATCTGCGTAAATTCGTTGTTCAGTATCTGCCTTCTCCTAGGGACTGAAAGTTCAATGTCTGCCATCCCTCATGGAGAACACAGGGGCAGGACCATACTAGATGCTCAGTAAACATTCGTTGACTATATCAATATAGGTATATGCTAAAAAGCGGAATCCAGTGCGAGGGAGTGATTTGGAAGTAAGCCAGGCTGCAGCCAGGTATATACATCTACTCCAGAAAAGTGAGACATACTGTCACATTAGTGTAGGGTCCACATGCCCAGCAAAGCAATGAAAACTGAACACCGGCATTAAAATTTAAATGACACGCCAGCTAAACCTAGCAGGTTAGAGAGAAGACTGGCACCTGCTGAGGAAAATACGTCGTTCAACTTATCAGCCTTTTTTGAAAAAAAGATTTTGTTTGTTTGTTTGTTTAGAGGGAGTAGGGTGGAGTGGAGGGGAGAGGAGCAGAGAGAGAGGAAGAGAGAAAAATCCCAAGCAGAGTCTGCTGAGCATGGAGCCCAATGCGGGGCTTGATCTCAGGACCCTGAGATCATGACCTGAGCCCAAATCAAGACTTGGATCCTTAACCGACTGAGCCACCCAGGTTCCCCTAACTTATCAGCCTTTTAAAAACATTGGCCGGGGCCGGCGTGGAGGAGAGCACAGGAAAGAAATCCAGTAGCAGGATGTGTGGTGTGAAACCCACTGAGAGAGGTTCGGCAGAGGATTTTTTTCATGCATCTTCTGAATGTTTGTTGCTCAGACCACAGGCATGTGACTCATTACTGCCTCCTCCAGGTGGCATAGGGAAATGCAGAGGAAATGGATGTAGTTGCTCAAGTCATTAGTTGTGCTACTGCAAGCATCATAGGCTCAGTGATGATCAGAATATGGAGGTATGCTCTCTTGTTGTTGCTGCTGTAGTTATTGTAACCATCGCAATGTAACCAATATTCACATCATCAGCACTAAGAGTGGCTGGTGGGGATAGCCAGCCAAGGTGCTAAGAGGTTCTTATGCGTTATCTCATTATCTCTGTAATACCCTAGGAAACGGGTTCTTTTAGTGACCCATGTTACAGATGAGGAAGCTGAGGCTCAGACCGGTGAAGCCTTTTTCCTAAGGACACGTAGTTGGTAAGGGGCAGAGATAGGACTTGAACCCAAGGTCTTCTGACCCTTTCTGCTCTGTTGATTTTCTAGATGATCTAATTGACCCGCGTCATGGTACACGTGAGGACAACGAGTCTCTGAGCAGCTTCCCCGTCCCCACCCAGTTCGGAAGTTGTAGAGGATCCCATATAGCTCTTAGGACCTTTACATGTTTATACTTCCATTTGGCTTTTCAGAAATGATCCTAAACAGAGGATGGGAGGGGTCCTGATGCGGTGGGGCCCAGGGTGGGGGGAGGGGAGGGAGGTTGAGCAGAAGATCCTGGTGAATGTTTGCATTCTCTGCAAGTACTGACTGGGAAGGTGGCCGGGGCCAATCCAATACAGAGAAATTCACTTGAGCCCATGTGATGGGCATGGGGGGTTCACATGAGATTGTTCACCATCGTGCCGTCTGTGGCGACAGCAAGCTGAGTCCCTCCAAGCGTCGGCCCCTAAATCAATGCAGGAGTAAAGCATGGTGGACACACACACCAGGGAGGGCCATATGGCAGGCCTAGTGCAGCCACTGAGGGTCTTAAAGTCACAGCGCCACGAAGACAATCCAGATGTAGCCCCGAATGCGGTAAATAAAAAAACACAAGCACACAAAACACGTTTCCCAGGAACAGATACAAATAAAAGGACATCACACAGGTCAGACTGGCTGCCTGTCGGGTGCGCATGGGAGGGGTAGATAAGAGTGGGGCATGAGGATCAATGGAAATGAACGAATGAATAAATGAATGAATGACGCATGGGAGATGCTTGCAGACAATAATGTGAATGCGTCATAAACCAAGAAATATGCAAGACTCAGCCTCAGCCCACGAGATTCAAAAAAATAAAACTCAAAACAAAACCACCCTACTGGCTCGTGAGCAAAATAAAGTCACAGCAGAAGGAGCCCAGCATTTCCGAAACTCCTGAACTATATCAGGTGCTCTGCTATGGGTGTCTTATCTCATTTGCTCTTCAACAGAATACGGGAGGGAAGTACTGTTTGTTTCATAGACAGGCAAGGAGGAAGAGGGGAAGCAAGTTGTGTATTCACGCAGGAAGGTGTTTCTCACCTGGGTTGTCCGAATCCGAAGCCATTGGCTTTCAGATGGCCCTGGGGACTCAGCACCCTGCATGGTCACGGTCCACTTTCCAGGAAGGGAGCAGAAAGAAGTCCTCAGATGGGATTCAGAGAAAAATGGTGACAAGTCCAAAGGATGGCCCGCTCTTTTAAAAATATGCATCCTGTGACTTAGCACAGAAAACAAGCTGGAAGGAACCGTGTCCAAGTGCCAGCGGCGAGTTCCCGGGAGCAGGCAGGAGTCTGTGCTGGTGGCCCCTCGTCTTTAGCACACCCAGCGGAGCTGACCCACGGGAGGACTTAATGTACATTCGCACACATGGTTCTTTAGATGGGAAGTACACACTATTCTCTACACCTTTACATATCATCTGCATGTCTTAGAAGAGCATAAATGGCTTTTGTAATCAAAAAGGGACGAGAAAGCATTTTCTGTTTAGAAGAAAAATGTTTGCTTACTATGAATGAGCAGAGATCTGAGGGCAGCCCTGTCTGAGATTCCTGTCTCCCGGGGCAATGACTGCCTGTTTATTTGCAGGTACTCTGACCGTCAGCACTCGCTGGGAGCACGGTTCAGGGCAGAGGGCTCCTGAGAGAAAAGCAACTTTTCCCTAGTGTAATGCTGGGCATGTTCTTTGACCACGAAACTTCTGCTTGCACACCTGCAAAATGGGCACAATGGCAGCCATGTCATCAAGACGAAATGAGAGAGTGCATGCAAGGGGTTTAGCACCAAGCTTAGCACGGAGCAGGGGCTCAACACATAATAACCTTTTTTTTTTTTTTTTAAGGTCTTATTTTAAAGTAATCTCTACACCCAACATGGGACTTGAACTCACGACCCCAAGATCAAGCATTGCCTGCTCTTCGGACTGAGCCAGCTAGGTGCCCCCTTAACACGTAATCATCTTATTACAGTGACTGGGGGCCAAGCACACGCCTCAGCTGGCGGGAACAGTGGGGATAGAGGTCCCCAGCGCGACCGTGCCAGGTCTCCTCGGGCTCTTCTGTTCAGATTTCTACTTTGAAGGAATCAGAGCCAGAGTGACTGATTCCTCGTCCTCCCCCAGCCTCCTCTAGAGCGATGGCAGAGGAGCCTTAATTCCTGGATAAAAAGGGCAATGAAGGATCATTTGGGCCGATTTCCTCAGCACTCTGTGTGCTGAGGAAAAGGTAGGGAATTCCAGCACAGCCCACAGCTTCTAGGCCGGGGCCCCAGACCAGGTGATTAGAAATGAAGAGATGAGAGTCTAGAAGCAGAGAGAGTAGGAGTTGCCCGAGGATGTGACCCAGCTGTACCCAGACCAAAGTCCTGGGAATAAACAGACCCTACACACATCTCTGAGGTTCTGGCAATAGTCTCTGAGGAGACACACACACACACCAGCTCAGGGAACTCTATTTAGAATTTCTTTCACCTCAATCACATCAGAAATGATACCCCAGATTGTCCAACCACAATTCACCATCCCTTTTGTCCTTGCCTTTAAAGTAATATAAATATCTCTACCATATTGAGTAATGATTTCTATGAGCCAGGCACTGTGCTGACACCTTTATGGAAATTAACTCATTTAATCCTCTGAATACCAGGTAGCAATTAGGATTCCGATGGATTGTAAGGACAAGAAATAAAATAACCGTGGCTTAAGGAAGACAGCTTATTTTTCTCTCATGTTAAATGGGTTCAGAAACAGTTGGCTCAGAACAGATGTCAATGACTGGAGTTCCCTCTTTCTTGAGTCTCCGTCATCCAATTAGCCAGACATGATTTAGCAAAGAGAACTTGCATGTGGCTTTCTCCTCATGGTCCAAAATGGCTGCTTGAGCTCCTGCACCACAGCAACTTTCCAGTCAGCAAGCAGGAGGAAGGGACAAAGAAAGGCTCACTTCTCTTTCTTAGGGTCCTTCCAGGCAGTTGCGTGTGACATTTGTTTTTTATATCTTTCTGGCCAGAATTACTGCCATGGCTACCTCTAGCAACAGGGAGTGATGAAAAATAAAGTTTTTACTCCAGGTGATCATGAGTCCAACTCCAACTCAGGGAAGGAAATGGGAGAATGGCTAGCTGGTAGAGAGAGGACACTGGTGGCCTTGGCCACAGAGTTAATAATAATTTTTGCTTTCCAGAAACTGAAATTCAGAGGCGACAGAGGCTCAGGGAGAGGTCAGAGGTCACCCAGAGGGTATGTGGCAGAGCCGGGAGCTGAACGAATACCTGTCTGACGGAGTCACTGGGCCCTCTGAAATCTCTGTAAAAAGATATAGATGGGAAGTTCTGCAAACAACTGAAACCCACAGAGACACACCTTCAAAATCACAGGCTTCGGCCACACCTTCAAGTTCACAAAATCACTGGATTTTATATGCAGAGTTTCAAACCAGAGCCGTTTTGACAACTGAATCCGAATCCCCAGGAAATGGTTATTTCTAGCCGGGGCTGTGACAGAGCCTTAACTGCCACAGCCCAAAGAACGCCTCCCCCTCTGTCGGACCCAGGGAACAGGATGTGAATTCGGTTGAGAGGTCCCTTCCTGGCCAGGCTAAACCAGGGAGGAAGGAGGTGAACGCCAGCCATGAGATCACGCCTCGAGGTCCCTCTCCAAGGTGGTGGCAGGGGTGTTTGGCGCAGGGCCATTTGTCTCCTGCCTTCTCTGGTTCAGAGGATGTGCAAATAATCACGGTGATTTGAATTGCCGCTCAGAGTGGGGAGATAATGAAATCCCGCTGAGGAGTCGGTGAGGAAGGACGCGTCCAAGGTGAACCATCTCCTGTTTCGTGCTGACATTCAGGGCCCACAACACCCTGACCGTGGGACCCTGCCAGCCAACCGAGGGTGCAAATCACCTGGCAGGAGGGCAAATGCGAATAACAATGACTGTAGCTAAGCCACTTGGTGTGCAAGTTCCTGACTTCCTCCTTACAGCGCCTCCCTGACTAAGGGACACACATCAGTCCTGGCTTACAGCAGAGAAAACGGAGTCTATGACCCTGCAATTGCACCACCGGGTACTTACCCCAAAGATACAGATGCAGTGAAAAGAAGGGCCACACATACCCAATGTTCATAGCAGCAAAGGCCACAATCGCCAAACTATGGAAAGAGCCAAGGTGCCCTTCAACAGACGAATGGATAAAGATATGGTCCATATATACAAAGGAATACTATGCTTCCATCAGAAAGGATGAATACCCAACTTTTGTATCAACATGGATGGGACTGGAAGAGATTATGCTGAGTGAAATAAGTCAAGCAGAGAGAGTCAGTTATCATATGGTCTCATGTGGAGCACAAGGAACAACATGGAGGGCATTGGGAGAAGGAAAGGAAGGGTGAATTGGGGGAAATCAGAGGGGGAGATGAAGCATGAGAGACTATGGACTCTGAGAAACAAACTGAGGGTTTTGGAGGGGAGGGGGTTGGAGGGTTGGGTGAGCCTGGTGGTGGGTATTGAGGAGGGCACGTATTGCATGGAGCCCTGGGTGTGGTGCATGAACAATGAATCTTGTAACACTGAAAAAAAAAAAAAGAAAGAAAGAAAGAACAGGCTAGCCATGCTATTTAAATAGATGGGGATAAATGCCAGAAGAGATAGCCTAAATATTTGTAGGTAGTTTTGTCTGGTTTTGGAGAAGACAGGAGTCTACTTTTTAACACAAAATTTGAGATGTTACTTGAATTTTTTTTACCTATGTACTAGTATTATTTTTATAAAAATAAAACCTAATCATTAAAAAAATTTTTTTAATTTAAACTCCATTTAGTTAACATATACTGTATATTAGTTTCAGGGGTAGAATTTAGTGATTCATCAGTTACATATAACACCCAGTGTTCATTACATCACGTGCATTTTTAATGCCCATCACCCTAACCCTAACCCCACCCCCCACCTCCCCTCCAGCAACCCTCTTATCTCTATAGTTAAGAGTCACTTATGGTTTGTCTCCCCCTCTGCTCATCTTATTTTAGTTTTCCTTCCCTTCCCCTATGTTTATCTGTTGTGTTTCTTAAATTCCACATATGAGTGAGATCATACAGTAATTGTCTTTCTCTGACTGACTTATTTCACTTAGCATAATACCCTCTAGTTCCATCCACATCATCGCAAATGGAGAAAACAGAGTCTCGAAGACAAAGTGGTATGACCGCTTTGGAAATCTGTTTGTGAGTTTCTAGTAAAGTAACACATAATCTTTTCATTCTTATCACAGGACTGATTCTTCTCCGAGGTATTCATCAAAGAAATGAAAAGAAAAATACTTGCAAGAGGAAACAACCCAAATGTCCTTAAACAAGAGAATGGCGGGGGGTTGGGGGCAGAATTATGAGTCCATATGGGAGAATACTACTCAGGGATGCACCACGGATGTTCAACAGCATGGATGAATCTCGCATAAATTGTGGAGTATGTACAATAGGAATTCCTGTGCTTGAAGTTCAATGGCAGGCAGAGTTTCCTGATGGTGATAGGAATCAGAGGAATGCTCACCCCTGGGGGAAGGGTACTAAGTAGGAAGCAGCAGAGGGAAGCTTCTGGAAGGATTTTATAAATTGATCAGGGTGATAAAAGAGTGTTGCCTTTGGCAAAACTAATCGAGCCATGGACTTAAGATTTGTGCATTTTACCATATGTAAATTACACCTTGATAGAGTCCAGGGAAAGAATAAAGAAGTGAAATGACTCATCCTGTTGCACAGTGAGAAAATGGACCGAGTTGTGCCATAAACCAAGATCCAGGCAGAACCAAGCATGGAAAGGATGGCCGCCACCTCTCTTCCAGGGACTGGGAAGATCTCTGTTCAGGGCACACGTGTTTCTGAGCGTTCTCCCCGAGCCAGGCTGGGGCTGGGCTGGGGCAGAGGTCGATGTGACGGCCATGGTCCTGTCCTTTGCCGCAGGACAGGGGATCAGCCGTTGCAGGGCCACGTGGGGTGGTGGGTGTGGGGGCTAGCAGACGCCCCGGGGGGGGGGGGAACCAAGTCCTGATTTTCTAGACAAAGGGGCAGCAAAGCTAGAAAGGACTAAGGGAAGGAAGTGACATAATGCAGATGTAAAGAACAGGCTGGGCAAAGGACCTGCAGTGTGGAAAGAGAGAATGTGGTCCGTCTGGGGACAGAACTGCTTGCCACAGTCCTCCTTAGAGACGGGACAGGCAGTGGTGAAAAATGCCATCAGCAGAAATCATAAAAGTGCCTACGCTTGTACGCTACTTACTCTGTGCGTAAGTACACTCTTTATATATCAACTCATTAAATCCGCACAAGGACCTTATGTGGTCGATCGTCCCCATTTCACAGATGATGGAATTGAGACTCAGAGTGCAGAAGCAATCTGCCTGGCGCCCCACAGAGGGAAGTGGTAGAGACCGGATTGGAGCCCGGGTCGGCTGGCTCGAGCCTCCATACCCGCTGTCACTCTGCTGTCCAGCCATCGAGGCGGAGAGGGACAGATCGGAGTCCTGCAACAGCCGCTTCAAGATTTCATCCTGCTGCGGACAGGAGTTAGCCCCTCTCTGAGCTTCGGGTTCTGCCGTCTGTACAATACAGATGTTAATGATGTCTACCTCAAATAGTGAATGCAGAGGGTAAAGAAGCGAGCAAGGGGTCTGGCTTGGATGACGCCATCCTGCAGGGCAGCTGTCGCTCCGTGATGGGAAGATCCAGGGAATAGCTAACACGCCAGGACCTACTACGCGCAGGCACTCGGCTAAGGGATTTGTGTGGATTTCTACATCTAATGCTCACAGGAGTTCCGGGTCCCGACCATCCACACCCCACAGATGAAGGAGGTGAGGGAGAGAGGTCTGTAACCTAGCTGATGCTGTAAGCAAATCCCAGGGCAAGGCTTGAGCCGGGAGCGTCAGGCTCCGCGAGGTAAACCCCGACCCCGCGTCCCACGGTGCGGGGGCCCCACACGCCTGGTGAGCACAGACACGGTCACGGCTGAGTGGAGGTGAGCGAGGCATGTCGAATACACATGAGATCCTGAAGACTTCGATTCAAATATTGTAGATAATTTTTCATACTGGTGATATGTGGACATGATACCCTTTAGATGGACTGGGTTAAATACAAGAGATTATGAAAATTAATTGCAACGGTTTCTTTTTACCTTTTTTTTTTTTTTTAATGTGGCTTCTAGAAAATTTTAAATTACCTGCAAAGTGTGCATTAGGTGTCTTTGGGACGGCGCTACCCTAACCACTGTACTACGTGGCTCCCGGAGCGTGGGTGAACCACGGGGCTCGCCGCCCAGCCCCTCCTCACGGTCCTGATGTTGCTGCACTTGGACTTCAGCCCGTGAGCCAGTAAGTGGACTCTCTTGTCCCTCATGCCTTAGCGAGTGTGTGTGTGTGTGTGTGTGTGTGCGCGCACGCATGCAGGCAAGCGTGTGTCCTCTTCAAAGTCACTACCCGCTGGGCTCCTTCTTCACCGCCTTTAACATCACAGCAGCTCACTGAGGGTGGGAGAGGGCAGAGGGAGTCCCCCTGGCCCCCCGTACAAACACAGAATCTCCACCCTCTGCTCCCACTCCTGCTGGCCACTCCATCTGATCGTCCACCAGCCCTGCATTTCCAGGTTCTGGCCCCCGGCAAGGTTATTGAAGCTGAGATCGGCTGTCCTTGCTCTCTCAGGGAAAATAAAAATATTCTAATTAAGGCTGGGAAGGCCCTGGGAACAATAGGGCTGGCGCCAGGCTGATGGATGTAATTCAATTTGCAGCGTGAAGAGCAGGACTCTAGGCTCTCGCCGTTGCCATGCGGACTGCGGGGCAGGCAGGATCGAGACGTGGATTTAGCGAACGCAGGCCAGCCCGCGAGTGGGTGGAGGCGGGGGCTTGCGTCCTGTTCTCTCCGCGGTCAGGGAAAATGGGCCGGGTCATGGGGTCCGGAGGCCCAGGTACACCCGGCTCCTCCAAACCTCAGTTTCCACGTCTGCGAACAAGGGATCATTTTGGCACCCCACCTCCTCAGTTCTTATGAAGGCCAACAAAAGCAATGTAGGAAAAGTGCTCGGCTCAGGGCCTGGCACAGAGTAAGCACTCAATGAAACGGAGCAATTCTCTCTTTCTCCCTCTCTCTCTCTCTCTAATGGGGGAGGGAGGGGCAGAGGGAGAGAGAATCCCCAGCAGACCCCTCGCTCAGCGCAGAGCCAGACATGGGGCTCCATCTCATGACCCCAAAATCATGACCTGAGCCAAAATCAAGAGTCTGACCCTTAACCGACTAAGCCACCCAGATGCCCCAGGGCCACTGCTCCTTCCCCCCATGGTGACATTGGGCATCACCAATTCTCATGTTCTCAGCAGGCCCCTGGTTCCAGAGGTGATGCCCCAGGAAAGGCAGTGAGCAGAGGACGGGGAGAAGCTAAGATAAAGGCCCCTGTGTTGGCCTGCAATCATAGCTAAAAATAACCATTGCAATTAAGTGGGGAAATATTATTATCCTAACAGCTGGCTACTGAAGGGATAGGGTCAGGAGTAGAAGGGAAAGATGCAAGGGGCCAGTGTCAGATCTCCTACAGCTTTTAGAGAAGAGTCTGCAGTGACTTTGTACTAGACAACAAAACTGATTTTTTTTTCCAAGGCAGAGGGTGGGAAAGTGAGATTAGGAGAGCCTGAAGAGATGAGAGACAGAGAAGACACAGCCAGATGGGGAGAGGCTGGAGCTGAGTGAGAGAAAGGGGGCTTGAATCACCCCCGTCACCACCACCAACCCCAAAACATGTCGATCCAGGGACGTTTGAAAAATCCTGTGCCTAATGTTCCATTTGGGAGCTGTTCTCACTAAAGCAATGTTGACCCTGCCTGTCTTCCACCCTGCCCCTGAAATCTGCGGAAAATTCTATTATCCTCACAAATAATTTGTGCAACGGATTTCTTTCTACTTTCTTTTCTTTTCTCTTTTCTTTTCTTTCTTTTCTTTTTTAATAGAACTCAAGCAGGAAGCTGAGTTTCACATCCAGAGGGATGTGGGGCCACAAAGTATGGAAGCAAGAACAGTAGACATCTGATCCTTCTGAGAAGTGGCAAAAATCTTGAGGGGGGGCCTCTGAACTTCTCAGGCTCCTGCTGAGCTAGCATTGCATTAGGACTTTCCCCACTTAAACAACCCCCCAATCCTCCTGGCAAAGCAGACTGCCCAGAGAGTTGGGGTCGGTGGTCAGCTCTCTGTCGGTGGTCAGCTCTGTAACAAAAAAGCAGATTGAGGGGCGCCTGGGTGGCTCAGTGGGTTAAAGCCTCTGCCTTTGGCTCAGGTCATGATCTCAGGGTCCTGGGATCAAGCCCCGCATCAGGCTCTCTGCTCAGCGAGGAGCCTGCTTCCCTCTCTCTCTCTCTGCCTGCCTCTCTGCCTACTTGTGATCTCTCTCTCTCTCTCTGTCAAATAAATAAATAAAATCTTTTTTTTTTTTTAAAAAAGCAGATTGAATTTAGCTTAAAAGCAAGGGGAGGGTAAACTGCAGAGTTAATGGAAGCTCACAGAATTGCATTTTGAGCTAAACAACAGGCCACAGAAAGGCCAGTAGCCAAGGCAGTCCCGGGGACCTTATTAGCAGCAAGAACAGTGGGCTGCCTCAAAGGACAAATAAATACATTCTTTTTATCCCTGGAGTATCTGTTCAAGATTCAAATCCCCAAGAGAGGGACTCGGATTACCCAAGTTACCGGGGTACCCCAGCATCCCAGGGATAGGGCCCAATGGCATAACATGGGCGGGGTGATGGAGGGACAGACAGTTCCCTAAAGAAAGGGGATGGTGTTGTTCTCAGAATAATCAGAGAGGGGCTACGGGGCTCGAGTATGTGTGCACACACACTCACACACACAGAGATGCCTGCTACATTCCACCCCTTGGCTGCCCAGCATCCATCCTCCTTCCCACATGTACAAATTTTAAAAGTCACCTTCCTCACCTAATGCAATTCTCCCACCCACAACTACGAACACACGCACCCCTACTCAATGACAAAAGGGCAAATGATACAGCCTATTTATCTGGAAAGGTCGCTTTCCAGAATAAGAGTCACCAATTCAGGAAAACTGGGAGAACATTCAGGTAAGAGGCGAGCGGCAGAAGGATGGGGGCCAGCTCTCCGATGAGAATTGCCCAACCTGTGCTCAGCCAATAGGAATACTGTGGCTCTGGGGAAGACGGGGGTCCGCAGGCCACGTATGTGGGCCACTTGCTCCTCAGTATTTGGCTCTCAGAGTGGTCACATCAGAAAGCAAGCCATGCCACCCCGTGGGACTTTGTCCAGCCCTTGGAAGACACCATGTGGAGCACTCTGAACTGGCTGAGTGAGGAATTTTGCTTGAGCTTGCAAATTCCTCCTTGCCCCTCTGTCCTGGCTATATCTACCCCAGTATATCACAGATAACATCATTTCAACATGGGACCCATAGAAAAAGTTACTGAGATGTTTTCCACTCGTTCTTTTCTGGTAGTCACATTAAAAAACCTAAAAAGAAGCATTTGCCATTAGTTTCCTAGTATATTTTATTTAATCCGATAGATCTAAAATGTTACTATTATTTCAACATGCAATCCATATGAAAAAGCATTAAGGAGTTATCATTCATTCTTATTATCATACGAAGACCTCAAAATCCGCTGTGTGCTTTTGTATTTGTGGTGTGTCTCAGTTTGCACCTGCTGCATGTCAAGGTCTCAGCCATGGTCGGCTGTCTGCAGCTCCTTCCTTGAAGCTTCCCAGGAGCCCTGTGAGGTATTAAACCCCCATCTCCTAGATGAGAAAATGGTCCCTGAGGTCAAGTGACTTGCCCAAGCTCACGCAGTCAGAAAAAGGGCAGAGCTGGGTTTGGGGCTCTCTGACCTGTTCCAATATGACCCTTCTGGGACCTGGATCCTTCCACCGCCTCTGGAGCCCCCACGCCTGCCTCCCAATTGTCCACCCCTAAGCTATCGACCACCACCTTGATTTATGACCCTCCTGCCAGGCAGTCCTGGAGACAGAAATAATTTGTTTCTGACAGTGGAGGCCTGCCCGGATACCCGCACCTCCCCGCACTGCCTCGGCTTCCAGCTCAGACGATCGATCGATTCTCCACTAGTCAATGGTGCTGAGGAGTAACCTACGGTGGCAGTTAGATTCGCTTAATCAGGCACTTGCTCAGAGCAGCCCATCTGACAATTTTATTGGGCCGGGAGCATCATATTTCAGTGTCTGTTTCTGCCCGGGACTCGTGTTCCTAGATCAGCCAGGGTGGATGCTGGGTCTGCTGCTTTATGTATCACAGCAGAGTCTGCGCTCCTTCCCTGGAAGAGGAAACCCACTGGCTGGAGTATAATCGATCTTCTGACCTGGAAGGGGTCACCTGGCATCTATGAGCAAAATCTGTGAGCTCAGCTCTCAGTGCAACATTGTTACTGACAATAACGCCAGTTGCTATAACGACAATAATACTTAACATTTATTTAGCCCTTCCTGTGTTCCAGGGACAGCTCTAGCGGGCTGCACAGAGACACACAGTGTTGTAGGGTAGATGCTATTATTATTCCCATCTCACTGGAAAGGAAAGGGAGGCTTGGGAAAGTGAAGGGACTTACCCAAGATCACAGAACTGGAGAGGGATTTGGAATTTAATTTGAAACCTAATCTAATCTAATTTGAAATCTAATCCCAAGCAATCTGGCTGCTCTCAAGAGCTTGGTGAAGAGGCAAGATACATATAAGAAAAAAAGAAGTGACGAACAATAGAAAAGAGAAAGCAACAGGGACTGCTATTTCTGAACCAACAATCATGGTATCACAGCAAATACTTATTGGAAAGCTTATATCACGCCAGCCTCTGTTGTAAGAGCTTCACCTATCATATCTCATTAAAGCTCTACAAAACTTACAAGTAGGGACTATTAGCACTTTATTTTACAGATGGGGAAACTGACACTTGAAGAGGTCAGATGGTTTGGCCAAGGTCATGATGATGTAACCCCAGTGAATGGACGGAGGATCCTGCTGTGATATTTACCTGTATATTTGGCTTGTTTCTGATCCCTGGGCTATCCGCCCCAAGACTGTAAGGTGAGGGGCGCCTGGGTGGCTCAGTTGGTTGGGCGACTGCCTTTGGCTCAGGTCATGGTCCCGGAGTCCCGGGATCGAGTCCCATATCAGACTCCCGGCTCTGCGGGAAGTCTGCTTCTCCCTCTGACCTTCTCCCCTCTCATTCTCAGTCTCTCTCTCTCTCTAATAAATAAATAAAATCTTTAAAAAAAAAAAAAAAGACTGTAAGGTGAGGCTGACACCCCAAGAGAGCGTCTGAGTGGGAAGAAACTGACATTGACCTGGGCACTCCCAACTGATATAGCTTTAGTAGTTATGACATTTTAGGATCCATGAGGACCCGAGCGTTTCATTGGATTCTAAAAAAAAAAAAAAAAAAAAAAATCTGCTTTAAAGTGTTATTTGGAGGAAGAAGAGGGGTTCATCTGTCAATGGAAAGCATTGAATAAAGCGGTGAAGAGGCTGTGGGACCTGGAGCCAGACCTTGGTTCAAATCCTGACACTGTCACCAAATAACCACATGAACTTGGGCAAGTTAGTTACCATCCCTAAGCCAAGTCTCCTCCTCTTTCAGATGGGGGTCAGAATGGCACTGAGTTCATAGGGCTGTTGTTGTAGAATGTGCTATAAAATGATGTGCTGTAGACCGGATGTGTCCCCTACCTCCCAACTCAGATGTTGAAATCCCAATCCCTGATAAGATGGTATTTGGGGATGGGAGCCTTTGGGAGGTAAGTAGGTCATGAGAGTAGAGTCCTCGTGATGGGATTAAAGCCCCTATGAGAATAGAGAGGAGGAGAGAGCTTGCTTCCTCTTACTCTCTCCGCCATCGAGGACATAGCAAGAAGGCAGTTGCCCCTAAAGTAGGGAGCAGGTTCTCAACAGACATTACATCTGCTGGCACCTTGATCTTGGACTTCCCAGCCTCCTGAACCGTGAGACAAATGCTTGCTGTTTAAACTGCCCAGTCTCTGGCATTTGTTATAACAGCCAGAGCTGACTGAGACAGGATGAAACGAGATCATGTGTGTAAAGTTCTTAGAAGCTTAGCACGTAGTTGGCCCTCAATGAACGTTAGCTGCTATGAAGTTGGTCTCCTCCCCTTCCCACCCCTCTTATCCCGACTTCCAATTGGGACTTCTCTAAAATGTAATATTAAAAACCACTTAAGCCTCCTCTTCACCATCTGCCTGCGCACCCCTCTTTGCAAGTGTCATTTCTAACAAAGCGGGGTCTGAACCAATGGGACCCCACAAGATCCTTCCAGCCTAATGTAAAGGGGACATTCTCTAGAATAGCTTAGAACCCTCCCTCTCACTGGCCCTCTGGCCCTCTGCCCTTGACTCACGTTCTCCAGTCCTCATGGCTTCTGGAACCCAGTCCATCTCCAGCCAAATGGGAATGAAGGCTGCCCAAATGGAAAACTTCCAGAAGAAACCTCAGCCTAAGACACACCTGCTGTTTTGGACACCTGTAACAGCTGCACATCTCCCCCTCTGAGCATTTTCCCTACATGTGCTCATTTAAGTCCTCACAGCCCACCTCTGCGGTGGTTGATATTATTACCCTCATTTTCCAGTTGGAGAAGCTAAGACTCAGAGAAATGAACCTGGCTGAAATCACACACGGCCAAAAAGTGGCAGAGACAGGGTATCAGCCCCAGAATCCACATTCTTGACCACTACGCTCTGTTCCCTCCTTCCCCCAGAGCAAGGGGTCTGTTCTATCCACGAGCATGAATTTTTGGAAGGACCCACAGCCACATGGATTTTTAACCCCCTATCTATCATAAAGAACAACCCAGCAGGAAGAAACTGGCAAGGAGGCTGCAGCAGGAGGGAAAGAGGAGCCCCTCTCCAAATTACAAAAATCACAGTGGGATGTCTGTACGAGGAGGACACGGAAGCAAGGAGGGTCCCTCAAGACTAAACAATCAGTTTGTATAAGTGCTTCACGAGTTAGGCTAAAGCCTTGAGAAGTAGCATCACATTCTAGAGTATTCACTGGAGTTATGTTCCATGTTACACGTCCCTACAGAACCCCTCTCTCCGCCGCCATTCAGGCAGCAAACAGCCGGCAAGGCATCTCTGCCTGAGAAAGAAGAGTTGACACAGGAGAGTAGACCTAATAAAGCAGTCAGGTTCCTGGCTTGAGAGCTCTGCCGTCTTTCCCCTGACTCGGAATCCCTGGAGATGTGACCTGGGCAAGGCGGCCGGGTTTATGAAGTTCCCCAGGTGATTCTCATGTATGCCAAAGTCTGAGAAGCACTCTTGGGCTGTCACCAACCTATCTGCAAGAATGTTTAGTAAGGACAAGGTGTCCTGGTTTTTGGAAAGCTCCGCGGGGATCAGGAAAGAAGAGAGTCAAGGAGAACCCAAGAGCTCAGATAGTGTTAGGACCCTGAGAAGGAGCTCTACTCCTCACTCCCCCATCCCCCCAGGTAGGCTGGGGCACCTGAGAGCAGCAGGCTCCTGCAGCAGCCCTTTCCTCGGGTGTCACCTGCAGATGGGAGGGGTAAGACCTGCGTTCTTGGTGCCCTGCCTGGGATAGGTCTGAGCGTGTGAACCTGAGACGCCCCCTTCTGAGGTTCCTGTGCCGAAGCATGGCGTCCAAGCAGAAGAATCCAGGTGCCAAAGCAGGTCCCAGAGACAGTTTCCTAACCCCCAGAGTGGTGTGAAGGTAACGGAAGAGCTCTTGCGGACCAAGCAGGGGAGGCGGGGGTCAGAGACACAGACACATTTGTCAATGACTCGGATGGGGAGACGCACCAAGATCACACAAGTCAGGATATTGTAGCTGTAGCCAAGGGAACAGACTAGAAGAGAAGGATCTGATCCCCCTCTCACTGCCACACTTGGGTACGTCGTATGCTCCCCAAGGAAACCCCAGTGAGACCTAGTCTAGATTTCTGCCTGAGATAGCTTGGGATTTGTAACACCTGCTCCTGGTGCCTGCTCACCTCTCGGGTCCCTTGTCATTTTTATGCACATACTCGTCCCAGGTGTTGGATTCTCAATGGCCAGCACTTAAGTCTCTTTGTGGCAGGGTTGCCCTCGGGCTTCCAGAACCCCTTGGCCCTGTCCATCTAGAGAACTCAAAGGGCCCATGTATTCACAGCCCCCTGGGAAAGCCTTTAATTAATACTCAGCAGGGACAGAGAGAAGGAGATAAAAATCTTCAGCTTGGGGCTCCTGAGTCAGTTAAACATCTGATTCTTGATTTCAGCTCAGGTCATGATCTCAGGGTCGTCAGATTGAGCCCTGTGTGGGGCTCTGTGCTCAGCTTGGAGTCTGCTTGAGATGCTTTCTCCTTCCCTCTCCCACTGCTTCCTCTCCCCTCCCCACTCACATGCACTCTCTCTCACAAATAAATAAGTAAATAATATATTTTTAAAATCTTCAACTTGTGTGCCCCCAATCTGGAATGTTCTAATGTGTGACCGTCACTGTCCTAGCACCTTGCAGGTCTGAATAGAGGTGTCCTCCATGAGACCCGGCTTGGCCCCCCCCTTGCCTTGGGGGTCTCGCTTGCCTTCACCTTCGTCCTATTTTCCTGAGACCGCTTCCTTCTATGTCACTTTTACCTGAACCCTCCCCTTAAGGTATGTTTCTGAGGAATCTAAAGTAAAACCAAATCTGGCTACAGGGAAAAAAAATTAAGTCTATTTTTGTGCCTGCCTGACTTTACAGACTGAGATTTGTAACACTCTACTTGTTAATTAATATCATTATAAAAGGAACTTCTTTTCAGCACTCACATGTTTCCATGAACCATCTCACTAAATCCGAAGTCAGAAACCCATTGTTGGGGGCGCCTGGGTGGCTCAGTGGGTTAAAGCCTCTGCCTTTGGCTCAGGTCATGATCTCAGGGTCCTGGGATAGCGCCCCCCGTAGGGCTCTCTGCTCAGCAGGGAGCCTGCTTCCCCCTCTCTGTCTGCCTGCCTCTCTGCCTGCTTGTGATCTCTCTCCTCTCTCTCTCTGTCAAATAAATAAATAGAATATTAAAAAAAAAGAAGCCCATCATTGTGCCCATTTTGCAGATTTCAAGAGGTACAAAAACTCTTGGCTCAAGGGCTACAAATAAAGCTGAGGCCTGCCCAAACCACAGACTCTCTACCTGGGTCTGGCCTCAGTCCCGTGCTCTGAGCAGAAGTATTGAGGAAATTCAGAGACAGAGTCACCAAGCCGGGGGCCCTGAGCTCCTACTATAAGAGGCAGGTCCGAGATGGGAGAAGTGACAGAAGCAGACCTCACAGGCAGCCTTCGTAGCAGAAGGGGCAGAGCACAGACTTAGAATATATAGACCCTGAGTGGGTTTAAATCCCAGCATTAGCACCTTCTTGCTCTGGGGCCTTGGGCAGGTCCTGTGAGCCATCTCTGAACTCCTGTTTACTCACTTGTAAAGTAGGGTTAATAATTATTAAAAATGCAGACTCCCCCCCCCCCAGCTGATGATTTCAGGGAACAGGATATGGATTCCTGACATCTGTGGTCTTAATAAGCCTGTGCTGAAGTGTGCTGATGGCTGCAACTTACTTCGAAATGTATCAGAGAAACAAGAAGCCTGGGTTGATGGAGAGATAAGCAATAAAGCAAGAAAAAAAAATTAAGTGGTAGCATCTTCGTGATGGATAAAATTCTTTCAACTCTGCCATAGGTTTGAAACTCTCCATAATAAACTATTGGGAAGAAAATCTCCCAAGGAGTGGTTCCTTTCTGATGTAAAAGGTCCCTGTGTGCTGCTTTCGTAAGTCACTTTGATGCCCAAAGCCGGGAGAGAGGCAAGGCAAAGGCCTGGAAACTTGCTTATTTTTCCAGGGTCCCCGGTCTTGGGTATTTATTTCAGTCTTCAGTTTATATTTTCTTTTTGTTTGGTCTTTTGGTTTGGTTGTAGAAAGCGCGTCCCCAGCGAGGTGCTCAGCTGCAGAAACATGCCGGTTTTGATGGAGAGCAGGAGCAGGGCTAGAGCTACCTGGGGACAGAAGAGATGGATGTCCCCGGGCCCGAGATGTATCTCGCAGTCACCAGATGTAACTCCGCTGTGGGGCCCATGATATTTCCCAGGGCTTCAGAAACCACTCCTACTCATCACCCTTTATGCTTCTGATTCATCTTGCAGGCAAGACAAGTTGTTTTACGCTGAAGCAAGAAGGATTCCTTTCATATAACCTTCTGAATCAGTGGGCTATTTATTCTGTTTCCGAAGGCTTCTGACACTTCATGCTGGATCTACCCGGGTTTATTCTAAAGTGCCTTCCTCTGGCAGACAAAGCCACGAGCGGCCACAAACCCCATTGGTAATGCACCGAGACTCAGAGAGATGACCACAGCATAGCAAAACAACGGGGGTCAACGTTAACAAGCTACCTTTTCATCAGAGGTGCCCAGGAAATGACAAGAGGACGCTGGGCATCAGTCAAGAGCCAAGGGGTAGAGAACCAGCTTTTCCTCTGAAGTTTATTTTTTCCCTTTTTTATGACATAAAAATTAACTTGACTTCTTGGTGGCAGTTCAGTGCCCAACACGGCCAACCGAGCCATTATCTTTAGCATACACCCTGACCCATAGTATAGACCCAATACATTTCTGAATGAATAAATGAGTGGACAATATAGAAAAATCCATTTGCCTTCATGGATTAATAATATAACATTAGGCATCATTTCTCAAATGAATTGTGTACCAAGTGATGGTAGATTTTGGTGAAAATGGTGCTCATTTTTCCCCTCCCTGTAGCTATACCTCTTGGCAATGTGACTTTGCATCTGTTCCCATAAAGAGGGGGGGGTCAACAGGATGAGGCAGAAGTGATTTGGGGTGACAGTTCTGATCCTAAGCCCCAAAAGGCCTTGTGCATGTTCCCTCACTCTCTCGGAACCCTGTCACCAGCCAGCGGGAGGCTAAGAAATTAAGTAGAGCAGAGACA